>JBAGKO010000010.1:4202464-4221565 GCA_037177275.1 Acacia concinna
AATTTATCGTTTTTTTTAAATTATGTTGTTTGACTTATGAACTAATATATAATGTAATAAAATATAATATATGATATAATTAAGTAATGTTATTAGCTTTTTTATGATTTTTCTTAAATTCTCTAAAAAAGTCAACTGGGTCTTATAAATAAGAACGGAGGGAGTATATCTTAATTCTTAACTGCGACCCTTAATCTTGGCTCTCTTAAAGCGTATAAATAAAAAGCATTGGAGCCACATGAAACATTTGTCCACAGGAGTTGATCTACACCCCCTCTTTTCTCTCTCATTATATTTCTTACCCTTATTTCATTTTACTTATTTTTATTTATCTTTATAACACTTGCATATTACTTTGAAATGTAAGATCCGTGCTTGACTACTTTTAATTTTGTTTCCCCCTTTTTGATCGTTGGTTGAAAATTATGGGACAAAAGAAATCAATGGCTACAAGTGATTCATCTTTTTGGCGTCCTCATGTCAGGGCGGAGCAATCTTTTTCTTAATGGAGAGGGAAAAAAAAAGGATGATGACTTTATGCTTTATAGTCAGGGGGGATGCACGCAGTGACGACGGATTGATGAGAAAAACCTACTCTTTTTATAATGGCTAGTGGGAGAGGGGAAAGAATAAAAAGGGGATAAACATGTGCAAATATGACGTAATTGTTAATATCTCTGAAATTAAATTTAGTATTGACATGCAATAGTCTTCTAATTATAATAGTTACTTAATCAATAAAAGGTTAACTAATTTATATATAAATATAAATATATATTAAAGGTTCTCTACCAATTAATCACTTAATGAGCAATTGAGAATTGCTTGGAGTGTAATAAATAAAAATTTGAAAACTTAGTTAATTGTTGCTTGAGGGGCAAGATAAGGATATTTATAAATAGAACATCCCACTAAATAGAAAATCATCCAAGAGCAATTGAGTTCTCTTGCATTATCACTTGTTTTCTTCTATAATTTCTTATGTTTTCTTGTGTTCTGGTGTACTGCTGTGCAAACTTGGTTAGGTTTTAGTAGTCTTAACCGATACACCCGATTTGATACATCTCTTACTTATTTTTCTCATATTATTCCTAACATTGGCATTAGAGCCATTTAATATTGACGCTGTGAATTATGTTTTGAGAATGAGCAAGTGATATAATTTTAATTTATACATCCGCCATAATTTTCACATATATAATTATAGCACAATGGAAAATTATGGTGGACATATAAATATTATATGCCATGCTTATTCTCAAAGAATAATTTATAGCTTCTGGATCAAATGGATCTGATGCCAATATTAGGAATAATATGATAAAAGAGGCAAGAGATGCATACCGAGTTGGATCCGAGAGGATGCGTGACACATCGATTAAGACTATTAGAGTCTAACTGAGGTTTGCACAGCAGTGCATCGAACACAATAAATTATGAAAGAAAATAAATGAGAACACAAGAAAACTCAATTTCAGGGCAATTTTGCCCCTTCGCCCTCTAATAAAATGACATTAAGATAAAAGACCAGTTTACAATACATAATTAGTAAAAGATCAAGAAAATAAATGCAAATTAAATAAAGGCTCGACGTATTTGATTTTCATGATCTTTCTCAGGTTTTTTAAATATAAGACTGAACTACAATAATTCAAGTAAAAAAAACTACAATAATTTAAATTTAATAGTTGATTGAAGGAAGCAAGAAAAATAAAGTTGGAACTTGAATAGCTCCCGGGGAAGTAGGTGGAGATATTTGTAGAGAAGGAATAACTTAATTAATGGATTAGGATTGAGTTGTGGCCCATGAGAATGAAAAATCTAGGGATTGAAACACTATCTACCAGGATGATTTTGCTTTAAAAGTTTTTTGAAGATCACTTTTGCCTCATAAGTTTCAAAAAGAGGGAACAATTCTGCCATTGTCTATTAAATCCGTTAATTTTGATTGTTAGTTGACCAAATATGCTGAGTTAACAATTCACATGCCACCCGTGTTATTTTTTTACGATGCAAATTTTCCTTATAAGTCTTAAATCTAGCTTTAAAGAAAATGCAGTAGATGACACATAGACTTCTAGGGCAAAATTGAACTTTAAAAAAATAACGTGGATGGCATGTGGATTGTCGGCTTAACATATTTAGTCAACTAATGAAGTTAATAACCAGAGGAGAAATTGCTTAATTTTTTAAACTTCCAATATAAAATTGCCTCTTATAAAACTTTCAGGGTAAAATCGCTTCTCCATGAAAATTACTGGGGTAAAAATGCTCTTTAACCCATCCTATATTCATCATTTTTCTTTAAACTATTCTAATTTTCCTAAATTATAATTTAATATACAATTTAATGTCACACATAAATATTTTAGAAAGGTCATATGGCATATGTTATAATTAAATAATTTATATAATTTCATTAATATTATCAAGTTACATAAATGGCCCAACATTTTAAACAAGATCATGAACTAATATTATCTCTATCACATGTCACCTCTAATTAGTTAATACTCATCAATAGTATGATTAAAAATGTTAAAATTTACCATAAAATTTAAGGAATTTTTAATATTATTCTTATTAACTAGAAAAGAGTTTTCTCCCACTCTTATTAAATATGAACATATATGGAAAAAAAAGAAGAAGAAAGAAGAGTACTTTAGTGGCAAAAATATATAACTATTCCTTAAAATTATCAAAGATGTCCTCTGTATATATTATATATGAGATAAAAGGGAGTATATAATAACAACATTAATATTAATTTCGTGGGAAAGAGAACGTGATTTGTGAATATATTTGTATAAGCTTTGCCCTCCTCTGGCAGGGTGGCCAGTGGGGCCTTCAATGAGAATTGAATAAATGGATTGAATCAGAAGAAACAAGAAGAAATGTAAAAGAGAATAAATAAATAAATAGAGTACAGCCCACTGCCCCCCTTGTCCCTTAAAAACAATGGGTTTTCCTTCCTGTCCTTGAAAACATAACAGGGCTGAAGAATCTTTAACCTGCGCCAAACACAACACCATCGTTTTTAATTTATTATTTTTTTTGAAAAATAATACTATTATGAGTGTTATTCTCATCTCATGAGCGTCATTAATTTGGAATGCAATTCTAACCATGGGAATCAATGGAACACTCCCTCATTGCTTCCTGTCCACTTAAAGGCTGAAAAGGCCACTTTATAATTAGTGCACTTGTAGTTGTACCCAAACCAAGCCATCATCAATGCATCACCTATTATGATTTAGTGTGTTAATACTTAATATTTTTCCCAATAGTTTAATTTGGTCAATATGGTGCTGGTGCTGGTGCAAAATCCAGTCATAGATAAGAAGTTATTAAATAAATATGTAGTAGATAATTATTGATGATGTTATGCCCAAAAAATAATCTCCATCTATTGGTTATTAAAAATGTCTTGAACTCTCGCTAAATATTAAAAATGCCATTAAAATATGAGCTGGTGAAATCAGAGAGAACTTGGTTCTTTAAATCGGCAAATAGAAACGATCTAGCTATGTCGTGACAAAGAGCCATTTCCTTTTCTTTTTTCTTTTAAAAAAAAGACCGTATTAATTTGTAATCTTATTAATAGACACCCATGGCCATAATTATTGTTATCTTAACCGTAGTGCCGTAAACACATTTTTATTGGAAGAGAAACTTGTGTGAGGTACATTAAATAAAACGTAATATATGATGATAAGTACGTAATTGAATAAAATATAAAAAATAAAGTGCTACAAATATGTGCGTGGGTGCATGTTATTTAAAAAGTTATAAAGTCATAATAAATATAAACTTTGTAACTCATCCAAAATTGTACAATCTTAGGTATTCAGTGGCCACTGGGAAGTAATTAAAGGCCAAGCTTGCTTCACTATTTTTTTCTCCTCTCAATCAGATGGAATCCTTTAATGATGAGTTGATCACTGTCTTAATTAGAAACGAGAATGATGCATCCACAGGTTGGTTTTATTAATGAAAAGAGGCTAATTCCTCATATTACGGTGAATATAATGAATGTTGCACCATGTGTGACAGTGTCTTCCTTATTTAGCTGTGGGCATGTGAATAAGGGTGAGAAAAAAATACTCTTTTTGTTCAATTTCATTTATTACTCACTCATAAATGTAAAAGACACTTATTCTGGTTATATTTAAACATACAAGCTTATTTATCATTTAATTCTGTATGAATATTTTGGAATTAAGCTGTTTCTTGATAAATAAATAAAGCTGTTCTTTTTTTCAAAAGGCCCATTAGAGGTTTCAGGTACCAACAGCCCAATTCAATACCACGTTTTTGTTACTTCTTCCAGGTAAGAGTGGGCCATAAAACAGACAACTGCGCATGTCCCACCTGTGTTTACTCATCCTGTCCTTTTTTGTTTTTCTTTTTTTGTGGAACGATTTTTCTCATCGGGTCTTGAAAGTTAGGATTAGGCCCCCCGGAAAATAAATAATATACAACGTAGTTCAAGGACATATCACATATACCTAATGTGGTATTGTTGTGTGTTATTTAAAGGAGAAATTGCAGTTTAATTCTAAAGAAGAGAATTTATGACCAAACGATGCCATGAAATCGCGTAATTGCAATAAAATTTCGTAGAGTTGTCAATGAAATTTATTAAGTTGTTAATAACAACCTCTTGAAGCACGTAGAGTTATCAACTGAGACTTTATTACAATTACGCGATTTCACATGATCGTTTAATAATAAATTCCCTTATCTAGGATTAAATCGCAATTTCCCTTTATTTAAATAAATAACTTACAACGTGCTGTTCAAAGTGAAATTCCAAATTTTTTTTTTTAAAAAATGATTTCCATGTGAAAAGCCAGATTGGTTTAGGGCACCTGTCACCCTACAGTAAGGAAATTCACACTTTATTTTATTTAAAAAAATGCAAATAGAAAATATAATATGGATGGAAATATATATGTTGTCATGCGTGTATATATATATGTATGGATTAATTAATAATCAATCCATGGAAGCAATCATTCAACTTCATATAAATCGATTTATTCTTACATGACAAATAACATTGCGTGCTGCGGTGCGCAATGCCAATGTGTGTGTGTGTGTAACTTCTAAAAAACAGTGGGTAGTATAATGATAAGACATATGAATATTGTAATAAGAATTATTGGTAATATAGACATTCCTTGCAAGCCTTATTGTCTGAAAGCTGGGTTGCATTGCATGAGCTGATCCATAACACGCACGCACGCACGCACGTATATATGTCAATAAATAAACATTAATTAGGCTTTAAGTGGTCGTTTGTAATAACTTATAAATGACTTATTTTAGAGTACGGAATAAATATGTGAGAAAAGTCTTTCTTATACTTTATGTATAAGATTTTATTTAACTATTTTTAAGTTATAGCAAACAAACCCTAAGTAAGGTTTTACTTCTCTCCACATATATATATATATATAAACGTTGAGTTTGAAACTTAAATCATTTGAATCCACAGTGCAGGTACGTTTGGGATCTTATAACGAATAATGAATAATGATGCACCCAGGCAGGCAGGCCACTTTTGTTAACTGTCAAAGTCTGACAGTGAAAGAGAACCATCCCAATTCATGCAAGCTAAGTTTGGATTCCCTTCCCGGCCCTGAGACTGAATTTAATTCGTTGTCCCTATTAATTGCTTATTATGCTATCTCATGACAACGACCTCGCTTGACAGCTTTGTAAACCAAACTTCCTTAATTAATTAGCTTCTCCGTTTTCATTCTCTCTCTCTCTCTCTCTCTCTATATATATATATCACCTTATGTAAATTAATTACTTAATTAACAGCATCAGCATTGTGATTTGTGAGACAGGACAATTTATTGGAACAGTATTTTCCAGTGGCGTCATGGAGTAAATTCCACGCATGAATCAATTCATAAAGCCATTATTGAGTGCTGAAGGACTACCAAGTAATTAACACCAGTTATGTTGTGGCAAATCATCACCACACTTTTCTTCATTATTGCTTATTTATATATTATCGAACATGAATATTTCGGATCACACACACACACACACCCTCCTGTATGTTTTACCTTATTGACACCTGTTTTTATTTTCTCGCGCGCTGATTACATTATATTATTAATTAAGACTATATTAAAGAGTTCGAATTACGTTCGGCATATCATTTCTCATTTTTATCTCTAATTATTAATTAGATTTTATTAACACACCCCTGACGTACCCTTTTAACTGATTAACCCCGTCAAAATAATAATTAAAATCAATCGTCTAATCCTCAAATGTTGCGTTTTGTCAACACTTACTCGTATAAGGATATATTCTATGACAGCTGAAATTAAAGTTATGTTTGAATTAATAAAACAATTTCATGGTAATTTAATTTAAAATGAGTTTTTTATATATGCATTTTAGATACTCACACTGCACATAAATTCATGTAAATTTGCTCCCGCGTATAAAGGGAGCATTTATTTTTTCTTAAAATATATATACATATGGAGATGTGAGTCAAAGCATTGAAACCGGGTTTTTTATAATTGACTTCCATTTATGAGAAAAAGTTAATAGATGGTCACGTTGCGTTGTGCTGTATGTATATCCTGAAGCACCGAATACGTGAAGCTTCGAAGCTCAAACTCTCTCTCCTATTCTTTCCCCCATTCGCTGGCATTTTGCAGAATTTCTCTGCCCAGTCACAGCCTTGAAGATGGTGGCCAGAGCCGCATTAGCTCGCAACATCATTGGCATTTTAGGTTTGTGCTCTGATCATAATAGTATCATCGATCATCAATCAACTCTTTCTATCTGCGTTCTTCACTCATCCAGCTCTTCCTCGCGCTGCTTGAATTTCTGACTTCAGTCTGAATATAAAAATTCCACTATATATCTTTCATTGTTACTATATAATATGCTGATGATTAAATAATTTTACGCCGGATTTCCTAGCTCTTCGTCGTTGAGAAGAGGTAGGTAGTCGTGTGCTGTTTTTGTGAGCCATTGAAGAGGCATGACTTTACTTGCTTTGAACCCTAAATTTTGGGATGCATAGGGGATGAGGTACAGAGAAAACAAAACCTCAATACCTCAATTTCAACTCCATGATTGAAAATTTTCATGTGTTTCACGTTTGTGCCAAGACTATTTGAGATCGACTTCTGCCTTGTGATGATATGTTGTGTTGGTTTGCTGTGCAGGAAATGTCATCTCCTTCGGTTTGTTCTTCTCGCCCGCGTAAACCTTCTCAGCTTAATTTCTCCCCCTCCTCTGTGTGTTATTATCTATGCATTGTTTGAAATGAAATGAAATGCGTGCTAGCTGTTGAAGTTTTAGAGAAATAACTCATCACCAATATAATAAATCAATGAATCTCGCATTTTCTGAATAATGAGAATCCTGGATTATATATATTGATCGCCTCTTTCTAATCCTACAAATCTTGGATACAATTTTTCTAGAATTTGAGAACATCTCAATCCATGAATTAGCCAGGTGAGTGCCGTAAATTCATATTAAATGAATGAGGGAGTTCAATAAATTATTATAATCAGTGGGGCTCCAAGAGATCAGAGAAGACATGCAAGAAGCAATAAATTATATTATATTACTACCCATGAATAAATGATGCTTGATGAAATAATAAATATAAAGTATATAATCAGCAGTTTTATCTCTGAAATTATAGCCTCATATATTGATCGAGTATTTCAGGTGTAGGTATTCATAAGTTATTGAATTGTTTTCAGTCCAACTTTCCTTGAAATAATAAGGAAGAAGAGGGTGGAAGAATTCAAAGCGGACCCTTATCTAGCGACAGCTCTGAACTGTGCGTTCTGGGTACTATACGGCATGCCTTTTGTGCACCCACATAGTATCCTTGTGCTAACCATTAACGCTGTGGGCCTGGTCTTCGAACTTGTCTATCTCGCCATCTTCTACACCTTTGCCACACAAAAAGGACGGGTATGTTATAATATGTTTGTTTCTCGCTTCTTGAATTAATGCACCTGATCGACTGACTTTACATCTTATTGTGAATGAATTATTAATATTAGGACGTGTGTGTTTGTTAGTTAGATTCGTTTATTGCCACAATTTTTTACATACCAAAACCACTTGTTAAAGGTGCCCTATTGGCCATTCTCTTATTTTGGGGAGGATACATCCGTGCGGGACAAAAGCAAAAAAGAAGTTATTATACAAAACTAAAAATGGAAAAAAACGAATCATCTAGAGCAGAGATCCGTGCTCATCAAAGTTTGTATTAAGAATATTTCCTTCATTGAAAATTAATAAGGCGTTTTGGGTTCGATCACGGGAAAAAAAAATTACTCGTAAAAATAGAAAGATGCGTCTGGGCGTGCTTGCTGATATGTATATTCCTCCAGTTTATAGGCTAGAACCCCATGAACTTAGGTATATATCCGCAAACACGTGCACTGTCTTCCTTTTTACTTTTTTCCCCCCTCTGGGGAGTCAGGTTGAGTCTGGGCATTATAAATAAGTCGTGATTTTTTTATTGGTGCGCTTTATAAATAACTCGTGATTCTTTTAATAAGGAACTTGACCTTAGCTTTAAGTATATTTAATTAGTTGTAAAAGTTATTACTTGTCACAATTAACATCTTATACTTTTAAAAAATAAAGCAAAAAATATTAACACGATGCTAAGTGCATGTGGCTGCTGAATCTAGGTCCAATGCCATACACAGCAACTTCTCTTATTCACATTAGCTGATCCTATTTATATACTACAGAGTATAATATTTATTATGTCAACATAAAGTAATAATTTTCTGTATATATGAAACTCGACACTGGCTTATTGGTTACCTGGTATGTTAAGAAATGTTGATTGTTTCACTGCTCAACTTGTTCAGAAGAAGGTTATTCTTTGGCTTGTGGTGGAGATCATATTTTTTGCAGCTGTAGTTCTTATCACGATGCTAGCATTGCATGATACTAAGAAAAGGTCTCTGGTCGTTGGTATTTTGAGTGATGTGTTTAATGTTATGATGTATATTTCACCGCTCACCGTCATGGCTGTGGTTATAAGAACCAAGAGCGTGAAGTACATGCCCTTTTGGCTCTCGTTTGCCAACTTTTGCAATGGTTCGTGCTGGGCAATTTACGCTCTCATCCACCCCTTCGATCTTTTTGTTCTGGTATATAATTTACTATTATAATTCAGTTTTATCTACTAATAAGTAGCAGTTTTTGACAATTCACCATCTTACAGATTAGTAACGGCATCGGAGCAATCTCTGGTCTTGTTCAACTAATACTATACGCTGTTTATCGCTCATGCGATTCAGGAGGTGCCACTGACATCGGTCACCTTGGTACTCCTAAAAAGCCAACTGAAATCCAGCTCCCTGCTACAGATGGAGTGGCTAGAGCCTAAACGCATATCTTCTTATCGAATATTACATTCGTTCATCATACTTCTTTCTTGTTATGTTCTGAGACAAAAACTAAAACTTGCTTTGATATTTTTACGTAAATGACTGGAGCGAGAGTACTGTAGTCTAATGGCATCTATGTAGGTTATGTTCCTCGTCTTGTAATTGCGAGGTCATGACTTCAACCTGAGCAAACTTAAAAGTTTCAATCCCATGAGCTATTGCATGCTTGGTAACTGCATTTGACTTTGTTTTTGGTGTTTATGTGTATAATTTAGGCTACCAAAACTAAGTCAGATTTTACCAAATTGTTTTTAAAAATAGATATTGATGGTTGAGTGAGTGTTTGGGTAACCCCAACTATAGTTTCAAAAGTCTTTCTCACGCACTTATTTTATAAATAGTAAAAATTATTTTTAAAAACTAAAAAACTTAATATGACTAGATTTACAAATAATCCTAGAAAGTTAGTTATGGATAATTCATTAAACCGGAAGTAAAATCAAAATCAAGCATTGGTTTGACACAAACAAACAGTAAATGTCCAATAACTCCTCTCCTGATATCGTTTCGACTAGATAGTGGAAATCAGTTTCCTTGCCTAGCGAGCTAGCCATCCATATTTAATTTATAAAAATATTTTTTAACTAACATTTTTTTAAAAAATAATTTTTGTATTTAAAACATCATTTAAAAAATAATAGATTTGGACTAAACTCGATCGTCCAGATCAATTAGCTTTATATAGGTATCGAAACAGTTCCGGAGATAGTGAGATGGATGCAAAGTTGAAATATAAGCATACAAATAAATTTATTTTCACTAACAATTCAGATAAATTTATTAAATGGATAAAAGTTTAAGAAATGGATTATAGAAAAGTTAAAATATAAGGACTTACCACGTCCTGGTCAAAATTTCAAAAACCAAATGATTAATTCTTTAGTACACAGAATTCAGCCAAAAGTTATATTCACTGTATTGTATTATTTTTGTTTAATTTTTGAGATTGAAGTATACCTTTAACTTTTTAAATTTAATTTACAACTCCTTTTAATCTCTTAACTTTAAAAAATATCTTTCTAATATTTTTAAATTAACAATGTTAACTTTAATAATAAAAAGTATTAAATAAAATTAAAATAATAATATAATTTTATATTTAAATTATATGTAAATAAAAAAATAATTAAAACCCTAACAAAATTTAAAATTAATATCAACATTAAACCCCTAGTTCAAATTCATTTTAAGTTTTTCACTCCGTTTTAAGTTTGTCCAATTGGGAAATTCCAATTTCGAATTACATCAGCTTTAGATATCTCATCAAATCTTATCCGCTCCGATTCCTGACAAATGAATGGATGATCAATGAAATCCTTCTGCGACCTTCCCTACACAATATAAACCCCAAATTGACTAAAACCTTATCTGTTGCGTCTGCTCTATTTCTTTGTTTTCAATTTCATCTTGCAAGCGGAGACACTGGCGGAGTCACCACCATTACTTCGTTTTCAATACCGAATGCTCATGAAATTGTTCTCTGATATCTTGGCTTAGTTTTCATGGCAGCCATTGTTCCCTGCCACTACTGTGCTTCCGTAGCTACCGCCAGATTGGCTAAGCCAATCACATTCTCTAGCCGCTTTCGCTACCCTGTTTCACTGGGTAATGCCAGACCTCGAGGTTTCAGCACTCGATGCTCTTACCAAGATCTCCCACCTACCGAATTCCAGGAAAAACATGTAAGGCTCTAAAAATTCTCAATTTTTATAATACTCTTCTAAGCAAGTTCCTGTCATCAATATCGGAAGATAAGCCCCGATATTAAATATTGATACAGACTCGTATTTTGGATCAAATGAAGCTGCATCCAGTCTTAAATCTTGTGTTATGCAATGGCCAAAGAAAAATCTTGCGTGATGTTTTCAACTAGGACTATCGTTTCAGATACAGATTCAAAAATGACTGTTAGCAAACTAGTGGTGGGCACGGTTCTTATGGCATCCGTATTATCTTCCCTTAAGATTTTTTGCTTAGTGTCAAAGAAGTGGGAACCGTGTGCGTTGCAATTATGAACTTTTAACCTTGTTTGTGCTGCTTTTTATAACCTCAGCTTGTTACTTTGACAAGACTTGAGATTTCTGCAATGTAATCTTGGAGGCTGGAGCCCTAACTCTTATTTTTCTGTATCTTGGATTAGAACGGGTGGCCATTTTCCTTAAAGCTGAGTGCAATTTCTGTAGCACTGGCAGTTGGTTTAATTACTGGAGTTCCTCCCTTGGACTGGTCTACCGATGCCCATGCAGTTAACCCTGTGTTGCCTGACCTGTCAGTATTGATCTCTGGACCGCCAATAAAAGACCCCGGAGCATTGTTGAGATATGCTCTTCCAATAGACAATAAAGCAATTCGAGAAGTCCAAAAACCTCTGGAAGATATTACAGAAAGTCTGAAGGTTGCTGGAGTCAAGGCTCTTGACTCTGTCGAGAGAGTAAGTCATCAGGATCCTTATTCTTTTAATTGTGGTTAGTGCGGTGCCCATGCAATTTGTGTTCTTTTTTTCCACATAACAATAAACTCTAAGGGATCTGTTACTTTGGTGTGAAATGTAGAATGTGAGACAGGCATCTCGAGCTCTCAAACAAGGAAAGGCTTTAATTGTATCAGGATTAGCTGAGTCAAAGAAAGAACATGGAGTTGAATTGCTTGATAAGCTGGAAGCTGGTATGGACGAGCTTGAACTGATTGTGCAGGATAGGAATCGTGATGCAGTTGCACCGAAACAGCAAGAGCTTCTTCAATATGTCGGAGGGTATGCATCTTGGTTGCCACTCTTAGGTTTCTAAACCACGTGAAGATACTGTATTCCTATCAATTTAATTAAACTCATAAGAAAAATAGCATTGTAAGCACATCAGTACATGTTTTGACTATGTCAAGACTCAGAATGATCCTTTTTGCGAAGATAAATTGTGATATAAATGGCTATTCCATCATCTGGTTATTTAAGAATGGGACCCTTAATAGAAGTTAGGACTTACTAGATTCAAGAACTAGGCCTTTTCCTAAACATAGGAGTTGAGGAGGACTTGGAAAATATTCTGAAGGAAAGAAGACTGTTCTCTTATATAACCTTTCATTGACTGCAGCTGAGATGTTCCTGGGGCATTACGTTTCTGCAGTGTTGAAGAAGATATGGTGGATGGTTTTCCGTATGAAGTGCCTGAGGAATACCGAGATATGCCTTTACTTAAAGGAAGAGCAGCTGTGGATATGAAGGTCAAGATTAAAGACAATCCAAACCTGGAGAAATGTGTTTTCCACATAGTGCTTGATGGTTATAATGCCCCTGTAACTGCTGGAAATTTTCTTGATTTGGTGGAAAGACACTTTTATGATGGCATGGAAATCCAAAGAGGTAATAAATATAATATCAATCATGCATTTTTGCACCACCTGACCTCCATACAAAGATTGCTAGTGTCGTAGGGAATATTTTTTATTCCCCTTCTCCAGCTTTGTTGGAGAAGAATAGAAGATATATGGTCCTCTGATTCTACTCTTTGCACAAGAGTGAGCAATGGATATTCATATCACGCTTTCACATTCCCAAGACTACTGCAAGTCGACATTAATTGATAATTTTTTATTGAAATTTTATCACATACCACTATGAATAGGACCTTTTCAGTGTTGCTGCCCAACTTTTATTTGCATTTTGACTTAGATGTAGCTTTCTTTAAATTTTTTTCCCTTTGTTCAGCGGATGGGTTTGTTGTCCAAACGGGTGACCCTGAAGGCCCTGCTGAGGGTTTCGTTGATCCAAGTACAGAGAAAACAAGAACGATACCTCTAGAGATTATGGTGGTAGGAGAAAAGGCACCTGTTTATGGAGCAACTCTTGAGGTCAGCTGTAAATCTACCCCCTTGGTGCATGTTTATGTATTTGTTCTTGTTTGATGTCAAGTGTTTGTGAGCCAAATCAAGCCTTAGTTAAACTTTTTGTATGTTGACTTTAATGTGTTTTCACAGGAGCTTGGTCTATACAAGGCTCAAACCAAACTTCCATTCAACGCATTTGGAACAATGGCAATGGCAAGAGAGGTGAGGATTTTTTTCTTTTTAAGACGTGATGCTTATTAATCTTAATCATTATGTGTTCTAGTAATTTTTTGTATTCTACTAAAACTTCTTTCACGTTGAACAGGAATTTGAGAATAACTCAGCATCTAGCCAAGTATTTTGGCTATTGAAAGAAAGTGAACTAACTCCCAGTAATGCCAATATTTTGGATGGTCGTTACGCGGTGTTTGGGTATGTGACAGAAAATGAGGATTACTTGGCAGATCTCAAGGTTGGTGATGTTATAGAATCGATTCAAGTTGTATCTGGCCTGGATAATTTGGTTAATCCAAGCTATAAGATTACTGGATAGGGATTCTTCTTGTACTCTTTGCTTCTAAATTCTACATAGGTTACGAGTATTCGCTGCTGTCATATTCTGCGTAATTTGGTTCTTTCGTTTTAAGAATTTAGAATTCCTTGTGCGAGAACCTAACATTCATTTGTTCTGGTTGAGTGTATTCTGTTCAAGACTGAATTTTAGCCTATATGTATCGCTGCTTGTAACTGCCATTGAATCAATTCCCAAATAAATTTATGATTTTCCATGGAAGAAATAGTAGATTACATGGCTTACATACTGGTTTTATATTTTACTTCTTACGACAAACATGTTTCATAATATAGCATGCTTTGTTTCACCTAATATCCTAACGAAATATAAAACCTTTTAACTGATTAATTACACTCCTCTAACTAATGAGGATATTTTTGATGTTTTATAAATAACTAAATTTAACTAACTTCTCTAATTTATGTGAAATGGTTAATTGGACCTTGTAAAAGGAATAGGATATAGTAATTACTAATGAATTCAAGAGTTGAACCAAAAGACGAAAACACAAGTTTGAATTTCGAAATGCTCGTTTGTTGGGAGACAAAAACCGATTGCATTCTTAGCCTAGAAAGGAATGATACTTTTAACCAAATGATAAAGTCCTCTTATGTTAACCTCGTGAATGAGAAAGTAGATAATTAATGCATTATAAGAATGAGCCAAGAAGCGAGCTTGAGCTAAAACAGATCACTTACAAGCTCATATAGGACATGAAATGATGCGTCAGCTAACAGAGTCGAAGCAAAGACTTGTACACAAATGGGGTGAAATGGGGATAGGCACAGTTAGCTCTACAAAAATCACAACCCAACAGTGTAATGTAACTACACATTGCACAGCTCTTCATTGCTTTTTCTGCGCATTTCATCTTTGATTCTCACATCTCTATCTATCATCATTTTTAGTTAAAATAAATACGAATTGAGGCTCCATATCACTAAAATTGTTCAAGTTTCAAGGTCCCCTGTATCTTCGGAAACAAAGACAACCTTGAGGCTCATCATGAGGGATCATGCCTCCACCCTTTGAAGTGTCTATAGCTTCCAACATTTTTACCACCTCATCCATCTCCGGTCGCCTATCTGGATTAGCATCCCAACATCTCTTCATTACATTTGCCAGAGAGCTTGGGCAACATCGAGGCATCTCCGGCCTCAAATTCTGTATTTACACAAATATTATTTACTCAATGGAGAAAGAAAAAGAAAATCTTAACAGACTCCATTTGAGTGTTAGAGCCATCTAAGACATTTCACATACCTGACGAACAACAGCTGATGTCACCTCTGAAAAGCTAAGGTCAGGATATGGCATGTCGCAGCAATATATCTCCCATAAGCATATACCAAAACTATACACATCACACTTTCTATTATATGGATTACCATTTAGAACCTGCCCAGAGCGAAAAGTTTAATGGACGTCAGTTGAAGTATCTGAAATGAAACAAGTTATGTGAAGCCTATTGATAATGTTAGCTGATCATTACTTAAAACAGAATATATGCTGAAGGTCATGCATCTACAGAGAACTAGCTAACTACAATTTTTTATCATGTTTTTTTGAAGTAAATCAATCAATTCTATGCAAAGATGCATAACCTTCTGAAACTTTACAAAACAAGAACTAGACTAGGATTAGATTCTTGATTTACTCAAGAGGTTCGCACCAGTTTACGGTTCAGTGGTTGAAGATGCTATCTTCTGGGGAACATATTAAAGCGACAAATACACAAGCATGGATGATTTTGGTAACCTAGCAATGAAAAAGTCATCCTATGTCTCATATACCTCAGGAGCCATGTAACCAAGAGTTCCAGTTTCACCGGTCATGTCGTGAGGATTAGAAGCCTCGATGCGAGCTACTCCAAAGTCAGCTATTTTCAAGGTTCGGGTCTTGTCTAGAAGCATGTTTTCTGTTTTGACATCTCTGTGGACAATCTTCTGAGAGTGGAGATAGCTCAACCTATACATTAAAACAAAACAATCAAACTCATACAGCAAGTTCAAGATGATATAGGCTGAAGAAATACAAAATTAGAGCATGATTCGGACCCTCTTGCAAGATCAAGTGCCAGTTGGACAACCACTTTAAATGCCAGCTTCTTTCTCCTGTTTTTGATGAGGTAAGACTTGAGTGCACCCCCAGGACAATACTCCACGACAACACAGCAAATATTGCTTGGCATTCCTATATGGCCGTTTTCCATTTGTATGTGTAGATCTGATGAGCCCATTGTTGCTCCGATGAACTGCAATATAGAGGTGTGTTAGCTATAGAAAGAGTGAATAAACAATTCCCCTTAGTTAATAGAAACAGGATGGTTATGTACTGTGTTGTGGAGGGAAGAAAGGTATGATAAGAAAAAAGAACTGAGAAGCATGCCTTTGTTACATTAGGATGGTCAAGCTTGTGCCAAACGACAACTTCTTGCGTAAAAGCTGCTCTCAGGGAAGCTATTTCCGCCTCTGATCGATGGCCCTCCTCTCCCCAGTCAAGGAGCTTCACTGAGAAAACAAAATGAAAATATAAAACTACTGCATATAAGTCATCTGGATAACCTGCGTCATGACTTAGTTGAATCTTTTGTTTATTCAAAATGAAGTGTTAACTAATTCAACATATGGGGATCACAGAAATAACTGTTCCAAACTGACCATGATGACGCTAGTTTTTTGAAAAAAAAAAAAAACATATTTTACTGTTGGCTTTGGTTACAAGAGTTCGACAAATCAGCAATGTAAACTTACGTGGCAGCGTAATGTCCAGTCAACGGTTTCAAAATATAAGTTTTATCTTCCGGCATCATACCAACTCATGATAGTAAAATCGAGCGCGTATCAACAGTAAACTATAACACATGAAAGTTCAAAAAAAGGAAATGAGGAATGTTAAAGTTGATGGATAGAACTGTCAAGTCAACTCTATCTTGTGAGTTCTGAAAAAATTAAAAAAAAAAAATAAAGGCGCAAAAGCACACACTCAATCTTGTGAATCACGGATATTGCAAGTTTGGATCTACAAAGTTCCATCGCTTGCATTCCCAGTTAACATAATTACATGTTTCCTCTCAAATGGCTTCTTAATCCAACTAAAGGAGGCAAAAGAAAGTAAAAGATGGACTCTGTCTGAGAAAGTAGAAACTCTTCTTTGCTTGTGAAGCAAAAATATGGAGCCAAAACGGTCAAGAATCAGAAAACTCTGCATTTCTAACAAGTCTGTGGAGTATTGATATTGAAATTGAAGAAGAAACTAAAAGAAATTAATTACAACTACACATTCTGCAGAAACGTCAACTGAAAGAACTCAGAAAATGGTCATCTCAAAGCAAACATAATTGCTTTTCTTGGAACAACCAATAAGCAAGTGACGTATAATTAACAAATGAGTGGAAGTGAAAGGCACTGATATGATAACACAGGTCATTATTTTTTTTTTTGAATAGATAACACAGGTCATTATTATTATTAAAACAAAAACTGGAAATGGGAATTGTGGAAATAGTCAATGAAGAGGCAGATAGGTACCTGCAACATCTTGGCCGTCATAAATGCCACGGTGAACGGAGCCAAAAGTCCCGCGAGCAATGACGCTCTTGACGAGGAGCTTAGAAGGGTCAATCTCCCATTCTTGCCTCGTTTGGGTAGACCTGCCTCCACTCTCTTCTTCTTGTTCTTCTTCTTGTTCTTCTTCTTTCTTCTTCTTGTTCTTCTCCATCGTCCATGCTCTTGTCAGATGCCTCTGAAGCTGCTCGTCCAAGCTCTTGAGATCTATCTGATCCGCTCTCACATACCCTGCATCCCCGCTTTCGCTCTTCTCCTTCATCTCGTTCCCACTCCAAGTAACTAACTGCTATGCGATAGATTGTTATGACGGCCGTCGATGGTGCGTGTATGACATGAGCATCAAAGTCCCATATTCATGATCCAACTAAGCAACTTCCGACTTGTCTCTGTGCCTTTTCTGATTATGTGACCACTGGGGACGATGTTGGTGTTGGCGTGAAGGTCATAAATATATACAATAGTGGCTGTGGACACCAGTGCTTGTTCTAGCCTCACTGCCACACAAACGCGCGCACGCACACACTCCCTCTCTCTCTCTCTCTCTATATTCACAATCATACGTGTGTGCACATGGAGTTTATCTGAAGACGACGTGTGTTTGAAACCCACCTCGGTCTCCCCCTCGCTTCTTAACTAGCCTTCTGACCTCTCTCTCTCTCTCTCTCTCTCTCTCACGCACACACAGAGAGAGACAGAGGGCTCTGCTTTCATGGGCGTTGTTTGTTTGTTTGTTTCTCTTTTTTATTGGCTTTATGGAATTCACGATCAATGGACTTTTCCATGTGACATCCTTTTCAAATTGAAAGTTACTTATCCTTCTTCACTGCGTTATCCTTCATGCTACCAATTTTTACATTGTTATTACCACTTACACTGACACTGCTTCATGCTTAATCCTCAGTTTCATCACCTCCAAGACACCGGCGTAACCTAGTATAATAATTAGCATGCTAAAACAAATATTTGGGCATTAGACGTAGGGAGAGAATGATGCAATTCAAAGCATCAATCACTAATGGGAAAGGGGAAGGTCGGGAGGTATGGAAGACAGGACTTCATTCTTCGAGTCTTCCCCTGTTCTCTTTTCGGGGCGATTAGCGTTTATTTATTAGGAAGCTTTGGTTTATTAATCTCTTTACCGTTGCAATTTTTCTTAAGTATTGTTTAACAAGGTGATGATTTACATGAGTGGTACATTGACTATATTCCTTTTTAAAATAATATTTGTTAATTCTTTTCGATACATATAGCATTTGTTAATCTAATAGGTTTTGTTATGTAAAATAATACGCCCACTGACACATGTACAAAGAGGTAACTGAGCTTACCCGCGGGTACTTCTCTCAGCTTTGTTTTTTTCAATTTATAATTTATATCCACAGAGGCGTCATTTCGGCGAACGATTTGTTGAAAATAACAAGCTTAATGCGAAACTGAAACAAATGGATTCTCTAAAATCAATAATTTTTCGTCCCTTGAAACAACATCCGGTAAATGTTATATATCCTCTATTATCAAAAAAATGTTAGATATCCTCTCTCTCTATATATATTTATATAACTTACATAGACTCATACTTTAAATGAGCCTAAAATCTAGTTAAAGTTAAAATTTAAATGTGCTTCCCCCCCCCCCCCAAAAAAACACCCACACACACCCA
>JBAGKO010000010.1:4225997-4238997 GCA_037177275.1 Acacia concinna
TCCCTTATCAAAATCCCTCCCCTCCCCTCCATTTTTATCCATCCAAACAAGGTAAAATAAAATCCTCCTCAAACCCTTCCCTTCCCTCCCCTCCCATTAAAATACCTCCCTTCCCCTCCCCTCCATTGAGCCAAACACACCCTTAAGGAAAGTAGCAGTTTGCAATGATATATTTATAATTAATTCAAGCTCAAATGAATGAATTAGGAGGGGGATTCAAGGGCCCTAGTGTTACCAGCAAGCCGAATTGCTTAATGTTGATGTGGTGGGCTGAAGAAAATGACATATCTTTAGGGGAGGTACAAGCAAAGAAGGATGCAAAATGGAGGCACAGAACAGAAGGCAATGAAATAAGGTCCACGTAACGCAGCAGTTGAAGGGTGGATGCCCGTGAAAGGCAATAGTATGCTTTTGTGGCTTACAATAAGATAAGAGGCCAACATCCTTCCTCGCTTTAAATAATACACGCCCCTATCCTATTAACATGTCTCTCTACTCTCTGGCTGCACTGCCACACCCACTCACGAGCCCCTTTTCAAGACTCAACATTTTACTTACACCCGTGATCTCTCTCTTTCTCCCTTCTTCACTTCCACAACAAACAACAGCGTGGTCAGGTCTTCCACTGTATGGGCTTAGTGTTAAAGAGGAATTGGTCATGAAAATGAGACCAATGGCCCATGTTCTTATATGGGCTCCATGAGAAAGGGCTATTTATACTTATGAGGGTGAGGGGTGTAATGGAATGTCTCTGGCCCTCTCTCTTCCCCCCGCTCATTCATTACATTTACATGATACAAAAACTGTATATCAAACCGTCAAGGATATTAAGAGCTATACAAGTAGATTGATATATGATACGGCCAAATTCAGTTACATCATGACCACTCACCAGAGTGAACCCCTAACATAGATTTATGGAGTCAAAATAACACCCACATTAGCAAAAAACGCCCAAGTCATGTTAGTAAAGTGGCTGGGCTGTCTAATCTATGAAATTTGAGTTGTATAACTCACTTTTGTGGGAAACTAACTATGATTACCTTTATACTTGAAGAGGGAGCAAAAAATGCCGACCAATTAAAATACAAACGCCAATCATATACACGAATTGTAGCGACGCTTTTTCTTGTCTGGTGTTGAATGCACCTGTGGTTTTATCCCGTATGTTTTCAACTGAAAATTTTCAAAAGCCTGTGAAACTGCTTCCACCTGCACAATTTTATATTGGGACAAAAAAAGAAGGTAAGTAAAAGCTGCACTGAAGCTACGTGAAGATGATAAAATTGAAGCTTTCAACGACATTTAACTTCACTAACCAATTCTGGCCTTTTGGAGTACACCCTTACTATCATATCTTGATAACATGCGGGCAGCAAGTGGCTTATACGATCATCAGAAATTTTAAATTTCTCCTTACTTTCATAATCCTAAATAAATTAGCAAACATGTTAATATGCTAGATTGAAACAAAAAACTAAATTCTGGGTTCATAACTAAGAAAAAGGTTTTCCTTTCATGATATATGGGTTTCGCACAATTTCACTCAGACACATGGCCCTCAAAATCAGATGCGCCCGTCAGAATTGTAAAGGAAATAATAAAATATACAGGATTAAATAGAGTTTACCCCATCATCCTATCCTATCTTATTTTTTCTAGGATTATCTCATTTTGCCCACGTTAGATTATATTACTTTTATAATTTGAATAATTGTACTTAGGACTCCATAAATAGGCCTAGGGTTAGTTTGACGTTAGACCTTTTTGATGAATTATATAAAATTGAAAATTTTGCAGCTACTGTCTCCCTAAATTTCTCTCTTCTCCCTTAGACTCTTGCTCGTCCTCAATTATCTCTCTATTTCTCCTCTTTTCTTAGCTCTTACTCCTTTTTTCTTCTTCCCTCCACCTTGTCCTATATCAAAAGTTATGTAATCAAGAAGAAAGATCATGACGATAGATAGTAGAGTTATGTTACGTACCTTGAAAAAGTTGATGCTGCCAAAGAAACATGCACCAAAACAAAGAATAAACAATAATATTTAGTATCTGATAAAATGTATAAAACACATGCAATCTAAAACCAGCATGCAAGTTCAATCTTAATTGAACACCTTTCAAGTGGGTTGTGCTTGCCACGAGTCAAATCAATCTTCACATTACACACAGCTACATCCTCCTCTTTTAATGCGAGTCCCCCGTTATTCTATCATATGAAATTAAATTATATTAATATGGATTACCCCATCGAACGTTAGGAAGAAACAGAAGTATTTTCAAGTTTTCATATCTATGAAGGTTCAAATGATAAATTTATGGACCTGAGAGCAAACAATATCCTGAGCGGTAACTTTCTTAAAATTCTCTAGTTCATCCTTTGGTACAGCATACTCATTACAGAACTGCAAAAATGAAAGGGTGAATCCTGACCTTCATCAGAAGAACTTTAAACAAAAATGTCATGCATGTAACCGTCCATCACAGAAAGGATAACTTGGGGGGGAAAAAGCAACCAACAAAACATGCCTGGTATAGATTCCTCCTCCGAAGGCGCATGATCAACTCCCTTGCTTCCTTTAGCTCTTTGATTGAAGATGTGTCGATGGTTTTAATTATTGTGTCATCTAACTTCAAATTCCAAATAAGAAGTCATTTAAACTTCTAAAATAAGGTCAGATATACGCTATAAATAAAATTTAATTTCAGTTGCAAGCATCTCTTGAAACCTTCCAGTACTCAGAAGGATTTAGAATGTGAGATGAGATCTCTAAATAATTGTTTGCTTCTACAAGTGCATCAGCCACCATAAGCTCTATTGCCTGAAAACAACAACAAAAGATTAGAAATGGTAGAGCCAAGAGATAAAATCAACTGAGATTGGGAAATAAAAAAGAAAGATAGTAGTCTGTACCTGTACTTTTGGATGAGTGTAAACTGTTCTATGCAGGTCAGCACGAGTGGCAAATAACTTGTGGATGGTAAGATCTAACCAATTGCACAAACAAACGTAAGGAAGAATTAAAAATGCAAAAATTCAATGGGAGAAGTTTAAAGTGTACAGAAGACAATACTGACATTCCTTAGCACGATAGCAGATCTCATCATCCAAAACCTGCATAGTATCCAATAATCTGCAAGTGGAGCAATTTGAGTTCCTAGGCATCAGTATTTGCTTTTCCTTCCATTTAAAAAGAAAAAAGGTGATAAAGAAAAAAATCATCTAGAAGTTCTTGACTTCTTTGCTTAACCTCTGAAATTCAAAGTTGCAACCAAGGCCACAAGCTCGGCTGTCACGGACAATGTAATCGAATCTGCAAATCAATTGTTTCCACAAGAGATTACAACAGAGTATAAATTCACATGCTCGGATTCCAACCCCTACAAATGCAAAATAAATATTTATAGCAAAATTGACCATTACATTCATTCAGTTTACTTACTTGTCCACATCAACTCCATTTCGACCATTTGCAACAATATCATATAGAAAACTTTTCTCACTCGAGCTCTAGCTTATCAACAAAAGGAAAACCAAATCTAACTAAATACATAAATTAGTTGTTAAAAAACTATCAATGAAAGGTGAACATAGGGGGAGGGAAATCTTCAACCAAATTTCATAAACAATTATGTCTTGAGAACCAAAAAATCATCAGAAGGAAAAAACTATAAATTTTACTCTAGGAAGCGCAAGCTCAGAGCTTGCTAGGATCATCCCCTGCCAAAAACAATAAACAGCCATCAGGAGAATGATTCAAGAAGAAGCAGAAGCAATATATCTTGTACAAAACGAGAATTGTACAAATCAAGGTTCCATGAATTTAGAAAATCTTCAAAAACAAGGGGAAATGACATAAGGAAACGGGGAAGCTACATAACTGATAACCATCTAAAATGACCATAAAAATTTCACATATTACATTTAACTAACATTCAAAACAACAAGATACCCTAATCGATAACAGGAAAAAGAAACTCAACATATCAAACATACCTTCACTCTTTTTATCATTTCAGGGTCAACATCAATGTGGTGTTCATCAACCATATATTCAACCATATCAGCTGACATTTGCTCGTGTGACCTACAAAGGACAGAATATGATACATAATTGAAAAAAACGTTCACAAAGTAACACAAGAATACCCAGATAAAGAACAGATATCCCTTTTAATCATTTCAGTAAAACAATAACAAATTGCATAGACAGAATAAAATCTCATCAAGTTCAAAGATTAAAAATTTGGGAAAACTAAAATGTGTTTCAAATTCATAATAAAATTTACAGAGAAATAAGAACAATAAAAAGGACTACCAATGAGAACTGCTGGTAACACGAGGAATAAACTGGCGTTCAAATAAGTGACTGAAAGGCCCATGGCCAATATCATGCAGAAGTCCTGCAAAACTCAGTGAGAAAATCAGATGATGTATCAGATAAGTATTACAAGGAGCTCATAAGAAAGACAATAACATTACCTGCAAGCTTTACTGTTTGAATATCAAATTTATCAATGCCAAGCTCCATGCCCTGCAAGGATCACATGGACCCATGAGTTACCTTCAAGATACTTAATTGTACCTTACATAGGTAAAATATGTGACGAAGAAAATATTGTACTTGATAATTTTTAAGCTTTTCTATAGATTCACCAGCAAGCCAATGAACACCAAGAGAATGCTCGAATCGAGAATGCACAGCCCCTGGATAGACCATATGTGTCATACCTGAAAAATATAACATATGATAAAAAGTTTTTATATCCTGAATATTGAGATTAAAAAGCTAATGGTAAACATTTCAAGAGCCCACTAAAGTCAGTCAGTGTTTGAGGTGATTTTAAAATAATTTTGTAAACAAAAACGTCCCTAAAGGCACAGCTTTCTCTAAAAGTCAAGAAGAAAACTACAAAACATGCTAGGACCAAGTGAAACCAACCCAGTTACCGCACCCTATAAACTATTTTACACTGGTTATACCTTTGCATTTATTATGTCTTCAAGAGAAAATGCCTGATGTACCATTATCTGACTTTGTCTTTGCATAACTAGTGTGAAAACCATGCTAGAGGTATGTCAAAGATCGTACATATTTTCTTTGGTGTCATAAGTATATATAATATGAATGACAATAGGAATGATAATGAATTTGCACTTCTTGTGGCAACATTGTTGAACCTGAATTCAAACTTTAATAAAATTTCTTCGATCATTTTTCAAATCTCAAAGCAAAATCATCAGCATTTGGATACAATTCTCAGCCGGCACAAAAATTGAGCCAAATGTGCAATAACTGCACTAAAAAAAATCACACAAGCATAATGAGAGACCTCAGACCGACCAACTTAATAAACCATTTGCCAATGAATTAAGAATCCATCTGATTTAACCACTTGAAAGTATTCTAGTTTATTGCAATTAAAACGTTGTAAAAACAAATAAAATTTGAAAAGATAACAGGGAAAATAATACAGCAATCTGCTTGCAAAAATGACTTAGAATTAGTAGCTTTGCTGGTTTATAACAATTCTAATTTGGCTTTCATATGTGCTTTTGATATAGTTGGCTAAAGGAGAAGGGAGGCAACTCACCAAGCTGTTTGAGGTCACGAAGCCTGTAAATGAGAAATCAAGGGAATATCATGCATTGAAAATAATACAAAAGAAGTAATCAGCAAATAAACGGATAGACCGATGTAAAAGTCAAACAATGCATTGAATTGAAAAAAGCGTACTCGCCTTTGAAACTGCTCCGTGTCTATGAACTTCAAACTGATCTACAGTACACAACCAAAGAAAGAGAAAGTGTCACTGGGTTACATCGTCAAATGCCAGTAAAGATAAGATTACAACATCACCATAAATCCAATTTCTGCAGCAAAGAGCATCACGTAATAACTTGACATGATTTAGACACTACACAAAAGTCACAACAGACAAAAAAGCGCTGAAGATTCAAAGCAAATGGAAAAGGAAAATTAGACACTGAAACACGCTTTCCCTGGCTATTTTTATATCAAATCAAACTCACGATTAAAAAATGCAAAAGGAAAGTATTTATTTGTCAGGCAAGTTCACTAGCTACAAGTTTATGATTCTTCATGGACTGGTTAGCCGAACTCTTCTACTCTGTCCATGTCGATGAAAAAGTTTGAAAGAACTCAAAGGCATGCTTCAACGCATTACAAGGAGAAAGGAGAAGAGAAAAAAACTTCAAAGGAAAGAAGGGAAAATGAGAATAAAGGGAGGTGAGTGAAAGAGAGTGGGAATACTGTATCAAGATAAATGTTGCCATGGACGTTATCGTGGATGTGCTTGGAGAATCGGCGAGAACCAGAGGAAGGAGGGAGGGGAACGTCGCCGTTGAAGCAGGCTCCCATGGCTTCCCTTCACTCTGGAGTTGCGGGCAAGCGAAGCGAAGCAAAGCAAAGCAAATAACCCCTTTTTCTCTTTTTTGAATCACTCCTATAAATTGGGTTTGGGAATGAATGCGCCAAGCTCACGATACGAAACGCGTTTGGGATTTCTCAGCAAAGAAAGTGATTTAATAATCAAGTTAATGAATAATATAATTGTTCTGTATCAATAATATGAGCGGTTCAGCTTTCCTCCTTGTCAAAGACCCTCCCTACCAAGCTCTACAACCATATAAAACAACAACCAAAAAAAGATGGGGTCCAAATATTATATGTGAGAGGAAAATGTAAAGGAGGTGTAAGAGAGAGAAGGGTGCCAAGGAGGGAATCCCCACAACTTTGGTATTTCTATATCTTTTTTAATTCTGTGAATATTACCCATTCCGCCCAAATTTTGGGTTTTATCTTTTACGCGTCGTTGACTCGCAGTCGCTGGGTGTCTCCCAATACCCCACATGGCATGGAAAGAAGTAATAATAGTAACAATAATAATCCATAAGAGGTTATTGTAACTTTTAAATTGCCATGAAATGAGTTTCCATTCCAGGAGATAACAGTAGCTTGTACCCTTATTGGCGACTTCCTACGCTAGCTTCAAACCCTATATAAAATAGGGTGAAGATATACAAGCATTTTCTTTAGAGTATGTATCCAATATTTTAGAGTATTTTACAATGCATTGAGTATTTGAAATATTTTTCAATGCATCTAAAGCTCAAAAGCATTTTTTATGCCTTAATGTTAGATGCACTAAAAATAATTTCATAGTGTTGCATGAAAAAAAAAAATGCTTCAGGATGTTTTATGCACAAAAAAAATGATTTAAAGGGTTGAATACGTTTCAAAAAATACTCTAGATTATTGAGGGCACCACTAAAATATTTTAGGATGTTGAATTCACCCTATAATATAATTTATCAATCACTGTTTAAAAAATGATATTTATAAAATCAAATAAAATCGCATGACTTCATAATTTTATTTCTGATGGATAATTAAAAATTATAAGTTAATATAAAAATGTTCAGAAATTAAAATTGAACATTTCACTATTTTTATTAATAATACTCCTATGATGCAAAGAAATCTTATTTTTTCCAAAAAAAGAAAAATCTAACAACCAATATTTTAACATATTTGTATATCAGGGACATTATCATCTATCGAAACATAAATATACACTGATTTTCACATTTCATTAACTCTTAAATGAGTTATTTCTACTTTAAGTTCTATTTATCTTCTCATTCTCATCGCCAAGAAAATATTTCATGAATCAAGGAAAAAGGTAATGGTTGTCAGACCAGAATTAACATTGAATTACATTTTTTTTAATCATTTTAAATTTAATGATGCGTTAATACATCATATTAGTTAAGGAGATTGGACCGGAAGTGCTTGCTGTTCAGTGTTGTTCATCGCAACTTTATTTAGATATGGATCATGTAGTTTGATCTACAACAGGAGGACAACTTAAGCACCAACAAATGGTGCAACTAAATATCATATCTTCCCAAGCAGGACCTTCAGAGATACCGAGACATAAACTTCAATCACCACAGCTTTATTTCCCAGTTCAATTTCACAACTCAAACTCCCAGTACGAGCATTAGCTCAACGGTATTGGCTAGCCAGTTGACCCTGCTTGACAATGTAGTTTTGTGCTGGGAACTCTTCACCCCTGAAGTGCCTATCGAGCATGTCTTTGACTCCGGCAGCATATCGTAACTAGACAACATTCATTATCATTAGTTAAGTTATTCAGCAAAAGATGGAGCAACTGAGATGGAAGATCTGAAGCAAACAAGAAAGCAAGTATATATGGACAGAACTAGGAGTACCTGTGCATCTATTGTGGTTCCAGATATATGAGGAGTCATGGCATGGTTTGGCATGTGACGCCATGGATGATCCTTTGGAGCGGGTTGTTGGAACCAAACATCACCACTGTAACCTAGAGGAATCAACGTTGTTCCAAACAATTAAGGTTAGCAGTTAGCTGGTTGTGGTAACCAAACATTACTGTAATGTAAGAATCAACATCATTCCCCACAATTCAGCAAAGAAGTTAGCATAAGGTATATATGGCACCCGTCTCACTGTATGTTGGCAGCATTAATTTCATCTTTTGCTAAAAAGGCACCAATATTCTGGCAGCGATTTAAAAAGTACCTCCAATGTGCCCACTAGAGCAAGCATCAGCAACTGCTTGGGTGTCCATGATTGCTGCACGGGCATTGTTTACTATCAAGACGCCCTTCTTGCACTTAGCAATTCTTTCTTTATCAAACAATCCCCTAAGTCAGAAGCCAAGTTTTGGTTACAATTAAAGATGATCAAAATTCTCTTTCACGCATGGAGCATACGTATCAGAGCAGAACTGTCTATTATTTGGGATCAGTCCCAACTCACTTGTTTAGTATGTTCTGATAAATCACTATACAAAACAATCAACATATGAGAAATTCTTTAAGCGCTCAAAATTATCCACTGAATTGGTATTCAACCAAATTAGATGCATAGACTATATATACCTTGTCTTATCGGTAAGAGGTGTGTTGATAACAATTACATCACACTTGGGTAGCAATGCATCAAGGTCCTCCTCGTACTTGGCTCCAGTTTCTTTCTCCAATTCAGGATCTATCTTAACTCGGTCATGATAGAGAAGATTACAGTTAAAAGGCTTCAATCTTTGCAGCAAAAGCCTGCCAATTCGCCCAGCACCAATAGTTCCAATAGTCTTCCCTTCAAGGTCATACGCTCTATAAGCAATGCCAGCAACATTCCACTCTCCATTAATGGCCTGATGATAACCAGGTACAAAGTTCCTCACAAGAATCAGGATTCGCATGAGTTCATCCTCTGCAACTGACACTACATTGCTTCCTGTAATCTCTGCCACAGTTAATCCAGCAGCAGCAGCAGCATTGAGATCAATGTGATCAGAACCGATTCCAGCTGTTAATAGCAGTTCAAGATTTTTAGCTTTCTTTATCCTTTCTGCAGTGACATAGGCAGGATGAAACGGAGTGGATATGAGCACGTGGAGATCAGGAATGTGCTTCTCGAGTTCTGAAAAAGATAAAAAAAATCAATAAGTTCAAGCAATCATAAAAATCAAGAAGAAAATACAATAAACCGAAGAAAGAGGAAAGTCTTCATGAGTTAGCGAATTGCAGTTCTCTGTTAAAAGTAAGAACATCCAACAAAAAACACATTAAGTAATTAAAGGAATCATAAATAAATGCTACAAAGATTAATGGAAGATTCCATATAAATTCTCCTTGACAAAAAGTTTCATAATTCTGTTACTAAAAGTGGTTATTTATTTGTGTTGAAATGAAATGGGTTCTAATAAAGTGGCTAATCTTCCAAACACTGTAGGTAGGAACTAAGTTAGAAATATTTTCAATTAAAAGGCGCTGAAATGAAGCTGCTTTTCCTGAAACTCAGACATCTCTTTGCCTTCAGGAGCACAAAGACACACAAGCAAATGAATCTCACTATTCTAGATCCCACCTTCAATTGAGCATTCTTCTTGCAATGCTAGTAAAAGTTATGGATCTTGTTTAAGAATAGTGTGCAATCTATAATAAAAAGAGTTCTATAAAATGGGTAGAATCTAGTCAATAATCAGTAATGAAATCAAGACCCTAGAAGTTTATATTCATTGCAGCACCCCGAACAAACTTATCTGCTGATTATGCTTTCACAAGTGCAGAAGAGGGGAAATGACGGCTTAATTTATGTTGTTTTATTGAAAATGTCATGACGAGTAGTGAACTTTATAAATTTGAGAGAAGACTAACCGCAATCAGGTCCTTCTTTGTCATCTGTGACAATATACTGGTGACCTTGTGATTCCAACCATTCACGTATGCCCAAGGCTCCTTCAACACAGCCCACAAAATTGGGATTTAGAGAAGCGTACTCATTGGCTTTGTAGAAAACCCCGACGATTTTCTTGCTTCCACCAGTAGCCTATTCTCAAGAGAAGAGGAAGAAAACAGATCAGCCAGATCCAAGCGAACTATCTCAAATGCTTCTTCCGATTATCATTTTTTGTGGCCGAAAATTATGAACCGCAATTCGAAGCATTAGAAATTTAGAATGAATTATGATTATGATGGGCCCAGTCGTTACGAATCAACAATCGTCAAAGCCCATACCAGCATTTGGCCCATAAGAAATATAATACAGGAAAAATAAACTAAAATTACGCATGGTATTTGTGACCATGCTTAGCAGGCAAATGCAGTAGGCAACACGATCCCGGCTGATGAAGGTGAACCCTACCATGACCTGGTAATGGATCAACCCCGTCACCGAAGCCACATCAAGACGGGACCGTGTGCATGTACGATCACGCCATCCATCTTCGGGATTAACCTTTCCTTGAAAGAGCCATGCAAGTATAACTATGAAAACCACCATAAAAACTGTAAATTCGAGAGGAATTTTAACAGAAAACAACAAAAGAATGAAGAAGAAAGACTCGATCGACTCAATTAAACTGAAAGCGGCAGCTAAGAAGTTGACTGATCATGTAAAAGGCTATGAAGAAGGGAATTACATGAAGATGCCTGGCAAAAGCGGGTGAGGAGAGTGAGGTAGAAGAGATTGAGGAAGAAGCAAGCGATCGAATTGCAGAGGAAACAGCACGTTTCATCGCCATCTCAATTTCGGAGGAGGAGAAATGTTGAACTAAGAGAAGGGGGAGGGTTTGAGAGTGTGAGTGAATGAAGGATACGGGCTCACTTTATACTAGTCGCCGCATAAGCAAGGGGCTCATCTTATTGCGTTGGCGGCCAGGGTGGCTGAGGATTTGATTGGGATAAGAATTCGGATTAGTTTTGTCGAGTAAACGTGGGAGCCGTTCCCCTGTACACGCGCGCGTATAGAATAAATCAATAATTGCTCCATATTAATATATTATCCGTATTATAAATAATTTACCATTGAGCTGTTTGTACTGATTTTAATTTGTACAGTATATAGGATCCTCAGTTAAATTTGAATCAAATTTCAATTTAGTTGGTTCAATTTATAAAGGATATACTTTTGTTCTCCTCATGTTGATATATATATATATATATATATTAGTTTAGAAGGTAGGCATATTGCCTAACAAAAAATGTTAACTTAGTAAATTTAAATGATGAATATACTTGGACTAAAAAAAAGATGAACATGAAATTAAATATTGACATATTAGTCTTTAATTTCATCAGCTCATCTTTTAAAATTTTAACAATATTATATTAAAGGACTGAATTTTTAACATATTATGTTACCATTTTAATTTGTTTCAGAGTTGTTGTTTGAACTCATTGAGTCAATAATTTTTGTTAGTCTTACTTTCTTAGTATGCTTTGGCCTTTTAATTTTGATGATAAGGACATGGATCAAGTTTAAGAAGAACCTAAGCTCTCGTAACCTGTTAACAAATTGTAGTCCCACTTTTTAAAAAATTTCGGTGTGCGACTAACCACGACCATTAACTATTTTAGTATCTAAAGAGTGTAACATGACAAATTTGTTAAAATATGAAATTATGTTGTTTGAAAAATAAATGTTGGTTTTCTAGCCAATCAAGGATTTCGGTTGAAAGTGTTATTTGTTCTGCTAAACAGACGAGACTCCTGAAATAATGTGGAAAATTGTTAAATATATTTTAAAATGTTGTTAGTCAGGTTGTAATAAGGTATTCTTTCCTAATACTTTCTCTGTTCCTAAATATAAGACACATTTTTGTGATTAAAAAAAGGTTTTATATTTAATAACGGAGGGAGTATTTTTTAAAATATTTAAAAAATCTCAAACTTAAATTTATGTCAACACATGATAATAGTATCTCTAGTTCTAACTATAATATCACTTGACTTTTTTTTAGAAATTAATAGAGATAAATAAATTACTCAATCATATATTATATAGCATGTCATATATCATTTTATAAGCTAGACAAAGTTATTTGAAAAAAAACTATAAATATAACTATTCTAAAGTAATGTAATTAAATTTTTTTATAATTTTTTAAACAATTAATCGGATCTAATATTTAAAATTGAATGCAATATGTTAGGATAACTACTCACAGTAAGGCACCACAATGCGTGGATCTAGCTGAGTCAAAAAGCTATGGCCAAAAGAATTCGTGATTTTTTTGTCACGTGCAAAGATGAGAGAAGCTCCGAGTGTTTGGCTTTCTTACTTGGGGTGATTTCATTTTTTTTTTCCGTCCATGGTAGTATGCAAATATTCTCTGTATTAAGTCTAAACCCGATTTCATGATGAGATGTTATATAAATATAGAGAGACATAGGTTCATGCATAAAGAGATATTTTCATCTATGGTTTAAGAATTAAATAAATTATCATGTAACTGTTATTTTGTGTATACCATGTGTAGAAGATGTTGGATTGAGGGATTAAGTAGTCTGAACATGACACATAATAACAAACTCCTCCTTCTAAAAAGGTTATCGATCTTTCATATGATTGCTTACTTGCTCTCTTATTTTCATTTCTATGGTGAATTTGTTGTGTTGTGTAATCATATTCTACATCCGGTTTTC
>JBAGKO010000010.1:4245662-4260181 GCA_037177275.1 Acacia concinna
GAATTTTTGTTTTTTGTTTTTTATGAGATGAGTTCTATCAATTTTGTGAAGTCTATGGAAAACAAAAAGGAATAACAACATTGTTGCTTGGGCATTAGGGAATTAAAGAGCGAAAATTATTTCAAAAGGGGCTAAGAGGGAGTAAGTTAAGCATATTTGGAAGCACAACATGTGAGTGAATAGCGTCCCATTACAACCTTTACAAATGATATCTTACTACTTATTATATTATTATATTAATTACATTATTGGGAGCATGGTATTATAGAGAAAATTTTATTAGAATTATTTAGTTTCTTATTCTTACTGGAATGAGTAAGGATTGATGATTGATTCTATTTATTCATAGGATATTCATGGCTATGTATGCAAAAGATAAGGAAAGTTTCAAGATATCTTTTATATATATTTTCATGTTAAGATAGTCTTGCAATTGAAAATGTTAGTAATGAGTTTTTATTATATGGAAAGGGTTTTTGTCTATATATTGAATTTGAAGGAAAATTTTGAGATACTGTTTGTGAACTGTCATGCTGGGGCTTGTAATAGGTCATATTTGATATGCGCTACCTTAATATTGGAGGAAAAGCTTTTTTCTTCTATGATAAATTGGCCCCAAACATGCTTGAAAATGTTTTTAAATGGACTGAATACAAAACGCTCGTTACTAACAGTAATACTGTTAGTCCTTGGTGCACCATGGTTAACCTCGAGCTCGCTTGACTTTTGTAGGCATAGTGCTCACGCTTGATTCATGGGATTCGTTCACACACTTGTTATTCGTGGGTCTTGAACCTACGCTTGTTTTTGTAGCCTAAAGATGTGCTTGGTTACTTATCCTTGTAGAATGTGTGTCCATGCTCGCTTGTTTTTGTAGCCTAGAGCTGCGCTTGGTTAGTTTCCCTCGTAGACTGTGTGTCCACAATTGTTAGTCGTTCTGTTGAAGTCCTACGAAAAGATGGGATTTGAGATTTGATTTCTTTTAATTGATTCTCTTTAACAAATTGTCTCTTTCACTACTTGGTTTTATTTGATCAATAATGTTTTATTAAGTTTCATTTGTGTTTATAATTTTCCCGTTAGAAGTTGAAATTTACTATAATGCTTCTATCATTTAAAGTTTAAGTAGGTATGAATATTTTCTATTTGTATTCTATCATTTTTATATATGGGACATTATTCGCTGGAAAATATTTTGGTCTCAGATCTTGTAGCTGAACTTATGCTCCTACTCATCATTGAGGAGCTTTTGTGTTGAATTGGAGTTGAAGAGTGGTCTTAAACAATTATCTACTCAATATAAAATTTAAATTATGTATTACACATTTTGTAAATCATGCTCTAAAGCTCCACCTAAACTATAGTTAGGATCCTTGTCTTCATTGTTATGTGTGTGTATTTGTATATTATAGGCTTATAGGATATAGGTTTTTCTCACTTTCTATGTCCGTTACTCCTTAATTTTTAGGGTCACACACACACACACACACACATTAGTGTCTAAGATATACAAACTAATTTTTAAAAAATGATAAATATAAATATATTAAACCACTTATTAAATTCATTAATACCTCTAAAAAAAAGTTAATTGGGTCATATATATTAGGACACAAATGTAGTAACACATATAGCTTAGTTATTGGATAATAGACATACATATTGTGAAGTTAAAATATGTTTTCTTTTCTCTCCGTAAAATCGAGCTGTTTTGGGTTGAGGATAAAATCAACGAAAATATTTTTTTATTTTTAATTTGAAACATTTAAACCATTAATTAAATAGACTAACTCATTGGTTTAATTGTGGATTTCAATGGTTTGGCAAGCGCGTGTGTCATTTAAACCATTAATTAAATAAACTTAATGTTCAAAAATTTAATTTATTTATAGATAATAACAAAACTATTCCATAGAATACACGGCTAATTTATTAGTTTTGTACCGTTAGACACCAAATAACCAAAATATAAAAAAGAAACGCATCTAAGATCCACATGTTTTATTAACTCATTACGTGATTGAAGAAAAATTCAAGTAGCATGTCAATAGACTAATAGAGTGGAGCTTGCATACATAGAAACAATGGATCCAGTAAGGAAAGACGCATGCTACCAGGAGCATAGAAGGTTTGGAGGAGAGGCAACGCTGGTCACGGAGCAGCAAACACTCATTGTTCATGGAGTATTCAGTCGCATGGGAGACTAGAAAAACAAAAACAAAAAATGAAGTATTATTTTATCATCTTTCTACCAGTAAAGGTCGACTTGTTTCAGTTTTGAATATAATTGATGTGCTTGGCATAACAAAATGCTCTTAAAGTTCTAGATCTCTATAGAAGTCACATGAGGATTTTTGATGTAACGTAGCGTCGAGCTTAAGCGTCAGGGCAGCTTGCTGTTTAAGAATTTGCGAACCTCTTTCATCATATTGCAAAGTAAAGCAATAAATTACAGTCTCATGTATTCATTAGCATCATATAATTATAGAGTAGATTACAGTTAGAGGGTTAATATATCATTTAGGGGTTGAGATAAATGAAATAATCCAAGGAAAAAGAGGGGGAAAACAATTTGAAAAAAATAAAAAGAAATTCATCACTGTTACCTGTTTCAATTAATCAAAGAAATTATAATTGATAACTATTGACAACACCGTGCATAACTGATGTGGACCAAAATCCAAAGGAGAAAAAGATGATAATAAGAAAATGAACATCACACAGGCAATAATAGTTCCAAAATTCAAAAAATCCAAGGGCAGATAGAGAGAGAAGAATCACAAGTCGAGGTTTATAGCCTTACAATTTTGTAGTGCACAATACATAGCTTCAGAAATCCTTGGAGACCAACGCCTTAAAGAGCTTTGCCAATCATGTGAGAAAGAGGGAGAGTATGAGGAGAGAATGATTAGTCTATTTAATACTACATCTGTTCCTATTTATAAGACTCTATTGACTTTTTTAGAGAATCTTAGAAAAATTTTAAGAAAACTAATTACATTACTTTAAGACATTAAAATTTATCGTTTTTCTTCAAATTATGTTGTTTGACTTATGAAGTAATATATATGTAATAAAATATGATATATGATATGATTAAGTAATGTAATTAGCTTTTTTAGGATTTTTTTAGGATTCTCTAAAAAAGTCAACTGGGTCTTATAAATAGGACCGGAGGGAGTATTTATATCGCAGAATATTATCAATTATCAACTCACGTCTCAGGCAACAGATGTATGTTTTATAAATTAAATATTTCTGCACAACCGAGGCATTTTTGGATGAACTGTTGTATAAAGAAAAATATGAACTATGGTATAAATTTAGAAACGTTAATATATTTTTCATAGAATAAGATATTCTTTAACCTTCAGTAGGTAAATATCGAAAACATTCAGAAAACTAATAATTATATACTATCAAAAAAAGGCTATACATACATACATATATGTATGTATGCGTGCGTGAGATATTAATTAACAATATAATAATAAGATTATATAATTTGAGAAATTAAAGTCAGTAACCGTAGTATGTCTTTGATTCCATTATTGCGGGCTGGGGAACACGTACACACTACACACCAAGTGAGCTTTATTGGGACTAAGGCACGTTTATTGAAAGGAAAAGATGATATGAAATTTTTCACTTCCCCACAAATGATGGCCAGGAACAGGAAGAAGGCTCTGGCTCTGCCATGATTATTAATTTGAAAATCTTTTCCATAAATAAACCAAAGCGCTCTTCTCAATTCTCAAATCTCAAATCTCACCCACTCATTCTCAGCCTGCCATTGATAATCTTTCAGTCTCCGCCATCTCTCTCCTCATCTTCCTCCAATCCATATGGCCACTGCTTCTATTCCTACCATTCCGTCTCACATGAAAGCTTGGGTCTATTCTGAATATGGCAACTCATCTGATGTTCTCCGCTTCGACCCTAATTTTCCTATACCACAACTCAAGGAAGATCAGGTTCTCCTCAAGGTTTCCGCCGCTTCTCTTAATCCCATTGACTACAAGAGGATGGGTGGCGCTTTCAAGGACACCGACTCTCCTTTACCCGTAAGCCTTCCATTCCCCTCCTTCTTATCACCTTGATCGCCTTTTGTTTGGAATAAAATAATAGGGCAATCTACTCGATGTTGACAATTTGTTTATTATTCTTGATATTTGGATTTCCTGGTAGATAGAGAGAATCTGAAAGCAGTATGCCTTGATCTGTTTGTTTATTATTCTAAACTGATTTCACCTTTTCGTTGTTATGGGTGTGATGTGTGCAGGCTAGTCCTGGATATGATGTTGCTGGCGTAGTGGTGAAAGTAGGGAGTGAAGTGAAGAAATTTAAGGTTGGGGATGAAGTATATGGTGACATTAATGACAAAGCTTTGGATCACCCAAAGGTGGATGGATCTCTGGCCGAGTATACTGCTGTGGAAGAGAAACTGTTGGCCCACAAACCTCCAAATCTGAGCTTTCTTGAGGCTGCTAGCTTTCCTTTAGCTATGGAGACTGCTTATGAAGGGCTGGAGCTTGCTGGCTTTTCTGCCGGAAAATCCATCCTTGTTCTGGGAGGTGCTGGTGGAGTTGGAACCTTTGTTATCCAGGTACGCCATTTTGTTGGCACGCCAACATGTTAAACAAACTTGTATAGCGCTGAATCATTGAAATACTTCAAAATATGTTGGTCTTGCGGCTTACAAGGATGATCACTGATTAAGAGCTAATGTTTATAATATATTTTGTTTGATGCAGCTTGCCAAGCATGTTTATGGTGCATCGAAAATAGCAGCAACTTCTAGCACTAGAAAATTGGAATTGTTGAGGGAGTTGGGTGCTGACTTGCCTATTGATTATACAAAGGACAAATATGAGGATCTACCAGAGAAGTTTGATGTAGTCTTTGATACAGTAGGTCAGATTTTGAGCTTATACATATAAATAGTAAAATTCTTTATAGATAGGGAATATATATTTGATTTGTGAGGACGGTGATGAATATGTAATGATGAGAATAATTAATTTTGCTAATATCACAAACAGGAGAGACTGAACGGGCATTCAAGGCTATTAAGGAAGGAGGCAAAGTGGTGACAATAGTGCCTCCTGGAATTCCACCGGCAATCTTGTTTATACTGAATTCAAATGGGGCCTATTTGGAGAAGTTAAGACCTTACGTGGAGGGTGGGAAGGTGAAGCCAATACTGGATCCTAAGGGTCCGTTTCCATTCTCTCAAACAAAGGAAGCATTTGCCCACCTTGAAACCAATAGAGCCACTGGAAAAATAGCAATCTACCCTATCCCATGAACACTAGTTTATCACTCTCCCGATTGTGCTCTGTTGAAGGAAGAAGCTACAAATGGTAATAAATATGTTCATGACGTGGTTGCTGTGGCTCGTTCGTTACATGGCATTTTTGTATCTGCATAAGGTGTTTTATCTGGGTATGATATTGTAAAGTTAGACTAATGTGTTCTATCGAGTATCGACTCCCTTTATATGATGTCTCGGTGAATGTAAAATCTTTAATGGGATAACTGATGAATCTTGGCGAGGTTATGTATGTGATTTTATCACTTTTGTGTTGGTGCGTGACTTGCGAAGTCGGAATTTGAGAAGAACAGGTCTGGATGCATCGTAATTCAATTTCACTTAGATCCATACATGGCTAGAACCCTCACCATGCATGGGGCCACTAAACTTGAAGCAGAATGATTGTTGGTCACAAACATTTAAAAGAAGAAGAAGAATGAACGGATGAGAGTCTCCTTTATTTAAAACAACAAATAAAAATAAAAAGTTCCTCACCCCAAGACAATAGTAAAATATAAGATGGGAAGGCAGGGCCGCATTTGCTCTGTATCTCGCACTGTTTAGCTGATTCAGGGGTAGTGCCGTAGTGGTCACCTGAATGGCTCTTCAAATATCTGACTCTTTCCCATTTCTCTCTGCATTGCGTTGTACAAATGGCAGATAGGGACGAGGACTACTTTTACCTCAGAAATAATCATTTGGGAGTGTAGGGTATTTAAAAGTTTTTAGAGGATTATTTTTGTTCCGAAGTAATCATGCAAAAGCGTTGGGTATCCGAAAGTAACCATTTAGGAGCGTTGGATACCTAAAAATTTTTTATTGGACAATTTTTGCCCAGGAAGTTACCACTTAGGAGCGTCGAGTATTTGAAAATTTTTTTAGGACAATTTTTTGCCTCGACAAATTTACTTTGACTGCTAGTCAATGTCAAATTTGACCGTTAAATGACACCATGAGCTGAAAAGTTTGAAGAGTAGCTACATTTTGGGATCTCTTCACTCTCTTTAGAATTTAAGCACAATCAGAGAGAGAGAAAGGGATTTTGGAGAATATTATTTTAATATTAGGGATAAACCTTTAAATCGTGAGTTGAGGAAGAAAAAAATATCTAAAGATCTAGTGGGATTTTCGTAATTTCACAAAAAAAAGTATAAAATGATTGATATGAAATTTTCATATTTCGTTATATTGATATGAAATTTGCTTGTTTCCCTTATCTTTTTTTGGAATTCTACCAAAGGTTCATCCTTGATATTAAAACAATATTCCCCAAAATTTCTTTCTCTCCCTTTTTGATTGTGCTTAAATTCTTAAAAGAGTGAAGAGATCCCAAAATGTAGCTATTTCTAAAATATTTCAACTCATGGTGTCATTTAACGGTCAAACTTGACATTGACTAGTGGCCAAAGTAAATTTGTCTGGGCAAAACTGGTCTTAAAAAAAATTTCGGATACCCAACGCTCCTGAGTGGTTATTTCCAGGGCAAAATTGATCCTAAAATTTTTTTTTGGATACCCAGCGCTCCTATATAGTTATTTTCGGATACCCAACGCTCCTGTATGGTTACTTCTGAGGCAAAAATGGTACTTTAAAAACTTTTGGATACCCAGCACTCCCATATGGTTACTTCTGGGGCAAAAGTGATCCTTATCCCATATATACATATATGGTATGAATGACATAGGTTGGGATCATACGATAAACAAGTGGTTGGGTCTCTCGCAGAGTCTAAAGTGCATATATAGAAGAAATTTTTATATGAATCTAATTCACAACATTATTTGTGGTTTGACCAATTAAAACATAACAACCCAACTGATGATTTGACACCTCCTTAATGTTAATTAACATATTAATAAAATAAAAAGATTTCATAAGATTCACCTGTTTATTATTTCTGAAATATTAATTAATGTATTAATTTATTTTGAGAAAAATAATAATATGAAAATTATAAACAATCAAATATGATTAATGTTTACTGAGACGTTATATTTTAATTAGTCAAATTGCAAATGACATGGTGAACCAGGTTCATACAAAAATTCCTCCATATATGGTGGGTTTTCTGTTGGAGGAGCTGGTACAAACACATCGAGGTTAGTAAGTTGTGCATAAAAAATAAAATAAAAATGCTCCCATTGTTTTGACTTTTACCTAAAATTTTCTTCAAATGCCTTAATTTTATAAAATTTCCAAGTATCTTCTTTGCTAATTTATCTAAGCGCTAAATTTTCATAAAGTAAGGAAATCAAAATATAGGTGTGTTTGGAATGAAGATTACAATCGGTACTTTTGTAAAAGTAAGATTGAGTAAAAGTAAGATTGGATAATTTGATTTGTGTTTGGAATAAATTGTAAAAGTTGCTTATGCAAAAGTAAAATTTGTTTGGTTAAAATTTTCTAAAAGTTACTTATGATGGAAAATGACTGTAAATGGCATGACTACATATATATATATGGATTATATATATTTAAATATATTGTGATATTTATATTACCTTTGGTTCTAATTATTAGGCCAAGCTGACTCTTTTAGCTTCTTTAATCTTTCCAAAAAAGAAACTAACTGGTCTTATAATTAAGACTGGAGTAGTTTTATTTACATGTAAATATAATATGATATTTATATTACCTTTTGTCTTAATTATAAGATATACTTGACTCTTTTAGCTTTTTTAATCTCTCTACAAAAATTAACTGGATTTTATAATTAAGATCATATAAGATTAAAAAATGACAATTTTTTTTTTAAAAAAACCACCTCAAATGTTGGCATGAATCAGATGAAAAGTAGCCAAAATGATACTTATATAAAAGTATACAATTGGTCTAATTGTTCAATGGAATGAAATGTTAGTTCAAACATGCAAAAATTGCTCCTACTGCAAAAGTATATTGGAGACTGTGCAATCATTAGAATCAGAAAAACCATCGGCAGTCCAAACACGCTAATATTATAATCGAGGGCCAGGTGGCCACCTCTTTTTCTACTTTTGTTTTTTTTAAAGACACTTGTGTACATACATCAAGGTATTAAAAATCAGATCAGTCAGTGAATCAGTTAAGGTATTGGGTTAAGGGTCAGTGGGTTAGATCAGATAACTAAACCGGGGTTAAACCGGTGAGAAAGTTAAGATTTTAAGCTTATTAGTATGAAATTATAAGGGAAATTAATTATTATTTTTTTTAAAAAAAAAAAAATTGAACCGGTCTGATTCATCCCTACAATACACATTAAACCGGACCGATTCACCGGTTTACGGTTTGAACCGGCCGGTCTGATCCGATTTTCAATATCATCACATACACACGTTCAAAATCAGGGAAGTAAAATAATCAGGATGTCCACTCCTCTGTGAATACAGCATAATTGGCCCTTCTCCAACTGCCTTCCACTGATTCATATATATAATAAATAAGAGGGTGGGTGGTGGGTTACCATTTTTATGCATTTAGTAGTTATCCCTAATAAAATACGTACCAACGATAGTCATTTCGAACCTTTCAAAAATGTTCTCCCACTTACATGCCCTAGTCATCCCACCATATCTAGCTCTGTTTAACAAAATATAAAACAGAGTCACGGATATGGCAGATAAATTGGCCGTGTCAAGTTAATTAGCAAGCTAGAGCACTCAACGCCCGATGGATGATCAAAACATTATTAAAATCTGGCCGACATTTGATACAATATTCAAATAATGAAGCCGCCAGGTCATGGCAAATGCAAAGTGACACAGCAAGAAACCTCACTGTAAAAGCGACAGGATTCGTATCTTTCATGTGAACCGTCAGAGCCTATAAAACTTTGTGACCATCCATTCATTACTCTGCACTAGATTTCAGTGTAAAATTGAAGATTAGTAATTTGCAATATGGCATCTGATTCAAGTACTCCTGCACTGCCCACTCATACCAGAGCCTGGTTCTACAAAGAACATGGGAAGCCGGCAGATATTTTGAAGATACATGATGCCTGGCCTATTCCTGAACTGAAGCAAGACCAGGTCCTCATCAAGGTCGTTGCTGTTTCCCTCAATCCCGTTGACTACAAGAGGATGCTCGCTTGGTTCACCCAAACCGACCCCCTCAGACCTGTAATATATTCATTCACATCACTAGCTTTCATGATCTCTCCTGCTAACACAATTTCTTGATCCAAGCTAAGTAATTCTTTTTTTGAGCAGTTTAATTAATTTCAATGCTCGTTGTGGTTATCCTTATGATTAGACTGTTCCTGGATTTGACGTGGCCGGTGTGGTGGTGAAACTGGGAAGTGGAGTCACTAAGTTTAAGGTTGGGGATGAAGTGTACGGTGATATCAACGAGGAAGGATTACCAAACCTCAAGACACTTGGTACTCTCTCTGAGTATACTGTTGCAGAAGAGAAACTTTTGGCCCACAAGCCACCCTCTCTGAGCTTCGTGGATGCCGCTAGCATTCCTTTAGCCATGCAGACTGCTTACGAAGGCCTTGAAAGATCCGGATTTTCTGCAGGCAAATCCATCCTTGTTCTTGGAGGTTCTGGTGGAGTTGGCAACTATGTGATTCAGGTCCTAACCACTTTTAAATCCATCCTTGTTCTTGGAAGTTAATTGATTTGATTGGTGTATGTTAATTGGATGATAGCTTGCAAAGCATGTTTATGGAGCATCCAGGATAGCAGCTACAGCTAGCACTGGGAAACTGAGGTTCTTGAGGGAGTTGGGAGTTGACTTGCCCATTGATTACACAGAAGTCAATTTTGAAGACCTTGACGAGAAGTTTGACGTAGTGTATGATGCAGTAGGTCAGATTTGTAAATGTCAATGCAATACATGATGTGTTTGTTGTAGTATGGGTCATATCATATGGGAACTAATTAACCTAACACTAATGACATGTATTGATTAAAACATGAGAAGAGAAAGGAGTGAAGGCAGTGAAAGAAGGAGGGAAGGTAGTGACGATAATACCACTAGGTTATGGAGATGCTATAATGTTCGTATTGACGTCAAAACAGTCAGTCCTAGAGAAGCTAGGACCATATTTGGAGAGTGGGAAGTTGAAGGCAGTATTGGACTCTAAAACTCCGATGTCACTTTGTGAATTGAAAGAAGAGTATTTGTATTTGGAAGCTAGAAAAAATACAGGAAAAGTAGAGATAAAAAATATAAAAATATAGGAATAGGGTTTCTATGGATAAAGCTTGAAGCACTGAATCATAGTGCTCAGCCACTATGGTATATATTAAAGAATTCATTTGCTACAAGACAAGAATGCAATCTGTACAATCATAATAGAACCTATAATATCATGACACGTATGTACTATACAATATGAACAATTATACAAGGAGAGTAATTCCTATTATGTCCTAACATTCCCCTTCAAACGAGAAGGTGTGATTGTCATCCCGAGTTTGCTTCTATGTTCTTGAAAACGTGAGTGAGTCAGAGCCTTTATGAAGCAATCTGCAATTTGTAATAATGATGATGGTGTATATCTGATGTCTATGAATCTAGATAAGCACCATATCTCTTATGAAATGTAAATCAATTTCAATGTGTTTGCTCTTAGCATGTTGCACTGCATTAGCTGCTAATGCCTTGGCACTTAGATTGCACACCAAATGATAGAGGGTTGACACAGAAACAAGCCAAGTTCAGATAATAAGGAGTGTAGCCATTTTACTTTTGCAGCTCCATCGGCTAATGATATATACTTAGACTCTGAACTTGACCTAGAAACTACCTTCTGTTTCCTTAAAGACCATAAGACTAGAGTTCCTCCTAGATATACACACATACCAGCCACCTCCTATCATCTATGTCTGTTGCCCAGTCAGCATCAGTGAAGGCTGACAATTGTAATGTTTTGAAAGGTTTCAACAAAAGTCCATAATTAAAAGTTCCTTTGAGGTACCTTAAAATGCACTTGACTGCTTGATAGTGTGGCACTCTTGGTTCATATAAATATTAACTTAATCTATTCACAGAGTATGCAATATCAGGATGTGTGGTAGTCAAATATTGCAAGGAACCAATAGCTTGTCTATATAACGTAAGATCAGGCATAACATCTCCATTAGTGGCAGAAATTTGTCTTCCAGTAACTATAGGAGTAGGAACTGGAGCACAATCAAGCATGCTAAAGCGTTTTAACATATCAAGGGTATATTCTGCTTGAGTCAAGTAAATACCCGATGCATCACGACATACTTCAAGGCCTAAAAAATAGTATAACAGTCCCAAATCTTTGAGGGAGAAGAGTGTGTTCAATTTATCAACAAACTTTTGAATATAGTTCAGATTATTTCCAATGACTAGTATATCATCCACATAAATCAGAATGAAAACAATAATTATGTTTGTTCTCAACATGAATAGAGAAATATCACTTTTCATATTCACATTTCCTCATTGAAGTAAAGTAAGCCGTAACCTATCAAACCAAGCTCTTGGAGCTAGTTTCAAACCATAAAGTGCTTTAACTAACTTACAAATGTGATGAGGTCTCTGTGGATCCACGAAGCCTTCAGGTTCGCACATATAGACAACTTTGTGCAATAATCCATTGAGAAATGCGTTGTTGACATCGAGCTACTTCACAGGCCAATTAAATGCTGCTGTAACAGTAAGAATCACTCGAACCATTGTCGGTTTGATAACTGAGCTAAAGGTCTCACTGTAATAAACTCCTGGAGTCTGTTGAAAACCTTTTGTTACGAGGCGCGCTTTATGCTTGAGAACACTCCCATTGATTTTAAACTTGGTTTTGAAGATCCATTTGCAATCCATAACTTTTTGACCGACATTGGGTACCAATTCCAAGTTGTGATTTTGTTGTAAGGCCTGAAATTCCTCATCCATGGCTCGTCGCCAGTGTGAGGATTGAAGGGTATCGATGACAGAGACAAGTTTTGAGACCTGAGAGAGTGATTTTGGATCTTCACATTGAAGTAACCCGATAAATGGGTATTTAGGTTTAGTGATGTTATCATTGGCACATGTGACCATGTGATGGGTATTAGTGGGTTCAGGCAAGGTTAGTAGACCAGATACTAGGCTTATAGCAACAGGACTTGGGCTTATATTTGCAGGTGAGAGGCTTGTGTTTACAGGGGAAAAGCTTGTGTTTGACGGAGTGGATAACGGTGACCGTGGTGAAGCAGGACACTCAGCAAAAGATCCATTTGTGTCTGGTGGGTCTGTGGCTGTGGTAGTCAAAGGTATGGACCGTGATGATTTATATTGTGGTGAAAATGAATGAGGAGGAGAAACAAAGAGAGGCAGCTGTGAGAGGAAATCGAATTCATCTGTTTGACGATGTAGAAAACTAGATGCAAAAGGAAACATAGTAGCATAAAAAATGACATGTCGTGATGTAAATTTTTTTCCAATTGAACTCAAGCACCGATACCCTTTTTTATTTGAAGCAATGCCCATAAAAACACACTTCTGACTACAAAATGCAAATTTGTGCGAATTAAATGGTTTGAGGCACAGATAGCGTGTACAACTGAACGATTGTAGCAGCTTGTAGCCAGGCTCTGTTTTGAACAGTTGAAACAGAGGTGTTGAACCATGAAGAACTGGTGTAGGCAGTCGATTTATCAAATAAACAACTATGGCAAAAGCTTCAACCTAGTAATATAAGGGCATTTTAGCATGGGCAAGAAGTGTGAGTCCCATTTCAATCACATGTCTATGCTTTCGCTCTACTCATCCATTTTGTGCCGACGTGTATGGACATGTTAAGCGAAGTTTGATACCTGTTGCATTACAAATTGGAATGAATGATTTGTATTCAGAACCATTATCACACTGTATCACCTTGATTCGAGTTTTAAATTGATTTTCAGCTAGAGCCCGAAAATGATTGAAGGCATTAACAGCTTCCCCTTTATATTTTAATGGATATAACCATGTGTAGCGACTGTAATCATCCACAAAATGAATATAGTAACGATAACCACCAGTTGATTGGACCAGAGATGGTCCCCATAAATCAGAATGAATAAGAGCCAGAGGAGATGATGCATGAGATGTGGAAGAAGAAAATGGTAATAACTTTGATTTGCCATATTGACAAGCCTCACATACAAGATTGTCATTGATAGAGAAATTTAAATTACATTTATTCAGAACTTGTTTCAGTACTCTATTGCTAGGATGTCCTAAAGCATAATGGAAACGTAGAAAATCAGCATCTCTATTCGAAAATGCATTTGCAACATGTATTTGAGGCTGTCTTTTCGCTTTACTTCCCATCAGATACATGCCTAGCTTGGGAGTCCCCTGCATTAGTGGCCTTCCTGTCTTTTGATCCTTCACAATGCATCCATCATTAGTAAAAATAACATCCACATGATTATCCTCAACCAATTTGTTCACACTAACAAGTTTTTGGTAGCACGAGGAACTAATAAAACATCTTTAAGCAATAAGTAAGAGTGTGAACAAAGAATAGTAGTAGAGCCAATGGCTTTAATATCACATTTTTGTCCATAACATGTTACCAGATGTGACTTACCTACTGGATTGGTTTGTTTAAGATTCTCTATAAAAGGGGTGACGTGGTAATTCAGACCACCATCTAAATACCAGTCAGGATCTAACATTGTGTATGGATTAGCATAAAATGCTTGAGGGGAGTAGCGAGAGGCAGAACCATGGCAAGTCTATTCATCATCCATGCGACGATAGCAATTTTCAATAGTATGGTCAGTTCGCTGGCAGGAGAAGCAGTATGAACGAACACCACCACCACAATAGCCACGAGATCTTCCACCTCTATAGCCACTTGATCCATGCCAACCACCACGACCTCTATAGCCACGTGATCCATACCAACCACCACGACCAGGGGAATTAGAAGAGTGTCGATTAGAATCAGGAGACACCTCAATGTGTTGAGACACATTTGCAAGGGGTTAAAGAGACAGAGTAGGCAACTGATTAAGTTGCTCCAAACGAGATTCAAAGGCTAGAAGAGATGCTTAAGCAGTAACTGATCGGACCGAAACTGTCGCCTGTTTCGATCGGTCAGAATGATTGCACCAATAATGTAGTATAGGGGCAACCAATCGTTCTTCTCGAGGAGCGCGAACTGAAATTCCTAGAAACTAATTTTCAAACCATTTAAAAAAGGGGGTTTTTGTTGGTGCGAAATAAAGGAAATAAAAAGGAAAATCTTTTTGGTAATTTTTAAATTAGGAAA
>JBAGKO010000010.1:4267529-4279002 GCA_037177275.1 Acacia concinna
GAAGTATCCATACATAAAGGAAACTTCTGCATGTAAGCTGTGGGAGGCATTGGAGGAGAAATTCTTGAAGAAAAGCAATCAGAATAAGCTCCACTTAAAGAAAAGATTGTTTCGCTTTCTAATGTTCATGGTACCACAACAAGTGATCACATCACTTGCTTTAACAAGTTGGTGACAAATTTACAAAACATGGACTTAACTTCTGAAGATGAAGATATAGTGTTAATGTTGCTAGGATCACTTCTTAATGAGAACAAGCACCTAGAGACTACTCTACTTTATGGAAAACAGGAGGTATCTCTCAGAGAAGTTTGTTTTGCTTTGTATAGCTATGAACAAAGAAAGAGAGAAAAACAAAGAGGTGGAGAAGCAGAAGCTCTATTCATAAGATGATGTACACAAAATCAATTAAGATCAAAAAAGGGAGACTCAAATAGAGGTCCAAACCGAGCAACTATGAATGTTGTTTTTGTCGAGAGAAAGGCCGTTGTAAGAAGGACTGTCAAAAGAGGAAAAACAAAGCCAAACCTGCAAATAAGAAGGCTGTTATGGACTCAAATGTAGTTGATTGTGATTATGTGAACTCAGATTTCTTATTATCTACAACAACATCTTCAAATAATTAGGACGTATGATTGCTAGACTCAACTTGTAGCCATAACATGTGTCCTAATCGTGATTGGTTCATTGATTTCCACGACAGAAGATGTAGGGTTGTCTACGCAGTAGATGATACCTCTCTTACCACATATGGCATTAGTTCTGTTCGATTACAAAACCATGACGGATTGATAAGGACATTAATATATGTTCGTTACGTACTGGATCTGGAAAAAAATTTCATTTATGTGGAAACTCTACATACAAAGGGGTTCAAAATCACTATAGAAAATGGAGTAATGAAGATACTCTCTAGTACACTCGTTATAATAAAGGGGATTTGGAATAACAATAACACGTACCACTATGAAGGCAGTATGATTATTGAGGTAGCTGCTGTGACATCCCATCGTGACAAAGAGGTAGAAGCAGCCAGGTTGTGGCACATGCGCTTGGGGTATACTAGTAGAAAATCCTTAAAAACTCTATCAAATCAAGGGTTGTTGAAAGGATTAAAGAATTCCAGTTTGGAGTTCTGTGAGCATTATGTAAAGGGGAAGCATACAAGGATCAAGTTTAATACAAGCATCCACAATACAAAAGGTATTCTGGATTATATTTACTCTGATATTTAGGGTCCTTCCAATACACCTTCATTGGGAGGAAAACATTATTTTGTAACCTTTGTCGATGATTTCTCATGGAGAGTCCCAGTATAGAATGAGACTAAAGATGAAGTTTTGGTAATTTTTCTCAAATAGAAGCGATGACATAAACATAAACAGGGAGGAGGATGTAGTGTCAATGTACAGATAATGGAGTAGAATATAGGAGTGATTCTTTTCAGAAGGTTTGTCAAGATGATTGCATCGTCAGACACTTCACTGTCAGAAATACACTACAGCAAAATGGAGTAGCAAAATGCATAAATTGGACTTTACTAGAGAAGGTTCAGTATATGTTGTCTAATGCTAGCTTGGGAAAGGAGTTTTGGGATGAGTCAATAACATGTGTGAGCCATCTCATTAATTGTATACCATTTGCTGCTATTGGTGGCAAAACAACGTTGGAACAAAGGTGTAGAAAGCCTGTTATAGACTATGATTCTTTGCATGTATTTGGCTCAACTACATACTATCATATGAAAGAATCAAAATTAGATATAAAAGCAAAGAAACCTATCTTTATGGGGATCACTTCTGGAGTTAAATTATATCATTTTTGGCGTCCAGAAATAAAGAAGATCATATTCCATAGGGATGTTATTTTTTATGACTCTGCTATGGTAAAGAAGCTTACAGTTGAAGATACCAAACAAAACAATAGTGTTTCGAAGTAGGTGGAGTTTGAGGGAAATATTATTTTCCCAGTGCAAGAAAAAGAAATAATAGAAGACTTTCCTACAAAAGAAGAGCCAATTGAAGAGGAGGTTTCAACTCATGAATCTCAACTACAATGTAAATTAATAGCAACCAGTAGGCCAAAAAGAATGATTAAAAAAGCCTACTCGCTTCATGGATATGGTGGCTTGTGCAACCTCAATTGCAGCTGATAATATTCCTTCAACTTATCAAAGAGCTATCCAAAGTTTAGAAAATGATAGGTGGAGGAATGCCATGAATGAATAAAGCAGTCCCTTTATCAGAATGGTATGTGGAGATTGGGCCAAACTCCTAAAGGGTAAGAAAGTAATTGGTTGCAAATAGGTCTATGCTAAGAAAGAAGGATTTCCTAACCAAGGAGATGTATGCTACAAAGCACGATTAGTAGCTAAAGGCTATGCTTAAAAGAAGGGAGTTTATTATAATGAGGTATTTTCTCCCATTGTTAAACATTCCTCCATTAGAATTTTGTTGGCTTTGGTAGTACAGTTTGATTTGAAACTAGTTTAGATAGATGTTAAAACTGTATTTCTAAATGAAGATTTGAAAGAGGAAATCTATATGACTCAGCCATAAGGATTCAAAGTTGCTAGAAAGAAGAATATAATGTGTATACTTAAAAAATCATTATACGGATTGAAATAGTCTTCGAGATAATGGTATAAGCGATTTGACAAGTTTATGTTGAGGCATAAGTACAACAGAAGCAAATATGATCATTGTGTGTATTTTTGTAAGCTTGAAGATGGATCCTTTATATATCTCCTTTTGTTTATTGATGATACTTTGATAGCTTCAAAGAATCAAGCAGAAATTGAGAAGCTAAAGGTTCAACTACAAGAGGAATTTGAGATGAAGAATTTAGGAGAAGTAGAGAAAATTCGTGGCATGGAGATAACAAGAGATAGACAATCAAAGAAGCTCTTTTTATCTCAAAAGAAATATTTAAAGAAAGTGCTAGATCGATTTGGTATGGATGAGAAAACAAAGCTGGTTAGTACTCCACTTGCCTCTCATTTTAAGCTTAGTGTTGATATGTCACCAGAGGATGAAGAAAAAATGAGAATATATGTCAATAGTACTATATGCAAATGTTGTTGGTAGCTTGATGTATGCAATGGTTTGTACAAGACCTGATATTTCACAAGTTGTTAGAGTTGTGAGTAGGTATATGCATGATCAATGAAAGGAACATTGTCAAGCTGTGACATGGATTCTATGGTATATTCATAATACCGCACATGTTGGATTGGTCTTTGACTAGGAAGATGATCAAAGTTTGTTTGGGTATTGTAACTCAAATTTTGTAGGTGATTTGGACAGACGAAGATCAATTACTAGTTATGTGTTTACTTTTACAAAAGCTCCAGTTAATTGGAAGTCTACTTTGCAGTTAATAATCACTTTGTCTGCTACAGAGGCAGAGTGCATGACAAATACAGAGGCTATAAATGAGGCAATTTGGCTTCAATGATTGTTTGGAGAACTTAGTATTAGACAAGAAGACATCACAATATTTTGTGATAGCCAAAGTGCTATTCAATTAGCAAAAAACCATGTATAACATGTAAGGACGAAGCATATTGACTTCCATTATCATTTTATATGAGAAATTATAGAAGAAGGTGAAGTCATACTACAAAAAATTCGAACAACTAAAAATACTATGGATATGCTAACAAAAGTGGTGGCTCCTACCCAATTTCAACATTGTTTAGACCTGATTAACATTGTTGAACATTAGTCAAGAGAAATTAAGGAAGTGGGATTTTTTTCAATGGTGGAGATTTGTTGGTATATGTGGAAAAGAAGTCCCATATCGGTGGGTTAATGAAGATAGGGGCACATATTTGAGTATAACTATAGACCCCTCCCAACCTTTTGAATTATCCCACAATTGTCTTCTCATCTATATAAGACATATATTATTTCTTCCTCTTCTCTTGTATCACTGCACTATATATGAAAATCAAAAAAGGTCAACAAGATCAAGGAGAGTCGCATATGGGGAAGTACCATTGTCCATGGATGTAAAAAACCTAAGACTCTAGGGTCACGTGGAATCCAAGCTGAGTCCAATATATATGCGCACATGCACAGAATGCAGCTGGTGTCTAGACAGGGATAAATGACGTGCGTGTTCAATTATTTATGCGAGAAATTTAAAAGGACCACACAAGACAAATTAAAGAGAAGCGCAGCTGCTCCTATATCATGTATGCTATTGAACACCACATACACAACTCCAAAATCTACATGGCCCCCACCAAAGCCTATATATATATATATATATATATATAAGAAAACGAAGGGAACCTTTTTTAAGTTGAAAAGACTGAAACCCCAATCGATCAGTCTCTGACCGACGAACATGTATGAGAGTGCAGTGCTTGTTATACTCCATTAATATTGGGTACGGTGTAGCTAGCTAGCGGGCAGTTCGGGTCATCCATATGTATATATGGATCTGAAGTATTAAGCATTGTTACATAAACAGCAGGAGGTGATCGATGTTATGATTATAGATCGACGAGCACAAACAAGTGATTAATTTATGAGGAATATATATATATATATATGTTGACTTTGCCAGCGCAGACAGAAAAAGCAAAGGTCGATCTATCCCAAAACAGAATAATGATGTCGCCCATGATTAATTGTAAGTCGTGCCTCGATCGTGACAGCTTTTTTCCCTGGGGAGAAATTAAAGACGAGGACGGGTAAATTACACGCAGGCAGGCAGAGAAACACACACACCAAGTTAATTATCTGCCCCCACACCCACGTACAAATCAGTTTAATTTATTTAAGAAAGGAATCTGAATATATAATATAATATAATGGAGTAAGGGATATAGATCGATGGATATGAAGGTTGAAGTTAGGTAACTTGGGTTGGAAGGCATAGGACGGATGGAGAAAGTAATTAAGATGGATGGGGAAGTGAAAAGTAAGAAGGAAGGGACATGCATGCGTATATGGATTATTATACAGTAACCAAACCAACGATATTGTGATATATATATATATATATATATTCTATTAATTCATGTGAAGGTGGAGGGTGATGGAATTGAAGAGGACAGCGTATCAGCTGTGTAAAATGACCCCTTCCCTTCCTTTACGCCTTCTTCAATTCCCAGCTTAGCTTCTTTCTTTTTCATTTCCAGCTTCTCCTACACTTAGCTTGTACAAATTAAATTAAACATATATATATATATATATGAACCCTTCACTTTTAACAACTACACTCCATCTATAATTCCCCACACACACACACTTTCCTCTTTCTGATCTCACTTTCTTCAATTACTGTATTCCTCCTTTGCTTATTACTTTCATTCTCCCCATGCCACCATATTATATATATTATTCCCTCCTCTTTCACTTCCCCTTCTTTCCTCCCATATATATATATATATATATATATATATAAGCCCAATGTCCTAACCACCGGATGCAGGACTCAATATTGCCGGCGCTGTATTTATATATTTATATTTATATTTATTATATGCCTACCTACGTGCCAATCACATCATTATCATCACAACAAATCCAGATCTTGTGCATTTTTAAGACATGCGATCAGCTTCCCAGTCCTGCAGATCAGATCGCTGCATTAAATGTTTCCTACCTAGTCCAACTTAATCATTGATTTTGTCAACCTCTTTGTTTGCTTTGACTCTACACGATCCTTTTTTCATTTAAAATCATTATAATAATATGCTAAAATATAGAGTGTACATTTATATATATATATATAAACAAATCATGTGGTGATGCTGAGTGCTTACCTTATTCCAACTGAGGCACGACTTAATTTTGGTTTTGTGCGGAGTTAGGGAGCAAAAGCATCATATATTGTATGTCGTTAGCCGGCTTAATATTCTTTGCTTCTACCTCTACGTACATCTCTTCCCAATTTTTGCTCTTAGTACTGTGCCACTTATTCCTCGTTTTATTATTTTAATATCAAACCCTACATTATTATATTATTCTTAATCAGCTTTTGTCAGCCTCCTCGTAAACTTATCTTTGTCATTGTCATCCCATACGCTTCTGCTTCCCCAGTTTCGGTCTCACTCATTTTCACCACGTTTCTTTTCTTTTCGGTTTTTTTTTTTTTTGGCCAAAACTCACTATCAGCGTATATATCAGCCTGACGCGATTATATTGTTCCCATGTCAATTATATTCCTGCCCCCCATTCAATTTATAATTTCCCTAAACCCTGCCAAACCTATTCACACATCTTCACAACACAAAATCCCTAAAGCAGACTTAATTCTTTTTATTCTAATCGTAATGCCCAAATAAACATGTGCGTTATAAATAAACACAGTACGTAATTAAATATATAGCAACTTTGATTTGCGTACATTTTACAGACCGTAATGCTAGTGAGCATAATATATAAACTTAAAACTCGTTGAAGGAAAATTATATTGAACTTAAATTCTGCGTTTCAATTTTTGCAATCTATCAAAGAGGGCATGATTTTGAAAAGGCGGCATGCTAAATAATAATTATCCTCTCTTTTTTTCCCATTAGTAGCACATCATGAATTATGAAGGGGAATATATATAACTTTAGGGAGCGGGCCCAGACAGCTAAGGGGATGGACCCTACCAGGTACCGCTAAGATAAGAAGAAAAAAAATAATACAACTATCATTGTAGCTGATGTGATCCACGTGTCCCTGGAACCCAACCGATAGAAACATTCCACACAACATCTTTTGCCACGTGTCAGATCTGTGTTTAGGTTTCACGTCCATCGACAAAGCACACCGTCATTGGATCATTGCCTGCTGCTCTTTTCGCTTCCAAAAGCCGTCAATCCCGCCACCCTATGCCTATTACTACGTTTTAACTGCAACTGAATTTCCCCAACACCTCCAGAAATTTAAAAAATGAAAAAAAAAAAAAAAAAAAGGCCTGAAGAAAATTACATACACACATACATATACATAGTATATAAATAAATAAATAAATTTTGCACTATTAATTATTGAATTGAATGAAAATGAAATAATAGAGCGGTTGAAGGGAATAGAGTGGGAGAGAGGTCGTCGTCTTGGCTTGCTTCAACTTTCCTACTCTCTGGAACCTTTCGCACTCGTATTCTATTTCCCAATAAAATTTTATCCCCATTCTGCCCTCGCCTACCTCACCGCTTTTTCATCTCCGTTTTCGTTCCCTCTCCAACTGATATAAATGCCCGCAAACCCAATACCGCTATTGACCCATCATCCCCTTATCTCCTCCTAACAAGCCTGCTGCTTCAAGCTTTGGCTTTTCTGATTTTCAGTCTGTACAGGTAACAGCCCATTAATTATCTCTTCCTTGTCCGCTTCTCTTTTCATTCTTAAATGCAATGAGATATTGCTTACACATTGGTTTCTGGTATTTCATTCACGTGTTTCTGACTGCCATTACTGTTTGACCTCTCCCTATGCATCCTTCCGTCACTAAACTTGCACATTACCTTTCAATTGATATGTAATTAATCATAAATGACCGAAATTTTTGGTTGACCGTGAATGAATGATCAAATTTGATGAATGCTTTATTTGCGAAGTCACTCCGTGGGATTTGAGATTGGTGTGTTGTTGGTATTAACGGTTCTGGGAAGAACTCGTGTCACGCATGGAATGGAATAATATGGTCGCTTTTGCTTTTTTTACTGCGCGCCAAAGTATGATTCATTTATCCTTTTCTTTTCATTTTTTTTAACTGTTTCCGGCGGGATATATTCATTTATTTTAATTGGATTGGATTCTGTATAATTTCGTATCAGTCCGATTCATTCAAAAATAAAATTGGCCTTTTGTCGGTGAAGGGAAAGTAGGCTGGTTTACTTGTTATAGAAGCCGACGTGCTCGTACCTAATCTATGATTGAGGCCACAACCATTGATACATTGCGTCACATATGTGTTATGTAGTTTTACGCGGTGTTTGGTTCATATTTTTATAATTTGAAGAATCCGAACCATATTTCTTGCTTTTAGGCACGTTGCTGATCATAGTTTACGATGCCTGGATTAGCCATGCATGAATTCGAGGTGAATGGAACAGAAGAGGAACGTGATGGGAATTACGATTCTCAAAAGGAAAATTATAACCAGCAAGGATCACCAAGAAGTCCATTGAGTCCGAGGAGTATTCAGAGTGATTCAATTGATCTGGCCATCGATGGGGTGGTGGGCACCTCCATAGAGCAATTATACCACAATGTGTGTGAAATGCAGAGCTCTGATCAGTCACCCTCCAGAGCTAGCTTTTACTCCTATGGTGAAGAATCCAGGATTGATTCAGAGTTACGCCATCTCGTTGGAAATATTACAGATTCAGAGATCACGAAGGAGGTGGTCACCGAGAGTAAAGAAAACTACAATACTGTTGGGTCAACTCCAGAGAAAGATGTTGTGTCAAACGGCAGGAGGTCTACAAAGACGGACAAGAAGCACCCAGGAAGTCCAGGGGTTGTTGAAGGGTCAGCCAGATCAACTCTTAGGACCAAAAATTTGCGTGACAAGCCACCTATTGACAAGAGGAATGAGAAGAGTCCCAGAAAACCAAATTCTTATTACAACATGAGGAAGCAGAGGAACCTTGGTACACTTGGCGTGAAGTTCCAGGAAGGGGTCGAGGATCGTGTTGGTGATGCTGGGTTAGATAACCCAGACCTTGGACCATTTTTACTCCAGCAGACAAGAGATATGATCTCTTCAGGTGAGAATCCCCAGAAGGCTCTTGATTTGGTTCTTCGAGCTGTAAAATCATTTGAGACGTGTGCAAATGGGAAGCCTAATCTGGAAATGGTCATGTGCTTGCATGTCTTGGCAACAATATACTGCAATCTGGGGCAATACAATCAGGCTATTCCTGTTCTTGAACGATCCATTGATATTCCTGTTTTAGAGGACGGCCAGGAGCATGCACTGGCTAAGTTTGCAGGGTGCATGCAATTGGGTGACACATACGCAATGATGGGGCAGATTGAGAATTCAATACTGTTATACACAGCGGGTCTAGAAATACAAAGGCAAGTCTTGGGAGAAACAGACCCAAGATTTGGTGAGACATGTCGTTATGTGGCAGAGGCTCATGTTCAAGCAATGCAGTTTGATGAGGCTCAGAAGCTTTGTCAGCTGGCCCTTGACATTCACAGGGGAAATGGTTCTCCTGCTTCTCCTGAAGAAGCAGCGGATAGGAGACTCATGGGACTTATCTGCGACTCAAAGGGTGATTTTGAATCTGCTCTTGAGCATTATGTCTTAGCCAGCATGGCTATGGCGGCAAATGGTCAGGATGTAGAAGTGGCTTCCGTTGATTGCAGCATTGGTGATGCCTATCTGTCTTTGGCACGCTATGATGAGGCAATATTTTCCTATCAGAAAGCCCTCACAGTGTTCAAGTCAGCCAAAGGAGAGAATCACCCAACAGTTGCTTCAGTTTATGTCCGGTTAGCTGACTTATATAACAAAATAGGGAAGTTCAAGGAATCAAAGTCTTATTGTGAAAATGCACTGAGAATTTTTGGGAAGCCTAATCCGGGGTTCCCCTCTGAAGAGATTGCAACTGGCTTAATAGATGTTGCAGCCATCTATCAGTCAATGAATGATGTAGAACAAGGTCTGAAATTACTCAAAAAGGCCTTGAAGATGTACGGTAACTCCCCAGGTCAGCAAAGCACTATTGCTGGAATTGAGGCCCAAATGGGGGTGATGTATTATATGATGGGAAACTATTCTGATTCTTACAACGTTTTCAAAAGTGCCGTTGACAAGTTCCGTGCCAGTGGGGAGAAGAAATCTGCTTTGTTTGGGATCGCTTTAAACCAAATGGGTCTGGCCTGCGTGCAGCGTTATGCAATAAATGAAGCAGCAGAGTTGTTTGAGGAGGCCAAAGGTATTCTGGAAAAAGAATATGGTCCTTATCACCCAGACACTTTAGGGGTTTATAGTAATCTAGCGGGCACTTACGATGCAATGGGCAGGTACTATGTTTGTTGTCCCTAATCCTCTTTAATCGCTGTAGCTCTGATCTGAAAATAAACCAGTTTATCTTAGAGTTCTAATACTTGGTTTGTTATTTAATTTGTGATGATTTGCAAGGGTGGATGATGCCATTGGAATTTTGGAATATGTTGTGAGCATGAGAGAAGAAAAGCTTGGAACAGCAAATCCTGACGTGGATGATGAGAAGCGTAGGTTGGCTGAGCTATTGAAAGAAGCAGGAAGGGCTCGGAACACAAAATCTAGAAGGTCCCTTGAAACTCTTCTTGTTGTCAACTCTCAGATTATAGAAAATAACGGCATTAAGGTTACATAAACTCCTACTTGTATATAATTCACGGCGAGATTAGTTGGTGTGCTGTGTGTTATCATTGTTTGAAAATATGAATAAAACAATAAAAAGTATTAAAGGAAAGAAAAGGATGGTGGGAACGGGTTCCACGATATTGGTTTTGTAAATCTATTTTCCATAGAACAGAGGAGAGTTCTCATTTGTTCAATACCCTTCCTTTTCTACTCAATTTATGATTTATGATTGTTGAAACGTCAATTTTCAAAGTGAACAAACGGATGATCAAACTTAATTTTCAATGCCGGTACACCCAATGTCCTATTAGAAAATTTAGTTGCTTCTTGCCGTACTTGACATACAGCCATTTGTTTTCAAACGTTCCTGGTCCGATCCTTGCTATTACAAATATGGCAACCGACAAGCACGACTGTGAAGCTATATATATCGACGTCATCCCGTAAAACACACACGAGTTCATTCTATTTCTTTTGCCATTTGTGCAAAAAGGAACGTGCTTTAAATATGATGACTTTCAACCCCGCAACTCTGAACTCCACCTTTCTAAAATGATCAACGGGAAAATGAGAATAACATAATACTCTTGTCAATCGAATTACGATGAGGAGTTAAAAGCAGGCCTTCCCAATTCGAACCGGAGGATCAGAGAAGGATCCACTGAGAATGCGTTTGGCTACCCAAAGGTTTGCTGCGTGAGAGTAGTGTATGCGGTCCCAACTAACATGCTGAGATGGATTCTTGCATGGATTCCCATAAACAGTTCCATTTACTGTGACTTTCGTCCCGCCAAAAACATAGTAACTACCACAGCAGAACAACAATGGATTCACAAAACCTGTCAAAAGGCAAAGCATACAAGTCAGGTACTGTACTTTGCTATCAATGCATCTACTCAAGTTTTGAACTATGTAGGTTTGGCTTCAAAACTAGTGTGCCACCTTGTTTTTTTGCTTCGTTGATTAGTTGGTATTTGGCTGGATACACATCAACGTATGTGAATTTTGCAAGAGGGAGCTTTCTCCTGAGCGCAAACACTTGTTTCTTAAGCTTCCTATTAAATTCCTGAGCGATGTCATTCTGACTTTTGACACCCATTTGCGTCCAGGTTAGTGAGGTCACCCTGCTTTGACTTATAGTGTATGATACTGTAAGGCAAGG
>JBAGKO010000010.1:4283293-4297433 GCA_037177275.1 Acacia concinna
TGGGCTTTAAGCTCGTTTGCTATATTTTTGTTTCTTATATATTTAAACACTAAAATACCTAATTTAAAAGATAAATAATATCAAAATGAAGTCAAAAATATCAACATTGCCTATGTTTAACAAAAATATAAGGGGAATTTCAATAAAGGACTGCAATTAGGAATTAATATCGGCGCAGCCCATAAACAAGTGAATGAGTCACATGAACAAGAAAAATCTATGTTCATATGATCCATTCACTTGTTTATGAACTGCGCTGATATTAATTCCCAACTACGGTCCCTTATTGAAATTCTCCCAAAATACAAATACTAAGTCTAAAAACTAATGTTTGCAAACTACAATCAAATAAATAATCAAATAAAGTCACACACATTATAAACTAAATACTAAATAATATGAATAAAATTATTATTTTTCTCTCCATGTATTTCTTCAAGAGATAGAGATTCAACCTTCTCATTTTTCAATTCATGTTATTAATTTTTTTTTTATAGTTTGCATAACATTTGGACCTTCTCAAATACAATTAAAAAATTGTTCTCTTTATTTAATAAAACTAAATTAAAACATTAAACACTGTGTGTGTTTACCAAAATAAAAACAACATACATGAAGTCTAAAAACTAATGTCTACAATTAAATAATTAATTAATAAAGACATAAATTATAAGCTAAATACTAAAAAATATGAAAAATATTATCATTTTCATTCTCTCAATGCCCATCATTATTACTATCATATTATGTCAATTATATATATATATATAAACGGGCCTAAACGTGCCAACCTGTTTAAATCTGCGGCCCTATAGGGTCAGTTCATTGAAGCCCAACTCTATTTTTAGACCCTAAATTACAAACCTAACCCATGAAGGGCTTGGCCCGAATTCTCAACTTTATTTGTGGTAGGCTTTTTCCACATGCATCATTGATTATTGACAAGTTCCACCATTTGATTGACCTTTTTTTTTGCTCCAAGACCATGTTATTGACCTCATGCTAAAAATTTCAGCTTCATATTCTGGGGCATTGTGTGAACGAGGACAGAAAACTTGTACCTAAAGTCAAAATGAATGGCGAATACAGTCTATAAAGAATTCATTACCCATGGCGTCCACTTTCGTTGATATAGGAAGATAGATCCAATTTTTATCTGTTAAATGTGTCTCAAATTAATTTATTTTTACAACTCCATCCGTTCTAAATGAAGTTTTGAAAAATAAAATATAAAGAATAACAAATGGATATTAATTACTCTCAAAACTACTTATATTATGAATCAAATATTTCTTTTAAAAGTTACTAATATTTTACACAGAAGGAGTTACTATTGTGTGTGTGTGTGTACGGAGGGAATGCCATAATGCCATGATCATCGCTCATCAATGATATTGACCAACGTGGAGTAGCTAGCATGGATACAAAACTAGTAAAGAATAAATTAATAGTGTAAACTTATAAAAGGGAGTTTAATTTGGGTTTGGTGAGACTCAGAAGCAAGCCTTCCCAATTGGAACTGGAGGGTCAGAGAAGGAACCACTGAGAATGCGTTCAGCTACCCAGAGATTTGCTGCCTGAGAGTAGTGTATGCCATCCCAACTAACATGCTGAGAAGGATTCTTGCAGGGATACCCATAAACTGTTCCATTTACTTTGACTTGCGTCCCACAATTAACATGGTAACCATAGTAACTTCCACAGCAGAACAACAATGGACTCACAAAACCTGCCACCAAGCAAAGTACACAAGTTAGGTTCTGCACTTTTTTGCTGTCAATCTGCTTAAAATGTGTTGGTTTTGGCGTCAAAACTTTGGTATCACCTTGTTTCTTAGCGTCGCTGATCAGTTGGTATTTGGCTGAATACACATCAACGTATGTGAATTTGGCAAGAGGGAATATTTTCCTGAGCTCAAACACTTGTTCCTTAAGTTGTCTGTTGAATTCCATAGCGACCTCATTCTGGGGTTTGACACACCCGTTGGCATCCAGGTTTCCCTGTTTTGGTTGGTAATATATATAACTGTAAGGCAAGCATCCAATGGGGCCTGAGTTGTGGATCCAGAAGATTCTAGCCCCTTCATCGTACACTTGCTAAAAGACCAGCCATTACAAGTATTAGTGCTTAGAACGGAGCCACCATCCAATTACTTATTCTCATGATTGCTAATGTTGATTACCTGCACAGCTTGGTAGAAGGTTTGTAAGATATTAGGAATTGATGATCGAACTTGCTCCTCTGAGCCGTGTTGAAAACCATACGCAATATCGTTTTGTCCAATATCAAAGGTGTATAGGGCTTTAGAGAATTCGTCAGGCCTCGGAAGACTTGTTTTAAAAGGTGGTCCTGTCCCTGGAATATTGTAGCATTACTTGTCATTGTCAAATCAACTTTAGTCCAAAGAGAATAATTTAGTTGAAAACTACTACGACCTTAATAATAGATCCACTTTTAGCGGAGGTAGTATTCTAGAATATCATGATATGCTTATGAGATATCTAGAGATGAAGAGTAATGAAACTAACCGTTGCCTGACAGCTGATTGTAAAGCACATTGGCGCGATACTTAAATTGTCTGAATTGGGCTATCTGAAGACCCAAATCAAATGGATTAAACCCGCCGGGACGAATCGATGAACCTCCTACTGCAAAGTTTGCTCCATTTCGGTAATTCGACCCAATCGAGTTCAAATACGCACTCAAGTATGGCAGCTTCAGTTGTTCAGCTGCATAGGTTCGTCAACGGAACACACGTAAGAAAAGTATCTATGGTTAATCTATATCATCAACCACCCGATACCCACTCACATAGAAGGGGCTAGAACGCCCCCCATTAAAGAAAGGCGAAAACTTGAGGAAAGGAAAAACAAAACAAAAAAGGCCGAAATTAAGACTGTGAAGGAGAAACAGAGCGTGCTCTGCCTTAGTGCTCACCGAGAAAATCAATAATAAGTCGACCATCGCAAGCCCTTCCTGATAGACTTCCAAAGAAGCTTTCGCCATTAGGAGGATGAACTCCCGTGAATGCTGCAGATGAGGCTCCAGTGTCTGAATTTGAGTCCCCGAAGTTGTAAATTGCAGGAAACCCACAAGTTTTAGAGCCATAATAATCACCGCCCCACACACCACAAGCCAAACCCACGACTAAACACCCAACAATAATATGAATCTGTGTGCTACAATCCATGGTCTGTTCCTTCCTCTTATGAGTTACGAAGTGACGGTGGATCACCGAATGGGTTTATATACGTAAAACTCGGAAGAGGTCAGTCCTCAATACTGTAGTGAATTTGCTTTTTTGACGGCCGAAATTTTCATTAAGGTTCGGTCCCCTGCCCCGACGGAACAGAACAAAAAAATGGAGCTGCAACTTTTAATGTTCACTTGAAAAATACCCTTGCGTGAATACCGTTCCTCACTTCCGTGGATCAGACATGTCAGACAAATTTTCAAAACTGGACCGTAGTTTTCTACAGCGACCAGTTTTAAATTTGAATAACTCAGTTAGCAATTTTTTTTTTTTTGAAAATGAAAAACACAAAAACTCCCATTAAAAAAGGGTAAGATACTTTGATGAGTATAAAGGACGCAGTAAAGGTTAATTACCCAACCCACTACGAAGCCGAAATGAAGTTTAGTTTTACTTGAAGGAAACGGCAAGTTTCCTTGTTTTTATATCTGATTATTGATTGTTCATAAGTTCGACCATCTTATTGACATCAGATATTAAACATAGCAGCTTCATATTTTGATTGCGGTATGGAAACTTCTATATACAACTAATGATCATTGCATTTTCAGGAATGATGACAGAAAACTTGTACAGGAAGTTAAAATGAATGGCGAATACCTTCTTTCTTTGATGGAAAACATGTAATTTTTATTTTTTTTTGTGTACAAGGGACGACATAAAGCAATGGTTATCGATGATACCAACCAACGCCTGTTAAGTCGCTAGCAAGGATACAAAAATAGTAAAGAATAAATTAATAATGTAAACTTATAGGTAAAAGGGAAATTTAATTTGGATTTGGAACAAAATTACCGTACGTCCTCGCCCTATCTTATATCTACTATGCTCAGCTTTGATTAATTAACATTGTTTAGTTAATGACATATAAGCACAAATTTTACTAGCCAATATTTCGTTACTAATAACAGATTTTGGAATTGGAATTCTTCTGCCAAGGATATATAGCGTTTTAGGTCTTAATGAATTACATAAAACCCATTTCTCTGCTTCAGGAGGTCCTTTTTTGTTTATAATGAGAAGTGATGCTGAGCAAAATTAGCAGTCACGGGTTGTAGCATAATGAATAGATTCATATTCCATATTAAGTAAATTCGAGTTGAACTTCAATGATGAAGCTACTCTTCACAGTTGCTTTCGTAACTAAATATTTGCAGGACTTCACTTAAGTTGAAAGGAAAATCCACAAGTCTCGTGTCCCCTAATCATCTGGAAGTCACTGATTCATACATTTTATTCTGGCAGTGCCTTGGTGATGTGAATGAAAAAGCAACAAAGGGATGGCTCTTCCTCCTTTTTTGATTCTACTTCTACGGCTTAATCAAATTCACAACTTATTATCAATCGCGACCAGGATTGCAACCTGCAAGTTCGCTGCAAAGGCTGCTAGGTCTGTTTTTCTTCCAAAGTGTCAGAGGAAATTGCTCACTTTAGCATATCATGTTGAAGTAAGACAGTTGCACAAAGAACACCTATTGTTTAGCTATCTATACTTGCCAGAGACATTCGCTATTCTCTCTAGCTAGCCTTCAGATGGTGGCCGTAACCTTGTCTAATTGTTATTCCTTCTATGCTGGATGTCAAAGCTTATCTTAAAGGGATTCTGCAGCAGCAGCATTATAAACAATTAGACAGACGATAGCATATCAGCATTAAAATAACAAAAATACAATTAATAATCTTAGGATCATCTTTATTACTAATTGTTCTGACGGATACGGTACATCCATAAAGGGCAAGTTCTAGGAAATATAAACGTCGCAGAAGTGTTAAACCTTTTTGGTGCTGATCCTGCTTAATTTTTGAGTTCCTTATACATAATAATAGATGCTGATATCTTGCGCAGGCACAGAGCTACTTACCGATACATGGACTTCTTGTGTAGTTGTCGGGAACTCCACGAACTCTTTACTGCAAGTGAACTTGGGAAAATAATAGTTGGCAGTCTCTCACTTTCTTCAAGATAAGGAAAATCAGTTGTGTAATGAAGCCCACGGCTCTCCTGCCTGGAAAGGGCACTACTGACCACCAGCTGAGAACAACAAAAAAGGTTTCTCATTTCACAGGTCTCAGGCGCCACCATAGTTGTCTTCCACCCATGCTGACATAAGTAACCCTCCCATTTAGCTTCAAGTTCAGCAATTTTTTGCTTTGCGGTTTCTAGTCTAACGGTGGACCGAATAATTCCTACATAATTCCACATAATCGATTGCAGTTCTCTCCTTACTTCCCATGTCATTGCCGATATTTTGCTGATGACATTACTTCCAAGTGGCATAGGAACAGTGGGTCTAGGCCACAAATTTGAAGCAGACAGATCAGGGTTGGAACTCTTCATGCAATCAACAGATGGCTGTACGGCTCTACGAGCAAAAACTAGTGCCTCAAGAAGTGAGTTACTAGCAAGTCTATTGGCTCCATGCAGGCCCGTGCATGCTACCTCACCTGCCACATACAGACCTCGTACATTTGTCTCCCCTTGGAGCCCAGCCCGTACCCCACCACACATATAATGAGCAGCTGGAACCACTGGGATTGGATAACGAGTTATGTCCAAGCCATGTTGGAAACACACACAAGCAATGTTGGGGAAATGGGAGAGAATTTCCTCCTTGGGCTTGTGACTAATGTCAAGTAGCACATACTTTTCATCACGCCTTTTAAGCTGATCATCAATGCTTCTTGCCACCACATCCCTGGGGGCAAGCTCTGCTCTCTCATCATATGAGGGCATGAACCTTTCCATGCCTAAGTTATACAGGATGCCCCCTTGACCCCTGACGGCTTCAGAGATCAGAAATGCATTATCCCGAGGCTTGGTTGGTTTGAGAGGGAGCCCTTCATCAGCTAAGGCAGTAGGGTGAAATTGTACAAACCTGAGCCAAATCATAAAGAGAAACCACAATGTCAAGATACTATACATAAAGTCCTCACCCACATGCACCCAGTGATGAAGTATGTAAGCTTAGAATAAAATAATGTAAACTTTACAGCTTATTCGCAGAAAGAAAAGAGTCATCAGTAAAGGATCATTAGTCTAACACATTCGTCAATCGATCTTCTCATTCTTCGGAATTGAAAAGCAAGTAAAACGTTGGTGTAATTGTGCATCGAAATGCATTTAATTTTATACCTTCCAAAGTATAGCAAGTTTGTCACAGTGGTACGGTATTCATGATCAATTTTACTGTTTGTTAATTATGACTGGTCTGACACATCGACAAATTCATAAAAGATAAACATTCACATTTCTGAAAAGGATCTACTTACTCCATGTTGGAAATCACAGCTTGAGCTCGGTGTGCCATAGCCATCCCATCTCCAGTGGCTACCTGTTACAATCACTAGGAGAGTCAGATTGAGATGCAACTAAGACTAGCCACGAACTGCAGCATGATCTGTCTGAATATGGTCAAGATACAAAGAAGAAATCAATTCATGGATTCTTGCCAAAACAATTTCAGGTATTGGAGAAAGAGAGTACCAAGGGATTTGTAGTTGTAGGATAGATATGTCCAGCCCCACCAGATGCGAGTAAAGTCACTTTTGAAATAAATCTTACCACCTAAAAGCTAAAAAGGTGAAAGTTAAATCGGAATTAAAGCTGGCAATAAGTTTTCCGTCACAGAAATACATGTAACAGTTTTTCCCACCTGTAAGGTTTGAGTATTTAAAGTGTCCAGACCAAGGCAAACTACATCAGATCCATCCTGCAACATCAGCAATGTGTTTTTGTAAGTGAATGCATCCAGCAATTCAAATACTCTGTCAAAAAATTTGGATAGTCAAAATTGGAGAAGGCCAAAACCCAAGAGAACTGTAAACTTCCCTATAATTTCACAATGCAGGCTACAAGAAGACAAACATGTCCTGTAAATTTGCTCCAGGGAAAGAAATCCGCACAGAAATCCATACCTGACAAGTGAGCAAATCTATAGCAAAGTGGTGTTTGAAGACAAAAATATTAGGATCATTGATAACTTTCTTCAGTAAAGCCCGCTCAATCTCTTTTCCAGTCATATCAGCAGCATGAACAACTCTACAATGCGAATGGCCCCCTTCCCTCGTTAGATGCAAGTTGCCATCTTCACCTTGATCAAATGACGCGCCCATGGCAATCAGTTCTCGAATTCTCTCAGGTCCTTCAGTACAGACAACCTAAAAGATAAAGTCAAAGCGGGCAAAAAGTTGAATAAATAAGGGGAAGAAATTAGCAATTTTACAACTATTAACTACAAGAGTAACACTTGCATGTTCAAAAGATATTGTTCAATAAGATTGGAAAGACAATATTCCTTGCAAGTTCAAAAGATGTCGCACAACAAGAAATTAGCGATTGACTAGAATTTAGTGTTTAGGTCTAATGTTAGGGGGCATAGGTCAGTTTAGAAAATGAATGGCACAAGGTAGAGTTCATAATTCTAGAGCATACTCTGACGGTCTCCTCATCACAAAGATAAGCCCCGGCCACTATGGTGTCCTTCATGTGACTCTCCACTGAATCTGAAGGGCATAGGACAGCACTAACACCACCTTGAGCATAATTTGTATTGCATTCATGAGGTTCAGCCTTTGTGACCACTGCAACGGTTCCATATTTTGCAACTTCAAGTGCATAGCGGAGGCCAGCAATTCCACTTCCAATTACAGCAAAATCAAAATACTTAGTTGAACCGTCTTTCTTGTAGGAGGAGATGACTGATCTGACAGGTTTCCAATTCTTCCAAAGTGGAGATACAGTAAGTCTGCATCGGTTTTTCCACGAAAGACGGTGTCCTCTTTTTAACCTGTAACTTTAAGACACAAAAACAATTGAAAATCATTGATTCAGTAATGGTGATCATAAGTTGGCGGAAAAAAAGAAAAAAGTAATGGTGATCATAAAGTTGCAGGGCAAAGTTCCATTTATAAAGTTTTAGATCAAACTGCCCGGAAGTGATTTCAAATACCTCACAATAAAACAATAATTAGACGATGCGTTTAACATAAATTATCCTTATTTATTGGACCAACATCTTGACCACATACCAAGGGAGCTCCTTTTGCAAATAGCTCTTGATAGGTGCATCGGAGACCGTACAAGCCATTAAACAATTTCGCCCCTTGAAGTCTGTGGATATGTAATGTAGTTGACCACTTCCGCCGGCTACGCTAGTTGTCATTGCAGTCCCTCTGTAAAAAAAACATTATTTAAAAAAGGGGCATATGATAATAAAATACCGAAATTTTCCTAACAACAAACTTCACCTCCACTCTGTGATTTCTCGGCAATTAATCAATCATAGGAGTTAAGCACATGCAAACTGTTATCTATGAATAAGAATATGCTCATAATCGTTTTAAAACAAATTTAAAATCCCTTGTTTTTTCCTTCCCAGTTGCGAGAGATGGAAGAAGAAATAAATAAAGAGGAAAATTCAATTATTTACCCGGATAACAAGGCCTACTCAAATTCCAGAAGCAATACAGAACAAGGAAAAAGCCGTTCAATCTAAGAAGACAAGTGACACACGAAAGAAGATGGAATATATTGGAGAAATTAAGAGTTGGCTGCAGCTGAATTATTCTCGTACAAAGCACACGGGCGAAGAGAGCAGAGAGAGACAATCACAATAATGGTTGTTTTTCAGTCAGGGAATCAAACGAAGGGACACGAAAAGCTTGAAATGTTGCCCCATTAAAAGCTCCAAATGCCAAAAACAGACACCGACGTTCAATTTGCGGAGACCCTCGACTAAGAAAGACGAAAGCAATGAAAGGCGAATCTGGGTGGCGTAACTTCGCAGAAGATGAATCGTTGACGACGAAGAGAAAAGGTAAAAATATTCAACGAGCCAGTCGTCTAAGAAATAAAATATGAATTGGTCTTCGCTCTTCAACCAGGAAACAGAGAAAGACATATGAATATAGACAGACGACGGGGAGACTGAGAATGGCAAAGAAAGTTGGCCCCGAATTCCCTCCCCGCACTCACCCCACACCACACTTATTCAAGTTCCGTTAAGATTCGCGCCACTATTGTTTTCTGTTCGTAATCTTTTTCGTTAAACTGAAAAAGAATACTACTCTATAGAGCAAAAAAACAAAAAACAGAAACAAAAGAAGAAAAGAAAGAAATAGTACCTAATTTTGAAGTCGGTACTAGTATTTATATTTTGCGTTTATGCCATTAATCTATGTTACGCGTCTAAAATAAAATATATATCAGACGTGATATAAAGTTAAATTACTTCAGACAAGTGTTTGAAAGAAAATTTGGGTGTCTGATAATCATATTTTATGAAGGCAATGATAAATCTAGATAGGTGTTAAAAGCAAAGAACGATCAAGCACTGGTAATGTTTTTTTTTTTTTTCATGAGCAGTTAATATTAGATGCGATATTAATAATAGAAGCGGACAGAGAAATAGAGAATTTTAAAGCAAATATTCTTTACATCAAATGCTGATTTTAAAATCAAACAGTATACCACACCATGTTTAAGTGTGTATTTGGAGTAACACTATATAAAGCTACTTTTCCCATATATATGATTTATAGTGTAAAGAGGTAAGTATGGCACATGAATTCTATCTCATCTCCACTTATATGAACATATTTTGTTTTTAATACTAATTAAGTCAAACATATATTAAATTTGTTGTTGCATATAAAGGGGAAAGAACAATCAATAACCACTTGCATAACTCTACATGTGAAGGTGAGGGAAAGTAGGTCATGAAAACTTGATAGGATATGATTTGGATCTTGAATAAAGAAAATGAGGAGGTGAGTAGAAGGAAATAAATGTAGATTATGTGGCGATAAAATAGTGTCAAGTGGCAGAGAAAATACCCATAAATATGTGGAAGAGAATGAGAGGCAGAGAATATTTATATATAAATATGAGAAGGAAGGGAAAGTTGGGGACAAAAGGTTAGGGTTTCTTCATTATTAACTACGTGGCTGTGTTAAAAATGAGAATGAGCTAATTTTCTTTGAGTTTTGGTGATAAAGAAGGTTACTGGAGTTTTAATGGGCTACAAAATGGAGTTTATTATTTCTTATAAGCTCACTTCATATTTTATGGATTTTTATTTGATTTGATTTTTATCTGGATACATATTTGTGAGACTTGTTTATTATTATTTGTGTTGAATTTTGTTTTAGAGCAATTGGTATTTATATTAATTTATTTTCTTTATGATTAATAAATTAAGCATTCTATGTAATATATGTACTGTATGATAAATTAATTTTATATGGAGTGTGTCGCGATTGTGCTCTCATTAAGAGAAAACAAGTACATTAAAATTATTTTCAACACACATCAAGTGGTTTTTTAACAATTTATTTAAGAAATGGCTATGAATGCGATGTCAGGATTTGTCATTAATTAGGTAGATTAGACTCAATACGATTACTTGAGTTTTTTCATTAGACTTGATGCAAATTAACTTCAAATAAATTTTGAGAAGCTAAGAATGTCACCGACTTTGCTATTAAAACTCGCTTTATTGTATCCCTTTCTAATCCAAAAAAATATTTCTTTCATGATTATTTTACAAAATACCAAAAATATTAGCATAGTTAAATTTTCATTTCAATTTATATAAAAAACCAATTTCAAAACCTCCTTTTAATTATGTTTTTAGCACTTAGTTTAATCTAAATATTTCAAAATAAATGCTTATTGATAAGAGAACGGTCTCAAATTCTTTATACCATATTACATTATAATTTGTTGTAAATTTTACATTTGACTTAAAGTTGTATCCAATCATTCACTGTTCACCAAGTTGGGACTTTTGGGAGGAACACAAGTTACATTTGCTAACTTCCATTCAATTGGACGCACACAAAATCCATTATGTCACCCAAGTCACCACCAATTTTAATTCATTTTATTTAAAAGGCGAAACATGAGGTTTCTTTCAACGGCCACCGCCTTATACTTTCGTGGAAACTCTTGTGCCATTAATCACACTATAGTTGACTCAATAACTTTGTCTAAATATCAATTTTTATAAACTTTGCCCGTTTATTAAAGAATTAAGAAATATTGAAAATCCCTAAATTGTTGTTGGGTACAGAAACTTTGAAAATCAAAACAACCATGAATATTTTGGTGTTGCCACGCGACTGAAGTAATTTCTTTTGTAATTGGTGACGTCAAGCATACGTGAGTGGGAACCACTTACTCCTACCTATTTAAAGGTGTGACGGTATAGATTCAATTTTTATACATTTTTTGTTTTCTTTTAAAACATATTAATGAATAGAGAATTTAAAATAAAATTAATCTTTTAACTATCATTTAAAAAAATGATTTTTATATAAAAATAGTCCCCTCAAAACATTAAATTTGGACAATTTAAGGTGTGTTTGAAATAAATAGTGCACAGGTGACTTATTTATAATAGTATTTTTGTAAAAGTAAGGTCAAATAACCTGATTTGTATTTTGAATAGCGCTAGCAAAAGTTACCTATATATTACTCATATAAAATAAAATTTATTTAGTTGAAATATTCAAAAGTAACTTTTGATAGAAAATTAGTGAAAAATACATGAAAATTATAATATAAAAATGAAAAATAACTTTTCATAAAAGTAAAAAAAAGCTAAAAAATATATAATTAATAACATGTTAAATGAATTTTTTAGAATTTTTTAAAAAAGTAAACTGGGTCTTATAATTATAATAGGAAGAAATATATACTACATGTAAATATATTATAATATTTATACTACCTCCGGTCTAAATTATAAGACTCAGTTAACTTTTTTTAGAGAAGTCAATGAAGCAAAATAAGTTACTTACTTATATCATATGTTATATTTTATCATAAAAAAAATAGTTTGGAAAAAAGGATAAATTTTAATACTTTAAAATAATATAATTATCTTTCTTATGATTCTTTAAAAAATTAACTGAACTTATAATTAGAATGGAATGGAGTACATTATAACAACAAAAAAATTTAAAAAAAAATTCACTCCTCACCGCACTTCCCAATCAGACAAAAAAGCATCATTTTGGTACTTAAAACCTACAATTCCTCCCAATCTCACGATTCACCAAATCTTCCCCCCAAACATGCACAATTTTTTTAAAAAAACATGAAAGTAGTCCGATTTAGGGTCTGTTTGGTTCAACGAAGGGGAAGGGAGGGGAGGAATTTTAATGGAGGGGAGGGGAAAGGAAGGGAGGGGATGAATTTTAATATTACCTTTTTTGGATTGATGAGAGGGGATGGGAGGGAAGGGATTTTAATGTTACCTTGTTTGGTTTAAAAGGGGAGGGGAATGAAATTTTTTTTATATGGACAACTTTGCCCTTAGTTTATTTAAGTGGGTCTTTTAAACTTTGAGGAATTGTTAATAAAATATAAATATAAATCATTTAATATTCAAAATTATAATTTTAAAATTATCAAAATTAGATGAATATTATTATAATACATAATCAATAATTAATATATATTAATAATACAACTCGAAAAATTATAATTATACATAATCAAAGCTATTTGCGGCCCCTGTTCCTCTTGGAAAACAATTTTGGCAAGGTTGGAGTGGATTGATTTAATCTAGTTACAGAGGTGAGTTTTTTATTTTCGCCTTGGAATTACAAAGGTGAGTTCATAGTGGTATATTTGAAGGTGAATCAATGGAATCATTTGGGAGATGACGAGGCGTAGTCTATAGCTGATGATGGGTTGAGATTATGAGTAGTTTGTCCCATTTCTTGTTGGAGCTGTGAGTGATGGTGGGATATATGGCATGAAGATGAACAGAAGGGTAGTGAGGGAATATTAAAAAACCTTATAGATAAAATAGTCACAGCATATCCAAAGATTAGCCCTTCCCTCTAAATCCCCCTAATTTGGGGGGGAATGGTTTTGAGGGGAAGGGAGGGAATATTTCAAAAAAATTTCCCCCCTCCAATAATTTTGTTAGTGCCAAACAAGGGGAGGGGAGCAATCCCCTCAAACCAAACAGACTCTTATTGTGGAATCATCTGATTTTATGTTTCTATTAGCAGCCCAAACATACCCTTAGATAAGACGAGCACATAGGCAGGGTAACCTAGTTGTAGGCACTCCGCCTCATGTGACATCATCTTTTATTCTTCCTTTAACTATTGGAACACCCCACGTTCCTCTCTGTTTCTTCCACATGCACCAACTTCAACTTGTTTGGTCTTCATTATCATTTTCAGTAATCTTTCGGCTGCACTTTACCACCATTTTATTTCTCCATTCATCACACAACACAAGTCCCTTAAAGAGGAATTCGTTCATCTTATTGCAGGATCGTCTTACAACTCTGCTTACTATTCATCTACTAGCCAACCGCCATATTAAATTCAATTTCTTTATCAAACCACACACGGCCAGGCTGGAGATGCTATACAAACACTTGCATATTAGGTTTACTGTTACAATACATATATATATATATATAGGTGTATTTTATTTTAAATGGCATTTAATCGGCCTTGGCTGCTTCATGCAAATCCATTAAGCCTGTTTGGGAAGCTCTTAAAAGTAGCTTTTCATCAAAGTTAAGTAATTTAGTTATCGGAGGCTGTTTAGGTAGAAAAAAAAAAGTTACTGGTAGAGGTGATCTCGGGACGGAACAGGATCGGGAAATTCCATTCCCAATCCCAATCCTGAAAAGGGTTTGGGACGGGATTGGCAAATCCCGAACTCTCTCTCTCTCTCTATGAATGTATTTTTAACTCAATTTTGATAAGAAATTGGCCTAATTTTCTAGTATCAATATGTTTGCTCCAATTTAAGACACACATAATTAAATCAACACAGAGTTAGTCTAATATAAGTGCATATAACTCCCAATACAGAAATTTAAAGTGAGTTTAAGTTACAAAATTTGAAAATCA
>JBAGKO010000010.1:4324284-4342276 GCA_037177275.1 Acacia concinna
AGCAATTGTAACTAAAAAAAAAAGCATTATTATTAAGTCAAGGAAAAGGAAACAGGACACTTGATTATCTATATATATATGTACTTAGCTTGCAATGTATATAACACACACATATATATGTAATAATATTGTTCATTGTATATATGCATACGTATTATATATTTTTTCAATTCATATTTCATCAATTTTGTACCTACAACATATTCTGCTACTGTTTTGTGGCATATATGAACGCAGGGGGCCGATTGAAAGCTCCAATGGGGTGGAAATTTATTTTGGATGTAATATATGGTAGTCGTTATAATAACCGTCATATATCAAAGAAGTACACCATGGTTGTTTCAATGGAAACCGTCATATATCAACTAATATACAGGGCAGTTAAACTTTGACAACTGTTATATATATTTTAAATATATGGCGGTTGTTTAACCATCATATATGTATGTATATATGGTAGTTTTAGGCAAAAAAACAACCGCCAAATATAGAAAAATATGTAATAGTGTTTAGATGCAACATTTATATAGTACTATTGAAATGAATCTATCTATAATCATGCCTTCTTTACTTGATATAATGGCAACCATAACCAAATTTGGAAAGCATGCCATGCAAAAACAAAAACATGGGTCTCCAGAGGTAGTATTGGTTTTAAACACAGAACACAAATATAGGGATTAGGGCCTATAAGTAAAAAGAATGTGGTGTGAGGAAAGTTCCTTGCCCTTTGTAGGTGTAATGATCCACGAATGATCTGTTAGGAATTTGGATTTATCATTCAAATCCTCAAGTTTGACCACTGCCCTAAACCTTTGAAAGGAATTTTAATCACAAGGATGAGCTATCACCTCCAAAGCATGCTTTAATTCTAGGTTAAATCCTCCATCAAAACTCATTGTCTCTAATATCCATGAAGAAGCATCTGATCCATCCACTCAGAGCAAGATCAACATCCTGTTGAGGGCTGTTGATCTCTTAAGGCAACACAGGGATGGCTATCTGGTTTATTGTTAATCCACGTCGCTTTCTTGGGGCACATGGACTCTAAAGCAACTCTCTATACAATGCTCTTCGGCGTATCATGTTCCAAGCTATATAACCTTTAACACTAAGCTGCCATGTTTAGTTAGTTGGTATGGAGCTATCTGATTTATTAATATGGCCCCCAACCATTGATGATGGTCCACCCTCTCACCACACCCTTTCATATATGCTTTCACGATTGAGTATTTACCCCCCTTTTAAAAGACCATAGACTAAATCCTATATTAAGGATCAGATATGGTAATAACATTATGGTTATCTGTTTATGGATAATTAGATGGTGATATGAACAGTACGGATGATGATCATAATCAAGGTCATATCCTGATTTCAATGGTGAGTCCCTGTTTCATCTGTCTGTTAATGGCTTGGAAAATGAAACAGCAATATGTTAATTAATTCAAGCGTCATGGACAGTTGTGGCCCAATAGGAGACATTGACCCTATACTCTTAGTCCACATAACACGTGTTGCGGGCTGAAAGTAAAAAGGGTTTGGTCTGAGAGTTGTCCATGTAGCTTTTCAAGGCCCAACCTAGTTTCAAATACGTTGGGTACATCATGAAAAGACATGGAACATGAAACGCAAGAATCAACTTAGGGCGGGCACCTGAGTGTAGTGGCTCCACTATATATCATATATGTGAAATTTTGTTTACTTTACTGTTATGTGGGATAAATTGATGAGTATTATGAAAGGTGAGAAGAAAACTAAAGACAAGTTAGGAGAAAAGAAGCATGGAAAACAAAGCATTAGAAACTAGCACTGCTTCTGGTAGGGTCGCCAGCACAGCAGATACAAATATTTTTGGAAAAAAAAAGAAGAAAGAACGTGGCAATATTATTAGTTATTATTCTTGTTTTAAATTATTAGCATTCTGAGTTTCTGACCATCTTACAGCTTGTTACATTTCACCAACCTTAACACACAACAGGAGGGCTAGCGTAAAAAATTTGGAAATAAATTATGGTTTATTGAGACTTATTTCATGTGGAGTCATATTTCTTTTATCCATTTTATGAATGTAAAAGGTGAACTGCCTAAGTTTAGATTTAGAAGTCTGGTAAATTGGTTTGTCAAACTTTTTTCTTTTGTTAAACGGCTGTCGCAATCTCTAAATCGAGTTTGGGGCAGGCCACAAAAGGAAAAAAAAAAAAAAACAGATAACGAAACGGCACAGGAGTGAGCGTTTTGAAGATGCCTAGCCTGGGCGAATGCGAAGGGAAAGGGGAGAGAAATCGGGGATATGATCCAGGAGACTCGGCCGCGCCGATATATTCACCAACTCGGGATGAAATCTCTTGGCGGGACCCACTCTCCCATCTGCATCACACTTTGCTTCCTCTCTCTCACACCCTCCCCTTCTTCTCATTATAATTTTACCTTCCCCAATTATTTTTCCATTCCCAACGACGATAGCTCTTTCTCACGCTAAAAAGGAATTCCCCTTTTATTTCACACCCCCTCGTTTTTTGTTCTTCTTCCCTCCCCAATCCCTCTATTTGCAGGGAAATATAAATTGGCGCAGATTCGATCTCTTCACATAAAACTCTGGACTGTTTGGTATAGAAAGGCGATCACAGACATAGATATATACACATAGAGAGAGGGAGAGAGAGTTAAAATCATCCGGAGCTTTACAGCCATCATCTTCGGGTCGTCGTGGCGGCCGTGGCCTTCTATATTATTCATACTTCAGCTCAAGTCAGTAGTTTATGAGAAATTGGGACATTTGAACCCCAGCTGAATCGGGTATCGTTTTGTCGAGGGGATTTTTTTCCCTGACCGATTCAGATTCAGTTCTGGTTCAAGTTAAGATTTCTGGCTGGCCAAACCCTAGGTCAGTATTCTTTAGCATCAATCTGTAGTTTCAATTTTACAGCTTTCACTTTCAATCGTTGAAGTGGCGGTATTGCCCAATTCGGTTTAAGAAGGCTGGATGGGGAAAATCTGTGTTCTCTGGCGAGTGTATTCCTGCTCCATTAATTCTTTGTGGTTTACTGATGGAAGTGATATCCCACTTTATCGATACATTTCGTTCGAATTTCTAAATTTCGATTTAGTAAACGTTGGTGATTGTTCTAAATATATAGCATTTCCGTACTAATCATTATTGTATTCCATTGCGAATCTCTACTAATTTCCTGCTCTAATTTTTTTGTATGTATATTCAACTGATCAAATTTCTCGGGAAAGCGTGTCTTCCGTTCTCGTGTTTGTTGAAAATATTGTTGATTGATTTGATGTCTTCTGCACCTACCTGTTCATTTGATATGCCGATTTGATGCTTTGGTTTGCAATGCCACCTCAATTTGGTATATCAAGTTGTCTCATTAGTAGATGCAGAATGCTCGATTGAACTAACTTATATTAACCACTATTTCGTGCAGGTATGAGGTTTCGATAATATTGGAGTTTATAGGAAACCTTGTCTGGTGAAAAATAACTCAAAAAAAAAAAGATAACGAAAAACTCTGTATCAAGTTGTTGATGCACATTCCTGCATGTTTAAAAGAACGAAGAAATGCAACATAATTTGGAGATACAACATATTGATTTGATGCTTACCTCTACAGTATGCAAGATATGCATGTTAAGTGGAACATCTAGATGTAGAGAGAGTTTGGATGTTAAGGTATAAGAAGAAAAATGGACCATTTATCAGAAAAAAGATTTCCTCTCAACGCAAAAGATTATAGGCTATATGAAGAAGTTGGTGAAGGCGTTAGTGCTACTGTGTATAGGGCACTCTGTGTGCCACTCAACAAAATAGTTGCCATCAAGGTTCTTGATCTCGAAAAGTGCAATAATGACCTGGTATGCAGCCTTTTCTCTTATGCAGCATGATTTTTTTACCGTAATTTCGTGTGTGATTATTTTTATCCGTTTTTCATATGTTTATTTTTTAAGAATAAAAGAATACTTCTGATTATTTTTTGTCTCTAACATCTAAAGTTTTCCCAGAGTGGACTGGATTAGGTTCTTTATCTGGGAGGCTCCTTTCAGCAAAACCAGCTCTTTTGATTTTTTAAAAAAAATTATGATTTTTTTAAATACTGATCCATGTATACAGAATCACTATATTATTTTTAATTTTGCTTTCTCTATCTATTCACTTACATTGTGTTCCTGCATGCTAGGATAGTAGGATATGATGGCTTATTAGAATGTTAAATGATGACTATCAAAATGTTGGTTGATGCTAACTTATGTATTTGTGCCTGTGTGCTTTGCTTGTACTTGTGCGTGCACTTAGTTGATTCACCCAGAGAATTTCATGACATGGTTTTTTTTTTTCCCCCATTGCATTAATGAAAAGTATAGAGGGATGACTTCAACCATTTGTTGCTTGTTTGATGCTGAATTACATGTGTTTACAGTTTTGTCCATGCATGTGCTTAGAATCCTCTGCTCTGACATTGATTACGTTCCATGCAATGCAATATTTTTAAATTATGCAGGATGGCATCAGGAGAGAGGTACAAACAATGAGCTTGATTGATCACCCAAATCTTTTACAGGCATATTGTTCTTTCACTGCCGGACACAACCTTTGGGTTGTTATGCCCTACATGGCTGGGGGATCCTGCCTTCATATAATGAAATCTGACTATCCTGAGGGATTTGAAGAGTCTGTTATTGCTACTTTGTTGCGGGAGGTTCTCAAAGCTCTTGTCTATCTTCATGCACATGGACACATACATAGAGATGTAAAGGTGGCGCTCTGCATCCTGCCTAATATTTCTTCTCTTCCTCCTTCGCCTTTTCTTTTTAAACATATACTGCCACTGAACATTAAAAATGGAGCATCATAATTAAATTTCCCTTTCAAAGTGCATTTTCATTTCTCTAGTTTTTCCTAACTAATTTGCAGGATTATTTTATTTTCTTATTACATAGCAGGACTTGTTTTAAACCTGATTAAGCATGTGGGCTGTCAACGATTGTGGCTTTAAAAAGTTTTATACTCAGCAAGAGTTTGCTTTATAGTACTGTAGAATCATAGATAACTATTGGTGCTATGTGTGATCACTTATGAAGATAGACAAAGTACTAACTTTTCTGATTTTGCAAAGTTAGTTTGCATGCTTAGAAAGTTGATTTGCTGATTGATGGCTGCAAAATGTTTTACCTTCTCAAGAGCAAAAATATCTACCTGTCCTGCAAATTCTTGTATTTGGGGTATTTTCTTTTGCCCTCTGACAAACTTTTAAGAATATGCAGGCTGGGAATATTTTGATTGATTCTGATGGTATGGTCAAATTAGCTGATTTTGGGGTGTCAGCATGTATGTTTGACGCTGGAGATAGGCAACGATCAAGAAATACTTTTGTTGGAACTCCTTGCTGGTATTATCTACTTCCCTTTGGTGCACCTACATTATCGTACATCATACATGATCTTGCAGCTATCATCATATCTAAGAGTTTTGAATTTTGTAAATTTTTCGCAGGATGGCTCCAGAAGTTATGCAACAATTACATGGATATGACTTCAAGTGAGCGCCCACCGCCCCCCCTCCCCCCCAAAAAAAAAAAAAAACCCACACACAAAATCATTCGGTTGCATCTTCATCTTTTGTTTAATTTTTTTCTCTGTAAACAGGGCAGACATTTGGTCATTTGGTATAACAGCTCTTGAACTTGCTCATGGTCATGCCCCATTTTCCAAGTATCCACCAATGAAAGTAATGTGCTTGTCTTCTGAATTTACTTGCATGATTGAGTGATCTTTCATTTGATCGCTTGCCCCCTTTTTTGGCAATGCAGGTTTTGCTTATGACATTACAGAATGCTCCTCCAGGCCTTGATTATGAAAGAGACAAGAGATTTTCTAAGGTTTGCAATGTTCATGACTCTTCACTTTGTAGCTTTTTTTTACTTGCGAAGTACTTTTTTTTTTTCATCATGAGCTGCTCTTCCTTTATATGCAGTCTTTCAAAGAGATGGTAGGAACCTGCTTAGTGAAGGACCCAAAGAAACGGCCAACTTCAGAAAAACTTCTAAAACACCCTTTCTTCAAACATGCACGCACCTATGAATACCTAACTCGAACTATTCTAGATGGCCTTGCACCTCTAGGAGATCGTTTTAGGATATTGAAGGTTTGCTCTTTATTTCCATGTTCTCCTTCTGTTCTGTTTAGGAGTGTGTTAATCTTACCGTAATTCCTCTGATTTCCTTATCTTTCCAGACAAAAGAGGCTGAATTATTGGTGCAGAATAAGGCTCTTTATGAGGATAAAGAACAACTATCGCAGGTAAGTTAATTGAATTTATTTGTAGTATATGTCTTCTTTGCAGTTTTAAATTTTACATTGTCATATTCTGAGTTCCCCTTGTCCTCTTAAAAGTGAACGCATTGTGCTTTTAGGGTCCATCTAGTTTGCCGGAGGGGATGGGAGGGATTTTAATATTACCCCCTTTGGGTTGAGCAAAGGGGAGGTGAGGGGAGGCTTTTTAATATTACCTTGTTTGGTTCAAGAAGGAAGGGGAGGGAAAATATTTTTATACAGACAAATTTGCCCTTGTTTTATTTAAATTGTTTTAAAATTATCAAAATAGAATAAATATATTTATAATAAGTAATTTTTGGATATAAATACTTATAATACAATAATTTGTAGCTTACACATGCAATAATATATATCCCATAATTATAATTGTAGATACCGTATTATTATTATAATATTACTATATCCTACAAATCATCGCCTTTTTCTAACCCCTTTGGCACCTTCTCCTCCAAAATAAATTCCCAATCTTCTACTTCAACCTCAGACCTTCTCGTCTTCTTCTTCATCGCTACTCGACCTTCATCTTCAATTTCGAAGGAATAGTCATCGCAGTCTTCATTGTAATCACCTCTCAGCGACAATTGTGAAAACAAACCAGGTTTCAGGCATCGAAACAAATTTCATGGATAAATTCGCCAGCACAAGCGTTTTTCCTGTCTCTATAGCAGCTGAAGGGTTTGGCGAAATCTCAAATCCCAATCCTGCTTGACCTATGCTTGCGAATAAGCCAGTGGAATGAGAATTACTCTCTCAAGAATTCTGTCTGGTAGTGAGTAAAGAGAATAGCGTTGAAGGAAGAGAAAAGAGGTTGGACAGTTTGGGGATATTAAAAATAAACATGGGCAAAGTGGTCAGTTTGAGGTAAGATAATTCCCTTACCCTCCAAATCCCCCCAATTTGGAGGGGGACGGTTTTGAGGGGAGGGAGGGGAAAATTTTTAAAAATTTCCCCTCCCTTCCTAAATTTTTTGTGCTTCCAATCAAGGGGAGGGGAGCAAAAACCCTCCCCTCCCCTCAAATCAAACAGACCCTTACGGATTGTGCCTTTTTTGTTAACTTTAGAAACAGATATGCTCGTCCTGTGAAGATTCCTGACCGTTTTATCTTGTGATTAAGCTGCTTGTTTCTCCATTAGGGACAGGATTATGATTGTGCCTATCTTTTAGTGTTATACTTGTTTCTTTGAGAAGCATTCTTGTCAGATATGCGGAGGGATGGGGCAGTTTAGAAGAGATGAATAATTGTTTATCAGAATTCATATAAAATGGTTGTTTGATAAATTATTGATGAGACCAAGAACTGTGACGGTAGGTTGTTTAGCCCTAGCTGCCTTCTCTTGTAGGAGGTTTTCCCCTGGAGTTTGTATAAATATTTAGCATTTTAGCCACATGTTGAATACATATTTTGCATGCCAAATAAGAATAGTAAACTTCCAACTGAAGGATATTAAAAACCTGTGTAATTGTCATTAAACTTCTGCAGAAAGAATATATTCGAGGAATCAGTGCCTGGAATTTCAATCTTGAGGACTTAAAAAGTCAAGCTGCTCTTGTAAGTTTCAAGTTCCTACTGTCTGATTTTTGTTTTTAAAACTAGGAGGAAAATTTAGGCTTTATACTTGATCATAATGTAACCAGCCAAGCATTGACTTCAGATTCAAGATGATGACATGCCAAACGCAGAAGAGCCAGATATGGATAAGAAGCTAAAAAACAAATCTAATGATAATGGGGTTCATGCAGAAGGTTCATTGGCAGTAACAACTAACGATTTAGATGCTAAACCCACATTGGATAAGGAGGTGACATTATTGTCCTAAAACAGTCTTGTTATATTAATCATTTTTGAAACCTTTATCTTTGAGCTGCAAAGTCTAAATCTTATCTATGAAGTATGCTATTTGCATGGATTCATTTATAAATTGGAATTCACTTTACATGTTATTTCAGGATGGGTTCAGCAATCTTCAGGATTTGGAGAGTTCGCTTGCTTCATTTCCAATTAAACCTCTTGAAGCACTTAAGTATGGCTATTTCCTTTATACATGGTGCTCAATACAATTTACCAACCTGTAGTTTAGCCAATTGGAATTTTAATACACAACAGTCGAAACCATAAAATTAACACATTTTCATTTGAGAACATTGAAATATAAAACCTTAAATTGCAAACCACGTGAACAGAAAAAATGCTGTTTCTGAGGAAGAAAACTCCGTTTGTGTTCTGCCTTGTGATTTAGTGAATTATGGCTTGCAATTCCCTTTTAACTTTGTATTTGCTTATTATTTCCTCCTATAACAAGAGCAACGGGTTGAAAGATATATGATGCATTTTAATGTGATAGACCTCTGAATAGAAATGCGCATCAAATTATGAAAAGAAAAATTTTGTATCTACAATTTTTTTTATTTCTCATTCCATAAGCCTGAATGAACATCATGCGATGAACATTTTGATAAGTTTAGCAATGCAGTTTTATTCAGAATTATTTTTATTTTTTTGTGTGTGAATCATGCAGAGGTTGTTTTGACATTTGCGAGGATGATGCAAATAAAACTTGTCAGAGGGATTTGGACCAGGATTATGGCAGAAACGAGAATGGAAGTTCTGGGCTTAGTTCAGTGCCACAATATGCTTTAACTGAGCATAAAAAGTATTTGAGTGGTTCCTTGGTGCCTGATAAAAAAGTTGTTACTGATGGGGACAGGTAACTTTTATAGCTTTGTATGTGAAGTTTATCGCATCTCTTTTACAACAGTATTCTTTCTTACATTATCTGGATTCATTTACTAAAACCTCCGTACTCTGTAGAGATATTTGCCCGCTAATCAATGCTTTTTCCCTTTTTTGTTTTAAAAGACTTGAGGCTAAAATAATGTCTCATACTTGTATCCATTGATGAACAAAGAACTATGGAGAGAAATAAACTGTCATCCCTCACTCTTAATTCACTTATTCGGGAGACTGAGAACTGTCATATAGAAAACAAAGATAATTGTTTCTTTCCTCTATTCACTAACCTCCTATTGTAGAAGATACATGTATGCCGAGAATTTATGGACATTTAATCTTTCTGTTGAGAGCTTGATGTGTTTTGATTGGTGAGAATTGAGATAATTTCATCACCTCATAGTTGTACTTGGCTACTTGCCACTTTACTCTTGCTGTATATTTGTGCAATTACTGTGCTTATGTCTCATGATATTCGCGTCTTTAAAGGGATTATCTGCAAGCAAAGCATAATTCTGATCGTAATCATAGTGGTCCTTTGTTATATCGGCAGAAGAGGGACAGCAACAATAACCTTGCATCCGGTATGTCTATCTTTGTGGTTATGGTTACAATAATACAGTATGTACGTACCTTTTTTTTTTTTTTGCCTAGCTAGAACTGCACTTGTCAATTCAGAAAATTAACACTTCAAAATATGGCTACATGAAGTTTTTATTCTTTTTGTCTTTATGCAGTTGATGATGCATCAGAAGGAGCAGTTATCCAGCGCAAAGGACGGTTTAAAATTACCTCAGCAGATCTCAGTCCTAAGGTGTGTACTGCTTTGTGAGTCATCCCTACTTTCTCCAGCATGAAGCATTTTGACACCAATTCACATGGGAAGGCCACCGATAACCTGTGTAAAATTTCCATAAAATGTATTGAGCAATGATGAATTGAGGTGCTTGTGCTCATAGGGCATACAGGCATTTACAACTTTATATTCATTGTTCTCAAATTCAAATGCATGAAGTATAATATGTATTCATGGTTGTGTCATGCTTAGATTGTGGTTCTTATAGTCACTATACCAAGCTACAGTTTGTGAAATATGAAGAAATTTTTAACCAATCTTTACTGTTTTTATAAAGCATTGCCTACGGCTGGGGCATCAAGATGGCCATCACCAATCTTCTAAGAAATTTGAACAAATTAAATTCTAAACCTGCAACTTATGATGACTTAAATACAATATGAGAGCAGGTTGGATTAATATGATAACTTATGATGCTCCCATAAGTCATACTCCTTATTTTGCTATCAGTCATAATGAGTATAGAATGTGATGATTAATGTTTTAGGGAAGGGCGTTGTAACAATAGTTGTTTCTTCTTCTCAGGGTCCTTCCCTTCATACTGCACTTTTGGCCCAGTTTCTCATTTAGGTCTTTTGAGATTCTTGACTTCATTAAATACTACGGATGGAACTTAGGTGATTTATGTTTTAGGCAATGGCTTTATAACCATTGCCATTCTTTGACTCATTCAGGGTCCTTCAAACAGCGCTTTTGGCCTGGTTTCTGGAGGTTCCATTGGTCTACCAAATCAGAACTCTACCGTTGCTTCTATTCTTCCATCACTGCAGTTCATTTTGCAACAGAACAGCATGCAAAGGGTAAGTGTCTGCGGCATGCCTTCATTTGTCTGGATGATATGGCTAGGCTAAACTTATCTTATTTCCCATAATTTTCTTGACAGGAGGAAATTATTAAATTAATAAAGTGTGTGGAGCAATCTTGTGGTAATGTCTTTCATCTTTTAACCCTTTTGTTTTACCCTAGATGATACGGATGTTCTGATTTGATTCAGATTTGTTACTATTTTGTTCACTTGCTACAGGCAAGAATGCTGAATCAGCAGAGGCAGGGATACTTGATCTTTTGCAGGTAAATAAGTGCCCTCATGTTTTTGAACTTACAAAACTGCCTCGATGTTGTCTTATGCATAAAATATGTGCCTGATTGGACACTGACTTAAGCAATAAGTGTGATTTGATAGATATTTTAGAGCATTACTTGGGTGGTTTTGCTGTTAATTTTGCTCTATCATATGATATAATTATATCAAGCATTTGTAGACAACCTTTGCTTGTTGAAAATTAAGGTTTTGTTTGTTTATTTGCTCAAGCACTCTAGCATTCTAATGAGAACATAATCAATTCATTGAGGATCTTGTGATTTAAGCATCCCAAGTTGATTATTCTGTTTATTTATATCAAGCATTTGAAGACATCCTTAACTCGGTGAAAGAAAAGGTTTTGTCTGTTATTCACTCAACTCCTGTGTGTGCAAACTTCAGGTACCACCTGCAACAATTAGGGAGAGAGAGCTACATGCGCAGGTGATTCAATTACAACAGAGGTATATTGATCTTTCTAAGGTGGATTTTGGTTGGCGCATATCCTAATTTCTCAAATGCTTAGAAACACGTATAATATACGTGTGCGCGCACCCACTTCTGTGAAATTTATACATCACATGGTTCTATGGTGATCAACATAAAAAAGACACAAGGACTTCGACTTTGTCGTGTAATACTTTTTTTTTTGGTTGAAAAAATGATCAAAATGGGGTCTGCTCTCTGTTGAAAAAATGATCAAAATGGAATTACCAATACATACTCAATTCTCTTAATGCTCAAGTACTTGTAAGATTATGATACTCACTCATCAAATGCTCTCTAAAATAATGTTTTTAATTCTCAATTTTTTTCATTTAAATGACAAGCAAATCTAATTATCAACTCTTATCTCAGTATTGGGAGTCTTGTTGAGGAAGTGCAAAGACAAAAAATGAAAAATGCCCAGGTAAGAAGTCAATTTAAGTATTCCCATTTTCGTCGCATTTCTTCATGGATGCTCTTTCTGATATCGTGCCAATCGTAAATATGCTACTGATATGGTTGGGGCATCTTTGGGGGTACCTCAATTCTTACCTTTTGTTATACTTGCAGTTAGAGAAGCAGTTGAACTCCATGGCCAACAGAGTGGAAGAGTGAATAGAAAGTGGATGGGGGCACTCCTCTCTTGTATTTTAGTGTACCATCACTATGTATAAACATCGTGTTAATGCGGACACCAATTTTGTTATTTTCAGATAATATTTCTTGAGTTACTTGTGTAAAATGTAATTTATTGACCTGATCATGTAATTAAAACACGCATCTCTTCCTGACTATTTGACTCTGAACGCTTACATAATACTGCAGTTAATTTTCTCCCCGAGTTCTCTTAAGCCATAAAATTACACTCTTTAAAGTCCCATCAACCAACAATGTTCTGGTAGACGGAGCTAAGCTAGGCCTACGTCAATGGACGGAAGTTGACTCCTCTCTAAATTAACAGTGGACACGTGTCTAACTTGCATGGAGTAAACATATACATGTACTATCTCTTGTACTTAATATAAGTCTATTAAGAACTGAAGTATATCCTTTCATTCCCGTTACCAACAATCAATAGCATCATTGCCTTTCCTTTCAGTTTGCAATTCAATCAGAAGCAAAACAAATAGTAAAAAAGCGAAAATTATGTCTAGAGACTAGAGACTCAATTTATAGATCTTTTAATGGTTACAAATGGTAATTACTTATTGTTCCACTTAAAAATTTGTGTTGTTTGACTAATGTATGGTGTAAATACTTTGTCATAAATTCACACGATGTGAAAAGAAAAAACCGTAAATTTGACTGAAATTTACGTTGAGTTACAAATTTGAGAGTTTTCTTAATAAATAATTAAAAGAACTTGTTCTTCAATATAATTCTCACTCAAATTTTTTTTGCTTGATACTCTCTCCATTCTAATTATAATGTCTAGTTAACTTTTTTTTTTTGAGAATTTTAAGAAAGAATTTTAAGTTAATTACATTACTTTTAAGATATCTAAATTTATCCTTTTTTTTAAACTATATTGTTTAACTTATGAACTACTCCCTCATTTCGTAAATATAAGACCCATTTTTGTGACACAAAAATGGGTCTTATATTTACGAACGGATGTAGTAATATATAATATACTAAAGCATAACATATAATATGTTTAAGTAATGTAATTAGCATTCTTAGAATTCTCTAAAAAAACAAGTTATGCCTGGAGAAGGTATATAAACATCAAAAGTTGAATGATAATTCTAGAACAAGAATTTCGAGCTTTCTCTATGGTAAACTCCAAGCTAGAATAGCAAAATTTACAAATTAAGTCAGCAATTTGAAGAAACGAGAAAATCAGTTGCTGAATCTTGAAAAGTGGCTGAGGTAATTAACGAACTCCTCCTATACGACTTTAGAATGCTCATATCGGAACAATCTGGTAGACGTACTTCATAATCAAATGACACCCCCGTTGGGTTGGAAAGGAAGTTCTTGAGACCAGATCGTGAAATTAGACCGTCGAGCAGCAACTTACTACCAGAGGCGATTGTCAATCACTGCAGAAACAATGGCCTTCAGAGTCTCCTACATTAAATTGAAAGATGAAGATGAGATTGGCTGCGTATTTTCGTTTCAAGAAATGACGCATAGCGCAGTGAAAAGTACCGTCGAATGGTCTTTAAGACCAAGAGAGAGCACTAATGGTTTAGAGGAGCCAGAGGAACTGCAAAACAAGAATTGCCTCGTGATTACTGTTACTCATAACAAGAAACACAGATAACGAAACACACACACACACTCTCATGTGTAAGTTACAATTTTAATGAACACCCAGGAGTCGGAATGATGTGTGCCAACCTCGTGTGTTCAATTAGCTGACGCGCACACGCCTCTAACATTTGCTGCATCATAGCAATCAGCGAAGATCAAGTACAGCCTTCATATAAAGAGAAGGAAAATAATTTCATAGGTTGGCTTACCTCGTCCCGTTTGCCAAAAACAACAGACACATTGAATGTTGGATTAATTGACATCCCTTCTTCCTTTCTGTTAGAGGAAAAAAAAATGCGTGACCATTCATTTCTTCCAGAAGAAAACTTTCTGGAAGCCTACAAAGGCTCTAGGAATTCATCAATCCAAGATGGAAAAGGTGGGAAAATGTATTACTAAAGCACTTATTTAATCTTCCTCTCCTAAAAGTACCACAGCATTAAACATTCTTCACATTTTTCAAGATGCATATAACTTCAATTCTACTGTACGTTTATGATCCAATGAAAATTTTGCTTTTGCTAAAATCGCTCCAATGTTGTAGAAAAGGCCAGCCATGTGGCTCTGACGTCACTAAAATTGCTCCAATGTTTTGTAACCTATTAAGTTTTTAAGTTCAACCAGAGATAAAAAACATAAGGTGCATTTATTAATGTACAACTGGTGATGATAGAGGAATATGATAGATTTGGCAATGTTCAATCACGTACAAATTACTTAGTCTGTTTTCAAAGAGAAGTTTTTTGGGCTTAAAAAGCACATATAAGAGATAATTTAAGGCAATGATATAGCACAAAACTCAAACTGACCTAGCATGCAGTATTGTCCCCATGGTTCCTATTTGAGTGGCAATAACCTGATATGTAGTCAAAAAGTTAATATTGTACACATAGAAACATGAAAAGTGCTTGTTCCCATCATCACTTACCAGAAAACGATCTTCATAACTTGAAATTAGTATCTCTGTTTTGTTTCCCTGACAAGTAAATAAATTTTAATATTAGTACATAGCTATAAATTATATAAAATATTAGGACACCAGTGAAAAGTAGCCCTGGAATCCTAAGTTCAGGCGCAGTTTTGCATGCACAAACAAACATATCAGATAAATAGTTTTAACTTTTAGGCATGAAGGCCTCTTATGTTGTAATATAAGCGGTTAGTGTCTAGATATATTCAGATGACCAGACAGTTCAATTGTGAATTGTGATATCGAATTTTATGTTCCACTACACGCTTCATACACCTGAGAATTGGGGTTGAAAAAAAATAAGATGATCATTCCTTACGAAACATAAAATACTAAGGGACCCCGCTAGATTACTAGGGCAATTTTGGAGGATTCGTTACTCAAGAAAGCAAGGTCCACTGAAGAAAACATAATGCCCATGGACCGTAAAAGATGAAAAAATCAATTGTTTTTCTCAACCATCATGTTACTAGATAAAGATTGGTAGGACAGCGGGGAAAACTAATAATATCATGTGCAAATTCAAGCACAACTCATGGAGCAAGTTGCAGTGATGGAGCAAAAGAAAAATGTCAGTAGTGGAATTGACAAAAACACAAACAGCTTACGTGCAAGAAGGATATTTCAGTAAAACCCAGCACAAAGGCATCTTCATCGCCAGCTAATCCAAAATTCTATACATCTTTATGATATCAACAAGGTAAACATCACATGATTTGCTAGAGGAGAATTGATTGAGATGGGAAAAAAAAGTTACCTTAATTGGGAGGGACAAATGCCTGTGCGGAACAGGAAATGGCGGGAGGAAAGCGGCGCCAAGACTCATCGCCGGATAGGGGGAGAAGCAAAATCTGAACGTTGAGAAGTCACAGGTGGCGGGAAAGAGATAGACTTTAAATCGAAGCGGGGACGTTTGTATAGTCTGTGAGCCCTTCGTTTTAGCGCAGAGAACAAGACGAAGACGAGCTGCCCCAATTCCTAAAGGCGTAAGAAGATCTGAGAGAAACGACCACAGAGAGTAAAAGACGAAACCTGCTGATCGGGGACATCAAATCGATTTATGCTCTTGAGATGAAACAAGAAAAATGATCTTCCATTTATCCTCTAGCTTTTCTTCAATCCTCATGACCATCCTTTATCGCCGGTAGATCTGCAAATGAATGGAGGTTTGTTTTCCCTTTTTAAATTTAGATCTACGTATAGGTAAATTTTTTTTAAAATATTTATCTCAAAATTTATAAAAATTATTATTAAAAGCCAATTCAAACAGACTTAAGTGAGAAAAGAAAAATAGAAACACAGCAAATCACAGTCCAAACTTGAGAGAGAAGAAATAACACTCGTTAGCACTGAGTGGAGAAGAGTCCCCAACAAATTTTGACCAATTCAAATACTGGTACAATTCTAATTACAAGAATCTATTAGCTATTTAAAAAAAATTTAAATAAATTCTAAAAATACTAATTACATTATTCAACACGATATGACAAAATATTTTACCCATTTAGTGTCATCCATATAACCAACTAGTTTAGATAAATTTAAAGTACATTATTCCCATAAATATTAAAAGACTTTACCATGTATTTGCCATTAATTATGCTCTTCCATAAACTTTTAGTTCTTAGACAATTCCTTAAAACATGTAATAAGTGTTCTATCCTCTCTCCACATACTACACAAATAGCATCTTCTGTCATTCTACGTTGTACTCTTAATGTATTTGTTAATAACCTGTTATACAATATAGCTCATAAACAGGTCTTACATTGTTGCGGAATTTTTAATTTACATACTTTATTCCAAATTGAAGAAGGAGGAGAGTTATCATTATGGATCAATTTGTATGCTGATTTAATCAAATAGCACCCATGAGATTCAAGTTTTTATCTTACTTCATCTCGCCCATCCTCAAGTGTAATTTTTTCAATGCCTTTATCCAATAAATTTCAGTTGTTTTTTATACCATTTCAAAATCTGGATCCATGTCTTGATTTGCTTATCTGAGGCATAAGATCAACACCACATTTATACTTACTTCTAATTACCTTGACCCAAGGCTCATCTTTCTTTTTTATAAGGCCTCAGCCACCCTTTAAACATAATGCCTGATTTTGCATTTTCATATGACGTAAGCTTAGCCCACCTTTTCTTTTCTCATTACAAACTACATCCCAAGCTACAAGATGAGTTTTTTTTTCTTTTTCGCAATAGAACCCCACAAGAAGCTCATTGCTCTACTTTTCGCTTTAGTCGCCACTTTATTTCTTATGTATATAATATTTATTCATAAAGCATAGACCAAGCACCAAATGGTCTTTGGATTCATTTATTTTTTAAGTTAGGGTTAAATGGACAAAAATATCTATAAATTTATGTTCAACCTGCACTCGACATCATAAATTCTTTTTGAGTGTAAAAATATTTATAAACTTTTTAAAATAGTACAAAAGTGGCATACCTTTTAAATAGTTGAACCTCTATCTATTACTCCTATAATAATGCTAAAATACCCTCAAACTAAAAAAAAATCCATCTTTTTCATCCCAACCTCTCAATTTCCTCTGCTTATGTTTTAACAACATTGTATTCAGCATCAATACAATCTTTGATGAAACAAACCAGCAATTAAAAACACGACAATTTATATCATAATCAATTATTGAAAAAACTTATGCTTGAACTCCATTTCTTGTTCTCCATCCTAATGGTCAGTAGCAAATTTATAGTGTGTTTGGTATAATTTTTTTAGGCCAAATTGGACATTTTATAGCCAATACGATTTTATATATTGGACTTCTTATTATGTGTGTGTTTGTTAATTCAATAGGCAAACCGCCTTATTGAGGAGAAACGTCCGATAATTATAAGCAAGAAATTGATTCTTATTGGAACGTTTCATTTGTATGGACTGCAGGGAAATTTTTTTGTTTTAATTTTCTATTATAGTTTATCTTAATTATAAGATCCATTTGATTTTTTTAGAGAATCTTAAGAAAGATAATTATATTATTTTAAAGCATTAAAATTTATCATTTTTCTTATGGACTATTTTGTTTGATTTATGAACTAATATACTCCCTCTGGTCCTAATTATAAGGGCTAGTTAACTTTTTTACAGAATTCTAAGCTAATGACATCACCTGAAAGCATTAAAATTTATTATAATATATTTACATGTAATAAGATTCTCTCCAATCCTAATTATAAGACCCAGTTGGTTTTTTTTGGAGAGATTAAGGAAGCAAAAAAAGTCAAGTAAGTCTTAT
>JBAGKO010000010.1:4370191-4388280 GCA_037177275.1 Acacia concinna
TAATGCTTACCTTACGATGACCACAATAATTTGTTATTACACATTATGCCATAATATTGGAAAGACAAATCTGATTAAAGATGATTGTTTTGGAGTTGGATTCTTTTGTGTCAATTTAATTTTGCTTGCTTAATATTTGTGATTAAATATTTAGGAAATATAATGGATGGGATTAAGGAGATGGTGTATATATTATCAAATGGACAAATTAGTAACGGGCCTTCTGGTGTAACCTTTGATTCTGATAATGTGAAACTAATGAAGGTTGATCGAAATATTGCTTTGGCCAAACTAAAGCTAGTAATTGGACGGAAGCTACAACTTCATCCCAATCAAATAGTGGTAGACCTAATATACAGATGTCCTACATACTTAAATTCGCTACGATATGGGGCATCTAAATTGGAGGAAGATGTGGATGTAACTCAAATATGGGAAGTGACTCGAGCATTCTCAACGCACTTGACATTTGTAGAGGTGTATGCCAACGTCTGTGATTTACCCTATGAAGGCAATGTTGAGTCACAACTGATGACGAGATTTGATGGAAATACACTACCATCAAGTAGAAATGACATGAAAAATTTCCACTCATTTGAGCCTTCAAATATGAGTAACATTAATGGATTGACATCTCTTACAGCTTATAAAGACCACAATGATGATGAGGATGAGGATGAGGATGAATATGATTCGTACTTGTCCATTGGCAATGAAGATGATGAATAATATAGTGAAAATGACGATGGAGTAATACCTAAGCACAAAGATTGTACGATTTTATTCCTATCACAAATCCACAATGAACTGCACATGCTGCTTGAGTTTGGAGATTTAGGAGGAGGTCTAAATTTTAGTGATACTGAAGAGTTGTATATTGGGAAGACATTCATCGACATCCGAGTTGTACGATGCACAGTCAAGGTATACTCTGTTTGAGTGCATCATACATTTAGGATATTTCATTGCTCTAAAAAGTATGAAGAATACCGATGTGTTCACTACAGAAAAAGTTACAATTGGAGGATAAGAGCCTATAAGAAAGAACATAGAGATTTTTGGGAGATTACAAGATATAATGGGCTCCACACATGCTTGAACCCAGCAATCAGTCAAGATCATTCAAAGTTGGATGCCGATGTTATATCGTCTTATAATAGTGGCCATAGTAATGGACAAGCCAGATGTCAAAATTTCACAAATAATTAAGAGGATGCAGTCCATGTTTGGATACAGTGTGACATACAGGAAAGCGTGGAGGACGAAACAGTTAGCCATCACCACAGTTTTTGGGAACTGGGAGACGTCATATGCCTTACTCCCAATGTGGCTAGGTGCAGTTCAACACTTTATGCCTGGGTCGTGCATCCATTTTTTGAACAAGCCAACTGACCAACCCGATTTGAACGGTCAACCAGTTCAAATGTTTCGACGTGTTTTTTGGGCATTCCAACCATGCATAGACGCATTTCCTTACTTGAAACCAATTATACAAGTTGACGGAACATTCTTGTACGACAAGTACAAGGGAACATTGCTTATGGCCATATCACAAGACAACGACTGAAATGTAGTCCCCCTTGCATTTGTTATCGTTGAAGGGGAGACCAGATCTGCATGGGCATAGTTCTTACGATTCGTTCGCCATGCAGTGGCCAGAGATGCAATATACATATGCCTCATTTCAGATAGACATAAAGCAATTTTAACTGCTGTTACTGATCCCCAAGTTAGTTGGCAACCACCACAAGGGCATCATGTCTTTTGTTTAAGACATATCACATCAAATCTGAACAAGGCACACAAAGCAAACTGGTTGAAACAGAAGTTTGTTAATATCGGTTAGGCGACGTCGTGGTTACTTGACCACCCAACCACCAGCTGCAAATGACAATGTTCCACATAATGACCAGCCTTATTTCATCCCACCGCCGTCATCATCTCATGAAGAAACCACTCCCGGGCAATCTAATTACGGTTAATATCAATCTTTCACATCATTATTTGAAAATGATGCAATATTTTCAAGTGAATACAACACTTTTGTTTTTGACCAAGGTGGGCCCTCTACTTCATCATTCGCCACTCCCAGACAGTTGGTCAGTTTAAATGAGTCCCAATGGATCTTTAATAGCGCATTACATACACCGATAGATGAGACAACTCCACAGGAAGAAATTGATGCGCCCCAACAACGATGATGACGACACGACGTCCACCATGAAATATCATTAAAACTAGGTGTGGCACTGGAAGCCACTATTTATAGGTTTTTTAAATTTTACTTATGTGTTATTCCTTATCCTTATTTTTGTAATTATTATTTGTTTAATTATGTTATTATTACTATACATTTGTAATTATTTGAGTAAATGACTATATATTTTATGATGTTTTTTTCTCATGTTACAATTTTTTTTAATGCATTGGGCTGTAAGAACTCACCCTCCATGAAGGGGTTTTTGTGGCTGACTCATCCCATTAAGCTCGCTCTCATTGAGGGCAAGTTTAGGAGAGCCTAAACTCGCCCACATGGAGGGCGAGTTCAGGCTTGTGTCAGAAGCCTAAACTCTCCCTCCATGAGGGCGAGTTCTATACAATGTAAACTCGCCCTTTTTAATTGCGAGTTTGTGTGTAGTATTTTAAAAAATATTTTTAAATGTGTAGTATTTTAATATATACTTTTACTGTTTAAAGTATTTAGATAAAAAAACCTGAGATGATTGGTCGTTTTTTTACTTGAAGGAAAATGATGAAAGTGTCAGACTTGTTCTGGGCTTTTTAAAATTACTTTTTATCTTACAATATTATCTGTCTTTAAAGAAAAATCTGTTATATCGCACTGAAGGAATTTTTTCTGCCGATAAAAGACATTCGTTCAAAATATAAGTAGAATTTTTATTTTCAAAAAGTAAAAATACCCTTGTGCAAAATCATTGTTCATCATTATTTATATAAGGAAACAGTCTATTCCTATGAATGACTTCACTTCTCATTTCTAATTTTCTACACATCCTCTTTTCAACAAATAGGAAGAAGAGGTTAAAGAAAGTCAAAGTGAATATTTAATGACACCGCAGAGAGGAATCTTTTGAATAATAATTTATTTCAAAATTTTATTTTAGAGAGGCATTGCACGATCCATGTAAAAGAATCCACCTAGTGAAGTTAAACTTTATTATTGTATTTTCTTCTTTCCACTAAATACATTTAATTTTACAAGAAAAAAACATTAATCTTATAGAACATTTATACGTTATATTAACGAATTCTAATATACCCATGGTGTCATTCTGACATGCATTATTATAAAAAATTATTATGTTCAAATAACTTCTCCGCAATAGTAACGAGCAGTTAACATACGAACTCGCTTATTCCACTTCTGAAGTAAAAATATCTGAGGGTTAATATTATCCCAAAAGTTTTAATTGAGAGGCAATTTTGTCCAAAAAATTTTGAAAGGAGTAATTTTGCCTTTGTAGTTATCTCCGTTAATTTTAACTGTTATTGGATCAAATATATTAAATAGACATTCCATATATCATCCACATAATTTTTATTAAAATAAAAATTTGTTGCGGAAATTTTAAATCTAACTTTAAAAAAAATGAATTAGATTACCAATAATTTTTTAACATAAACTTTCACCTTAATAAAAATAAAATAGACAATATGTGAATTGTTAGCTCAACATATTTAATTAGCTAGAAGTCAAAATTAACAAAAATAACAACACAATTGCCCTTCCAAAACTTTCAGGATTAAATAAAGCTACATCCAAATCCACTCCTATCAGAAAAGAACGAGATGGAGAGAGAACGTGATCCATGGCAAAACGAAAAAGGAAAATTTCTCATATCTCTCCTAAAGGGAAAAGGCAGGTATCCAGGAACTGATTTTCTCTACTTTCCCAACCCAATCGTGATAACAAGTACTTGACCCAACAACATATATTAAAAAGATCAAAATGAAGGGGGGGAAAGCAGAGGACAGAAAACACTACAATAAAAGAACTTCAGTTTAAACCCTTACACGTTCTTTTTAGGCAACTATGATATAAGACCGAAAAAATAAAACACTGTTGATCTCTATACAGATTATGCATGCAATAAGTAAAATAACTAGACCAGAAACTGATTACCCATCTATGCCAAATAATTTTAGTGTGTACAGCTATTACGCATGCAAGTTGATCCTCAGATAACAGACCACTAAAAGCAAATGACATATTATTGCTAAACCTACCCTGATCAGCTACACTACTAATACAAGTCTCTCGAGTCTTTTTCTAAGACGAAGAAGCTTCAGCCATTTTTTTCACACTCTCCAAGAGCCCTTTAATGTCGCTCTCTATTTTTTTCTTTAGTTTATCTGTCGGCATACCTTCCAATCCTTCAAGCGATTTGCTCATAGCCTCAAGCTTCTGCTTTATGAAGTTCAAGTTGGATATTTCAATAATAGGAGACCGTGAAGCAGATGGATTGGCAGTTGTCCTGTCCTTCTTCCTCCCAGAAGAAGCTTTGGTCTTTGGTTTTCCACCATGTTCCCCTGGCTTTGATCCAACTTGGTGATGGCCGGCCTCAATTTTCACATCAGAAGATCCAAAGGGGCTCGCATTTTTTGAATGATTAAAGGCCACTTCGGCATCAGAAGTTTCCAGGAAGCATACTCGAGCAGTGTAACTAGTGCAGAATACATCTGTTTCTGATTCATTCAGAGCTCCAAACTGACTATACATCTTTGTAAGCTCAGATTTTGAAGGGAGGGATGATCCTGGTGCAAATGACATAACAAGTGCTGCAGCTGAAACATTTTTCTCACCCCTCTTTTTGCCCGCCTTTTTATCTTCAGCAACTGGCTTTTCTTTAGGCGTATCAGACACAGTATCCATCCTCTTCCTTCTCTTCCTCTTCTCAGTGTCAAGATTGGGTGAAGTTTGATCAGTTACCTTGGGGGATTTCCTTGAGGTCTCAGGTTCAGATTCTGGATTCTTTCTCTTCCTGCCAGGTCGACGTTTGTTGCACAACGTGAAGAAGGACCCCTGGCGATACATTGAGCTTCTGAAAACAGAAACAAAGCCCACAATCTTATCAGCAATATTAATATCCTTGAGAACTTGTGGATTTAAGGCAGCAAAACGGATTTCAGATATGACTTCTCCCGGAGAAGCCTCTATTTTCTTCAGATCAATAGTCTCATTCTTCTCTTCTGGTGTTTGGGAATTCAATTTATCTGTGAGATCACGATCTAAGGAAGGTTCCTTAGAAATATTCTCTTGAATTGCAACAGGTTCTTTGGGTATGGTCGCTTGAATTGCCTGACCATCGTTCTTCAAAGGAGTGGGGGTTCCTAGGAGCTCACCAGCAGCTCTGGTGATCTTCTCTGATATTAGAGCTTTGCTGGAATCCTTAACCGTTGTTTCTTTGTCACCCTTCCTCTGCCCTCTGCTTGCAGTTGTGAAAGGAGGTGACAAGTACTTGCTTTTCTTCCTTTCTCTTGACAAAAAACCCTTATCAATTTGTTCTTTCCCTCCTTTCCTGTTCAAGTTCTCTTCTCTTATTACAGGGGCACCATCAGATTTTACTTTACTCTGAGTACTGTTATTACTCGTATTCCCTTTCTTCTTTTTCAAATGTGATAATGTGTCCTCGTTGGTAGTTTGATTTCCTCCACTGCCACCATTTTTACTACTTGGCACATTTTCATCATTACATGGAGGTAACTCTTGCATCTTCTGCACTTGTGTAGGTGTCACTGCCTCCTCAAGGCTTTTCCTCTTCTTTCTACCCGATGACCCTGTTACTTTGACAGGGTTAACTACTTCATTTTCTACCCCGTCGTTAACTTTGGTATGAAGATCATTGTCCTCTCTTATAATTTCAGCAATGCTTTTCTGTTTCCTTCTATGATGCAATTTAGTACCTGAAGAATGATTTACTTCCCCACGTTTCGGACTCACTGGCAAGGAATATTCCTCATCAGAGGGTCCTTGGGCTGTTGTCTCTTTGCGATAGCCCTTATCTAAAGTTTCATCAATTCTATTGTCTTCAAGTCCAGGAACCGGTTGGGGTGCATGATAATAAGGCAACTTATAACCTCCTCTAGACAGAAAAAAGGCTGAGAGACGAGCCTTTACTATTTCCAACTCAAGAACACTACTAATAGCAATGACCTCTGCAATCTTTTTCACTTGAGAAAGCAACTCAACTGGGTCAAAAAGGACAGTCACGAATTTCTCTATACCATTCTCAGGAACGAGAACTCCATCCTTTATCCCGGAGTTCTTTGCCAAAAGGGAAGCAACTTCAGCCTTACTTTTCCTAGAAACACGTGAATTAGCCATCTTCAAATCCAAAAGCCTACCAATCTCCATCACAGCATCTTGTACAGCATTCACAAAAGCTTTGGAATTACTCTGTTTCACCATGTCTTCAAAGTTCTCCTCAAAGGGCTTTAGTTGAGATGGATGACACCAAGCAAAGGTCCAATCTCCGAAGTAAGCCACAAGGAGTCTATTCTTTTGCCTCAACTTCAACGCATATTCCGATGCATCAGAAGGATCATAAATCCGGCCAGGCCACCAAGGATGACTCTTAATTTTTCCCCAGACAAAATCACCAACAGAAAGACCATACTCATCATCGCTGGCGTCTACTTCTTCTGAATCCTTGTTCTCACTGATCTCCACAATTGGAACCTCTATTGTCACAACTTTTTCATTGTTTTCTTTACTTTCTCTTTTCTTCCTCCTGTTCGATTTTTTTTCAACACTGACCCCAATCGAACCATCCCCACTTGACAAATCAGCAGCTCGTGCTCTCCTCTCAGTAGAAGCGAAGTTAGAGTTTAGCTTGTCAGCACTGTCACTCCCACCACCATGAGAAAAACTTACACTCCTACCACTTTCCCGCATTTTCAACAGCGAAGAGACCCCATTCATCTCAGAATCACCTAAACCTTGACAATCATTTGCGTTGGAGATATCTATCTCTCGGCCTCTCTGATTCGGAGTTTTTGATGCGACCGCCCTGCTCTTGACCACTTCTTCCTCACCATCACCCAAACCTCCATTTCCATTACTTGAGTACCTAACACCAATTTCTCGTCTCCCTTCCTTTAAACCTACAAGAGCTTCCTTAAGCGTCTTGCTCTCAGACTCTGAACCTCGAGGCTTATCATTTGCAGGCGCAAGGGATGAACCCTCCATCGTGGTCTTGGATCGAGTCTCAACCTTGCCCATAAAGAAAAACCCTGGCTCAAGAAAATCAACCTATTGCGAAGGAAAGCATTTAGGACAGGTAAGAATCAACATATTCTAGGGTTTGGGTTAAAGGGCGTGAGCTAACAGATTGGGATTTAAAAATATTACTCACTAATGAAAGATCAAAGAAAATCACATGGAAAGAAACTAATAACAATAATTTAATTAAGCAAAACGAATAAAAAGGAAAGCAATATAATGGAAAAGGAGGCGAGGGAGTACCTGAAGAACAAAAGCTAGGGTTCCCGAGTTAATGCCTTGAAGCGATTATTGAAAATATAAAACTCAAGAACTCGTCAGAGGAAGAGACAAACAAAAAGAGAGCAGGAGATGAAAGAAGGGCGAATCCAAGATTGAGTCTTTCATTAAAATAACCCAAAAGGATAGAATCAGAGGGTGTGTTGAAGGAGCGAGAGAAAGAGGCGCATATTCTGGAGTGTGGGGACGAAAATCTCAACGGGAGCGTGAGATGCCATGCCCAGAAGGCCAACATTTATTACACTTAATCACTGATCACTGATCACTGATCATTCCAGGACTCAGCTGAGTCAGTGAGTCGGTGGCCATTCTTGGGCTAAGACTCCTTGATCGGACGGTCCCTAGTGCCTCGGTCTTTTCCTTGTTATCGAAGCTTCGCAGTTTTGGACAATCACACGTACTCTCGCGACTAAGCATGAGCCCTTCTTACTCGCCCTATGTTTGTGCCGCGTATATTGTCCTCTCATTTCTTTGTTATCCGCCTTCCATTGTTGCTTGTTGCTTGTTGCTTGTTGCTTGTTGCTTGTTAGATTCTGTCACTCTCATTTATCAAAACATTTTCACTTATTTCCTTAAACTATACTCACAATTTTTAAAAATAATTTATTAGAAAATTTAAAAAAAACTCTCATTAAAAATTTTATTGGTGAGAATAAAATTTATAAACTACTAGTATTTTTTATCTATAGAAATTAAAAATTAATAAGATGCTTCATAACTATAAAATTTGAGAATATGAGACAAATGCCCAACCAATCAAAATAATATTAGAGAAGTTTTATACCCTTTCATGCACACGGTAAAGTTTCTTTTCTATAAATCATAATTAATTAAATATTTTGTCAGGTTATCATTAAAATCTATTATGATTAATAAAATGTAATAAATAATTTAGATGTGTCAACTATGATAGAAAAGTTTAAAAATAAATCTTTAAAATATCTATCATGGTTAAAAGAATAAAACCCAATAACACGATTAAAAGAATAAAACCTCTTAATAGAAATTTAATAACTTAATTAGCCTTTAGACTTCTCTTAGCTCTTAACTGATGTACATGCATCAAATCCTCATAATAAATCAGAGTATGCAAAATAAGTCATAATGTGACAATATACAATAATCAAAATATAACCAAAAGGATAGAAGCACTACTTTTAGCAGAAGTAGCTTAGGCTTCCGGAGACTTCCCTGACCAACCCTCACGTGAATTATCACCTGAAAAATTGTTAAAATGACAAGGTGAGACAATGTCTCAATAATCAACAAACCATCTCATTGGGCATACAGGCAAGTGCCCATGAGGTGTCAAGCGAGGACATTTATAAATACACGACATTATCAAAATATACATATATATGAAATGACAATATCATAATTTCATTCATATATATATTACATGGATGCACAATTATCAATATTTGACCATTCACTCTTTAACCTCCCTTATTACCCCCACCTTATTTTCTCTTATTGAACCCATATGTTAGTACTCACCTGTGTGACTGGTAGTTTAACTCAACAAGCTAACCGATCAAGTGATATGGACCAGTCAAAATCTACAGAGCGCAAGACCGGACCATGGGTTCCCCCAATACATCAGTGGTGTGTCAATGCTCTATTAAACAAAATGGGCCAAATTACTAACCAGTGTACACCTAGAAGTTCACCACCTTATTTCCTCTTTTGTACAATAATTTCACCCCTTATTTCCTCTACGAATAATCTCTCATAAAATCAACATCCGCCACCCCTTCTCACAAACAATATTTAAGACATATAATTATACTCAATAAATATAATCGTCACATTCAATTATCAATTCACAAACTATCAAGAGAATATTTCTAATATCATAAATCAGCACCAAATTCATATAATATCATATTACCACCTGTTAATCAAATAAATCCCACAAGACAATTTCAATAATAAAATAATTTTTATAGTCCACATCACAAACCAATTGCAAATTTATGTTATATACATATATATTTAAAATCACTCACAAACATGTCATAAGTATGGACAATAAGAGGAAAGTGGTTACCTCTCGCCAAAGCAAAATTTCCAACTCGACCACAAGTCACAAATCAATTTTATTGACGCTCAAAGTAAAACCTTAAATCCCAAAATAATCACTGTCGGCAGCAATGGGAATTGCGATCTAACAGCGCATAATCTTTTATGAGTATGAATTGGGTGTGGCTTTATATATATAAAGCCCCACACCATGTGCCCTTTTCGTTTTGTTTATTATTATTTTTTAATAATCTATTTATATATATTTATACTTTAAAATTTTCTCCCTCCCCCCTCTCTCTAATTTGTATCCTTAACATATTAGGAATCAGAACAAATTCCATGATTTCCTCCTCCCTAATTTCTAGGATCTTAATTAAGTTTTATAGTTTAGGGAGGTCTCCATTTAATTTATTATGATTTCTATACTAATTATTTAATTTATTCATTAAAAATTGGAATGTCACGTACACAGGTAAAAGACCAATCATTCATAAATGAAAATAGGGAAAATAACAATAAGGTTTCAAGGATCAAACATATCATTCCAAAAGTCCCGCAAATTTTGATTCTCACCAAAAACTTTCAAGGGGCTTTTGGGATGATAAGTTAAGAAAATAAAAGACTTGCATACCCTTATTATTTTAGCACATGCATGTCAAATGAAAGAGAAATTCGAAAATCACGTGGGTATTGTTCACTCAACTATGGAAATTTTAACAAGTTATCAAGTCATGATAACAATTTCGTAAACACGTTTTGACAACTTCTCAGACAAGTTACTATTCATCTAGCTTTAAAAATTTTAACAACTTATCCAGCCATAATGACAATTTTGTAAGTTAGTTCTAACAATTTGTAATACATGTTCAAGTGAATTTCTCATAACATGCATTACAAGTTGGAAAATAAAACGTTCTTACAACTTGTAATTCTGTTTTTTTTCAGATAAAACTTTTCTTAACATTTTTATTTGCCTCCCTTTTTGTCCATAGATTCATGAATAAAACAGAATTCACCTAAATGATCAGTCATGTAAAATACATGCACGAATATTTTATTATTATTCTGTAAACTCCAGGACTTCAGCTTTGCGACCCTTCAAGTCTGCAACTGGGAACCCGGACTGCATGGGTGACGGCGAGTGGCAATGCCACACACGAGCAGCAGCTGGAAGCTTTCCGTATTAAATAGATGTCAAATGAGCTTGAGATTGTAATTGAAATTCGAGATGGATTCATTATCAATTTCTAAAGATTAGAAGAGTGTTTTTTTTTTTTGGCCGAAAGATAAAAAGAGTTCATCCTATATAAATATAATTATTTAGTTTTGAAGTAAATCTTTCGAAAACCAGTTTTATACCGTTAGCTCAAAGAAGCTGTGAGAGGTCAATATTTTTAATAAAAAGAAAAATAGAAAGATAGAATTATAGTACAAGAATCAATATTTTTTCCTTCATTGTTTTTTTTTCCCTTTGGAGGAAACAATACTTCTTTCCGGGGACAAGAAAACTATATTGCAATGAGAATGAAAAACTAATTGACAACAACCTATAAATATTGGTAAGAAAACATACTCCATATTGCAAATAACACAAAAAATATCAGTTAAGAATGTCTTTTAAAAAGCATCCCACCAGGAAACACACACAACAACCAGAGCTGGCGGTCAGAAGGAGGGGGAAAAAAAAAAAAGAATTGTAAGCACGGCTCCAAATGAGAATGCATACTCACGGGGACATTTTCAAACAAATATAATTGTAATTGGAATACTTCCTATTCTACGAAATAACAAGAAAAAAATCTTGACAGCTAACTAGAGAGCCAAGTGGTCAAGGACGAGTCGATGAAGAGAACCATTATCAGATATTATTTAAAATCGAATCTCTCTTTCAAACCTTCACAGTCTTTTTCCCCGTCAGCCATTTTAAATATTTATAATTTTTTCACACGTTACCCAAAAATATATACACGCACACGAAGCACGAAGAGGGACTGATTAATTGAAAAATAAACAGTTAGGCGTGCCTTTGTAGCTCTGCTTAATAATATATAAGAAAACAAATAACATGACACCAATATATTCAGAGTTAACTCCATCCTTCACCTCAACAGAAATCTAAATCTTTTTATTTTCTTAATTTCCTTCTTCTGAACATGGTCGATGGTTTCATGAACATCGTGAAGAGGAGGCTAGTGGACAGGCTCAATGAATGGAGAACAAAACTGCTGTGTTATTGAGGTGTTGTTCCCATGCAGACCAGTGGAGGCGGGTCGGGTGGTCCAATATATAATGTTAGAATTGACGAGGGCCTCCCGTATTAGCTGCTTGGAGGGCAGATGTGGCTAATAAATTGTCTAGTCATGGTGTCAACATCACATGGCCAGTAGATTGCAGAAAAATGACAGAGCAATAGACGACACAGTTCACGGGCCATCTACATGCTTGATTAGGCCCTTCCTTAAATTTAAAAATATCTGTAATTAAGTTTGGTTTGGTCTTATCGTGTATTGAGACAGATATCATCTGGAGATGTTGAGAGAGGACGTTATCAGAATTAACTACTCCTTTTATTTATAAGATTTTTTTAAAAAATTTTAAAATAATTATAAAAAATTTAATTATATTACTTTAAGATATTAAAATTTATTATTTTTCTTTAAATTATATTATTTTGCTTATAAATTATTATATAATATAACAAAACATGACATATGATATTATTAAATAATGTAATTAGCTTTCTTAAATTTTTTTAAAAATTTTCTTTAAGAGTCTTATAAATAGGAACATAAAGAGTACTATGTAAAAGTCCAACGTGGTGATGGAGTTCGGATTCACTGAAACTGATGAAAAGAGTACATACAAGTAGAGCTCAACTTTTGTTATGGACCAACTGCATAGAGTTGAGAGTAGGAGGAGGCTGTAGCATTATGAATATCAACCACTTTGACTAACAAGCTGTGTTAATAGAGGTAGTAAGCAATTTCACTCTCACAAGAAGAAGAACATGAGTTTGAATATTAAGAAGCACACTTATTAGGAGAAGAAAAAATTATCTGTATTCTAAAACTCGATAGAGAAACTCTTATTAAATTATAAAAAAATATCAGAGACTTTGCAGCAACTTCATCAGTTTGATGAATGACTGATTCTGCTGCATTTTCTCTCAACCCCGTCGAGATTATCAAATGGAAATTTATAAGTTGATGGGGACTTGATAAACAATTATGATTTCGTTTTACACCACAGAACCAAACTATTTAGGCATCGAAGTCCATGCATTCAAACTGAGCCTAGTCCACGTTTTCAATGCTCAAAAGCACTCCATAACTGTATCAAAATACAAGCACTCCATAAGAGATAGAACGTGACATCCAAGGCTGCCAGCTAGACGTAGGGTTTTGATCTGTTGCTCAAGAGAGGGCTTAAGCCCAATAAGCATTTTAACAATACGTTGGGCGGAAGAAAGCCTAAAACAATAAACAAATCCAGGGCCCCAAAAGCAATCAGGGATCTCTGAGAAGAGTATATACTATACAGAGCTATTGTGCAGCTCCCATATAATATGAGCAAGACCATTTGTTGGGAATATGGGAGGAGAGCCTCATTCTTAGCAATTTCTCAATAAAACTATTCCTTCCGTTTCTATTTATAAGACTCATTTGACTTTTTTAGAGAATCCTAAAAAAATCCTAAGAAATTTAATTACATTACTTAATCATATTATATATTATATTTTATTACATTATATATTAGTTCATAAGTCAAACAGCGATAAATTTTAATGTCTTAAAGTAATGTAATTAATTTTCTTAAGATTTTCCTAGAATTCTCTAAAAAAGTCAACTGGATATTATAATAGGAAAGGAGGTAGTATTTACTATGTGTCCTTCACCATCCACTTCACTCTATCAAATAATCACCTGGGAAAATGGCAGAAGTGCCAACCAAAAAGCTTACTTAGGCGTTGCAAAACAGACCCCAGTATAAACCAGTGCTCAATTAAAGACGACGGAAATAACTACAACCATTTTGGCACGAGTATTTTCTAGCCTTATAACAGGGAGTAAGAGATCATTGATTTATTAAGCAGCTTAACTTATACAAATCATACTACTCGACAAGCAGTTCAAAATTAGGTTATTTTGTTTTTTAATAAATAGTGTAGTCCATTCATTCACATAGAAAGATAATAACTGCACCAAGTTTAGTTCACTTCATCAACTTCCTCCGCACCTCATACACACAAGGAGGTGGAAAACTAGGTTCTTCAAATGCATATGCATATAAAAGTTAGCTAACAGTTTTTTAGACTCACTCACAAATGAATCTCAATCAAAACCATTGACTCCTCCAACAAATTCGTTAGCATTAAACATTTTCATGCTTCACTGAACTCAAGAGCTTAAGATCATTCATTATCAGTTCAAGAGAGGCTTTAAGATAATTCATTATCAGTTAAAGCTACCAGAAAAATGAACGTCTCTCGTAAGAGCAAAACAGGGCTTCTCCACAAAAGGAGCCCTTGGCATTATTTGCAGATCAGCCAATTGAGCAACCATGATTCAGATATCATTAAGCAGCCATCAATTACCCAAGCAGATAGATCAAACCTTGAACAAACAGATAACATTGTTGAAATACAGCACTCATTTGCTCTCCATCAGCAGCAGATGGAAACAGAACAGTTCAATGTTCAAATTACTCACCCAACTTCAATTAAAACAGTGATAGCACAAATATAAGAGCTGCAAACCAATGAGATTAGAATGTGATTAATAAATGGAACTCCTTCATTACAACTGACTTGAAATTCAAGCATGGACAATCACATTACACTGTGCTCACTCAACTAAGGAATAGCTATATCATTAAAAAGGGAATATTTGAAGCTCAAATTTAACGAACCGTCTTGCGTAGAGTCTAAGGTTTAAGCGATGGAAACCTTTGCTCCAGCCTCTTCTAGCTGTTTCTTGGCATCCTCAGCCTCGTCCTTCGAAACTCCTTCCTTAAACTTCTTCGGCAATCCTTCAATCAATTCCTTAGCTTCCTTCAAAGCCAAGCTCGTCAAGGCTCTAACGGCCTTGATAACAGCAATCCTGGCGTTACTAGGGACGTCCTCGATAACGACGTCAAACTCAGTCTTCTCCTCGACAGCTGCAGGGGCTGCGTCGGCCGGGGCACCTGGGGCGGCAGCAACGGCGGCGGGGGCAAAGGCGGCAGCGGAGACGCCGAGTTTGTCTTGGAGGTAGTCGACAAGGATTTTGGCCTCTTCGAGGGTGAGGTTGGAGATATCGGCGCCAAGCTTCTCGATCTTCTCGGGGGCATCAACGGCGGCGAGGGGGCGGAGATGGGTGGCCCGATGAGTAAGATTGGGATTGGGAGAGAAGGGAAATTGGAGGGAGGGTTTGAAGAAGGTGGAAGAGTGGGAAGGGTAAGAGGAAGGTGTAGATGTGGAGCAAGATGGGGAGCGAAGAGTAAGAGTAGATAGAGTGGTTGCCATTGCGAATTAGCTTTCTGCTTCTTACTCTTCTCTGAGTGTCCTCCTAGAGAAGGATAAGAAGGAAAATCGAAGGAGATAGCAAGAGAGGATAAGGAAAGTAATGAAAGAAAAATGGGTGTGCGTGCTTACAGCTACGTCTTCACTCTCTCGCTATGTAGTGACACAATTGCCCTCGCAAAATGCTCTTAATTATTCTACCACAGTCGTTTCCCTTCAACCCCTCACTTCTAATAGGGGCATTTCCTTGGAAAGCAACAGCGTCAGAGCTTTTTAATTTTTTCTTTTAAAAAACTTTTCTTGGAATTGTACCACCAGCGCCCTTTCCCACGGGAGGACTCTGGTTTTGGCCAGTGTATTAGGGTCTATTTGGCATTATAATTTGAAATTATAGTTTCCTAAAAATTTTGGTTTTAAACTATGGTTTAGTAAAAATTGCTAAATACTTCATACTATTTGAAAATTATGGTTTAGCAAAAAGTCAAGTTTCAAACCATGGTTTACAGAATTGAATTTTTCTTGCTTTTCAATTATGAACCATGGTTTGCGCAAATCGAGGCAAAACTTCTCTCACATATTTACTTCGGAATTTGTAAAAGCTATTCTTACCCAAACATTCTATTTTATTCAAACCTAGATTTTAACAAAAATTATTTTAAAAAATCTATTCTGAAAACCATAATTTATTCCGAAAGCTATTATGTAAAAGTCAATCCAAGCGGCCTAAACTCATTAGAAAAAATTGATTCCAAAGAAAACATATGGCCTATTTGGATAAACAATAAAAGCTACCTTTTTTTTTTGTTATTTATAAAAAATGATGTGAGAAGAGTTTAAGGTAGAATTCCATTTATATATCATTTAAATTTTTAAATCTCAAATAAGTCATATTATTTATAAGAATAATAGGACTATCCAAATTTATAATGCAATTGACAATTTAATTTTATAGAAAATCACTTATTTAAGATTTTGAAATAGTAAAAGGCATTTAAATAAAAGGAGAAAACTTATGTCCAGTTCCTTAGGTTCCCCAATGCCTTAATGACACCTAGAACTTTTTACACATCATTACTAACCTCTCCATCTCATGTTCGTCACCGTCACTCTCACCATCCCCAACCAAAATCAACCCTATTTTCAATTAAGGCTTGGTACAATGACGGGAGCTACTGATATGGCGGTGATCTGGATTGCTAATACAACGGCAACAAAGGCGCGCAGATAACAGTGCACCCTTGGCTATCCACTCCACAACATTCCTTTGTGCCATGTCCTCTATTTTTAGCTGATTTTTAAGGTTTTCTATATTTTTTTGTTAAAAGTAGATACGGCAGTAGTCGTGGACAATAGATACGGAGGTGATCGTAGAGTATAGGATTATGGCGGTCAAGGCCATGTGTAGCAGCCATCAACACATAGGATGAATAAGACAATTGGTGGTTCGTCAAAATGGTGGTTCAAACTAACTGCAATAATGTATGTTTTTCAATTACTAGGTGCTTTGGATTTGTGAACTTTGAGAATGCTGATGATGCTGCCAGGGCAGTTGATTCTCTTAATGGCAAGAAAATTGATGACAAAGAATGGTATGTTGGAAAAGTGCAAAAGAAATTTGAGAGGGAGCTTGAGTTGAAACTTCAATTTAAGCAGACCATGAAGGAAGCTACTAATAAATATCAAGGGGCCAACTTGTGTGTTAAAAATTTAGATGATAGCATTGGTGACGATAAACTTAGGGAGCTCTTCTCTCCATTTAGTAACATTACCTCAAGCAAGGTATGCAAGGTCTGCTTTTGTTTTACTCTAACTCTTGACCTGTAAAGTCACTAAAAGTTCCCCTTTTGTCTTGATAGGTTATGAGGAGCCCCAGTGGGGAAAGCCAAGGATCAGGGTTTGTTGCATTCACCAACTCCTGAAGAGGCTTCAAGAGCTGTAAGTCAAGATAATATTTTATGTGCTGAAGGTGATTTCCTTTGTACTTAAAAAATGCCTGTTAATTTCCCCCACTTTGTAGCTTATGGAGATGAATGGAAAAATGGTAATAAGCAAGCCTCTATATGTTGCTTTAGCTCAACGTAAAGAAGATACAAGAGTTAGACTGCAGGTATATGTTGTGTGATGTTAAGTTATTTTTCTTGTCATTCATCCTTAAGTATGCAATATTGAATCTTCCATATTCATTTGAAATGTGCATAAATGTATTCTTGAGTTCTTAACTACCTAATTTAGGCTATGTCACTTTGTTGGTCAACCGTCTGTAGCTCCCCGTGTGCCTATGTACCCTGTTCCGAACAACAAATATTTTATGGTCAAGGCCCTCCTGCTATCATTCATTCCCAGGTAATTTCCTTTTAACTGTTTCTCCACCTACACTTCAACATGATAACAACTTATCTTAGGTTTTTATGCTCCAACAAGTCATCCTACCGTTATTTGACAGCAAGTAGAAAATAACAAGAGTGCTATCAAATAACGATAGGATGACTTGTTGGAGCGTAAAAATCCAAGATGAGTTGTTACCATGTTGATGTGTAGGTGGAGAAACAATTAAAAGAAAATTACTTTGGAAGGAAAGATAGCAGGAGGGCCTTGACCATTAAATATTTGTTGTCCAACACCTGGACCACCAGGGTATATAGGCACGCGGGGAGCTACAGATGGTTGACCAACAAAGTGACATAGCCTAACTTAGGTAGTTAAGAACTCAAGAATACCTTTATGCACATTTCAAATAAATATGGAAGATTCAATATCGCATACTTAAGGATGAATGACAAGAAAAATAACTTAACATCACACAACATATACATGCAGTCTAGTCTTCTATCTTCTTTACGTTAAGCTAAAGTAACATATAGAGGCTTGCTTATTACCATTTTTCCATCCATCTCCCTAAGCTACAAAGTGGGGGAAAATTAACAACCATTTTCTAAATACGAAGGAAATCACCTTCAGCACACAAAATATTATCTCGACTTACAGCTCTTGAAGCCTCTTCAAGAGTTGGTGAATGCAACAAACCCTGATCCTTGGCTTTCC
>JBAGKO010000010.1:4399302-4414050 GCA_037177275.1 Acacia concinna
GCATCGTGTAAGGCTACAGCGTCGTCCGGCCAGCTTAATTTCAGAATATATATATATATATATATATAGATATATATATATAAGAGTTTGGAGGTATGATGATATGTTTGTATATGTATATACGCGTGGCTGGTAGCGTGTGGGGTAGGGCCACGTGTCAAGTTTATTGTGGTTTGAGTTAGGCAGGGGTGTGTATGGGCAAGTTTCTCTGTCTTGGGGGGAAGTAAATGCAAGTTGATCTATCATGCACGTCCATGCATTGCTGGCTTGTCATTCAATTCCTTTTATACGAAAAAGGAAAGAGAGGACTTGTTCAAACTTATCTCCCACGTTTTTTTATTTCTCAAACTATTTCCAACTTCACACACACGTTAGGCACGATTTATAAAAGTATCTTCCCCCATGAGCATTTTCTAGCCACAATTTTTTCCCCCTCCTCTCTCTGGCCGACCTCATGAATCATCACTCGTCCTTGTAAACTGGCTAGCTAGATAGTATAATATACGAACAATGATTATAATTGGCCAGAAGCTAGCAAATCATATATATATATATATAGAGACAATCATTGAGATAATGAAAAGATTTGCTATATTAAATAAGTACCACACCTTGCATGCACGATGAGTATACATTCACGGTTAATGGTTCTCAAACTCGCATCATCTCATTTTTGTCATGTTGCCAAAGATAATATGCAGATAATAAATTCCTATAATTAATTATACAACCCATACCGATATTATGCAGTTCTTAATATATATATATGGTAGGAAAAACACCAAGCTTACGTAGTTACGTACGTACCCGACTACATACATAGATATATATATATATATATATATAGAAGCCTAATAAAATAAAAACATGCTGAGAAAGAGATTTTTTTTAAAAATATATATTATTTATTATGTATAATATATTAATAATTAGTTAAATTAATTAATTAATCCCCATTAAGTATTTGCATATTAGACCAGATATCCTCCATGCTCCAGTAGTTAGTCTCGTGAGTGGTGCAAATGGAGGACTGATCCAGTACGGCGGGGAATGGATGAGTCGGGAAGGGCTGATGATCACCGAGAGCCACTTGATGATTAAAGGAGGAAGGCGAGTAGGTATCCATCGGCTGAGAATCAGCCATGGTATTGGACACGTGGCTGCTGCTGGCTTGCTGATGATCTGCCGTCTCACAACTTAGCTGCGGGTGTTGCTGCTGCTGCTGCGACTGCGAGCAGCTATTCTCAGCCTGTTTAATGTGCTTCTGAATCCTAGTCCTCCAATAGTTCTTAATCTCATTATCAGTTCTTCCTGGTAGATGCTTCGCAATCTTTGACCACCTGCATTATTTATTCATTTATTTATTATACTCAAGGAAAGTGACAGATAACTGGATATATTTATTATATATTCAGTTTCTTTTCTTTGGGATAGTATCAGCAGAATATTCTAGATCGACTTGTACTTTTGGCTGAAGCTGAACCAGGAAAAAAAACGTGGTGATAAGATGTTTTGAGATTTAATTTATCAGTGTGTATGTGTAGTTGATCAGGGACAATTAAAGCAAAACGTGAACTAGTAGAGAACCTTTTGATAATTTATGCAGCGAAAAATCAGTCTAGAAAAATATTTTAAGTGTTTTGGAAAGGAAGATGAGAGAGCATGTTCCCTGGCTGAGATTAAAAGAGAGGGAAGGCGTGTCCAGAGTGAGATGTATAAAAAGACAATAGAGTTCAGCTGTGAGATGCTTGAAGGTCCCTTTGGTACTTAAAAATGATATATATATATATATATCATCATCATCATCATGCCTTTGCCTTTGCACCTAGGGGCTCTCCGTTTGATCATCGATCAAAGTTATCTCAGATTGAGATTTGTCAACACTACGACAGAGAAAAAATATGCTCCGATACCAAACACTGCTATAATTTCCTTCCCCACAGGGTTTTCTTGAAGCCTCGCATATTCGTTTTCTTTCTTAAAGTCTGGAGTTCTCTTTTTGGTTTGTTTGATAGAGAGGTTTTATATCAGAAGTACTGCGTACACACAGGATGTATAAGATCATTCAATATCTGCTATATGCGTAAGTACTCTAGCCTTACGCGGAGGAGGGCTCTCTATTTATAAGGAGACCAAGCTCATTGTCAACAAGGGAGAAAATGGTTTGTGTGTCAACTTAATTATTCCTTTAATTTTATTTTATTTTTCATTATCTGAATGAGAAAGGCTATAATTGTCATGTGACCCACTTCCGTTAGTTCAGCCTAAAATGGAAATTTCCCTTGTCCAATCTATTTTTTATTCTTATTCACAACTCCCATATAGAGTACAGTTCTTCAAACATCCCTCTGATGATGTGTCTAAAACAAATTTCTTATACCAGCATCTTTAATAATCAATGACAAAATACTCCTAATTAGCAGATAGAGTTTTTATTGAAAGATCTAACTAACTTCTTTTTGCTATATCTGTATCTATATATATATATCCTCTCAGTATCTTCCCCATCTTCTGCTATATACGCAGTCAATTCTACTTTATATTTTACCATATCAATGATTCTTCATCAGTTAGATGAAAACAATATTACATTGGTTTTTAGGTTCTGTTATCTTTTATTTACCTGAAACCCCCCCCCCCCCCCTCAATCTCTCTGTGTCTATCTATTTCTACCTTTCTCTTTCAGCTGTACGACCCATTATAGAAAACATATGGGTTTTCAAAATTCAAATTCTGAAACAGCTGATAGCAGTGGATCTTTATCTTAGATAAAAAGAAAGAACTTAGCTTCGAATCGTCCATCAAGGGCAAATTAGATAAAGAAAGAGCTTAGCTTGCATTTGAACTACTTTGCATCGGATATTTAAAAGAGCTAGAGGAAAATTCATAAACAGTGGAGAAGGAAAGATATCTAACATTAACAAGGCCATTTTAATGGTCCAACTCTCAGGCGATTTGAGGATTTCTTTCACTTGAAGGTCCACAGTATAGCATATATGCTCTACCCTCATCGTATCATATCTTGGAGAGCGAGATCGAGAGCATGAGAGAGAGAGAGAGAGAGAGTAGCGAATGCAAAAGGAAAGTAATAACATGGAGCTTTAAAAGGAAAAACCCTCAAGTTCCTTCTTTTTCCTAAGGAAAATTTGAAAACCCTACTGTTCTTGCATATACATATATGTGGACGAAATCAATCACTACGGATGTTATATTTGAATAGCTCTAAAAACTCGGAATCATATCACCAAAAAAAAAAAAAACTCAGAAACAAATATCTGGGGTAGTGAACGTATTTGAGGCCAATATCATAAGTTCTACAAAACCAGAAACCCCACCTCCCCAACTTCCCATGTGTTGGCCAATATTTTCTTGGCTACAATTCCATCCTCAAATTAAACACTGTCTCTCTTTCCCTTTTGAACATCCCTCAAAAACCTCCTTCACCATACAAAAAAGGAATTGAGAGAGAGAGATCGAGTGACAAAGACCAACTTGTTTCATCCTTCATTATGCGAAACAGAAGGTTAAACCTTTATATTAAATGATTTTTTTTCCCCAACAATATCATTAGCTTCTGCATCAGGTACATAAGCACGAAATTAAGACCTGCGAATATGTATGTGTATGTATATAGATATGGTAAATTTATCACCTGTTTCCCCACTTCGCATGAAGCTCCATGATCAAAAGCTGCTCCTCTGGTGTAATATTCCCTCTTCTAACATCAGGACGAAGGTAGTTTAGCCACCGGAGCCGACAACTCTTTCCGGTACGCTTAAGACCTGAGAAAACAACATGAAGATAATCGTTAGGGTTTAAGTAGAGGGTTAAAAGGAAAGGAGAGTACAAATTAAAACATGTCAAAAAATAGAAAACAGAGAGATGCTACACACACACACATACCAGCAGATTTAGCCAAGGAGTTCCAGACACCTTCACCATGATTTGCTATATAGTTGATCAAGATCAAGTCTTCTTCCATGGTCCAAGGCCCTTTTCTCACTTCTGGATCCTGAGGTGATGATGAGGAATTGTACGGTTTCTTGTCCATTATGATGATCTGATGGTGTGTGTGTTTTTATGTGTACGAGAGAGAAAGAGAGAGAGAAGAGAGAAAGAGAGAGAGAAGAAGAAGAAAGGTGAAGAGAGACATTGAGATCATAATGGGGGGTGGGGAGGGTTTAAATAGAGAGAAATGAAAATATGGCATAATTTATTAATTATATTGTCATAAAGATTTTGAATTAGCGGCAGAAATTGTTTCTTAATTATACCTAACTATGTGTATAATCATCTTCATGCATGGCTACATATATATAGATATATAGATATACATATATATAAACACTCTGAAGTGATGAGGTGGTCGACTAGTAATATAATGTGTCTCTACGTTTTCGCTTGAATTATGTAGGGCACATGCACTATATGTCTGCAGATATATACTTTTGTCGAAAGGAGAAACGGGATTAAATATTTCAAAAATATCTCAAGGAGTCAGAAGGAGTTTCGATCACAGTTACAAGAGGGAAAAGTTAAAACAAGGGTGGTAAGAAAAAAAAAAACTTTAGATTTTTTGCTTCGTAAAAATGAAAAATGAGAGGACGACAGAATGTAAAAGCATCTTACGAATTGAAAATAAAAAGCAAAATTATTTGTATGTACTTATCTTCTAGAATGAAGATAGGGATAACGTTATGTTATACTCCGTCATTGCGTCAACTTTTGAACCAAACGTGTACATGGGTAAGGTTAAATTGGATATTCTCTCTTCATGCGTTTGGAGATATTAATCCAAGAGAGTGTATTTATTGTCTATGAAGTACGTACACTTCTTATAAATACTTTTATTTGCCTTTTTTTCTCTCTCCCTTTTATCGATCGACTTCCTTTACCTCTTTTCTGAAGATACTTTATAAATTCATTTTGATGAATATAGATGACCATACTGACAATTAAAATAATCCTTATAACTTAAGAAGGCATTGACAATGTATTTACTTGCTTTCCAAACACTCACTAGAACACGATTACTGCACTAATATTAAACTTAAGAAAGTACTAATATGTGTGTGTGTGTGTGTGTATTTTAAAGTCTCGACCCATTTTCATTTGAGTCCTTCATTCTCTGTTTATCCTAGAAAACAAATCTTCATTTAAGATATGGTTCATTTTTGCTCGAACCTTTGATTATATATTCAGGACTTAATTACACTCGCCCATGTTTCCAAAATGGCATTATATCGTGAGCAAAAAATTCTCCAAAAAGGGCTTGCAAAAAAAAAAATAATAAAAAAAAAATATATATATTTATATAAAAGATGCTCCCACCGGCCATTTCTCACACAATTAACTATATCGATTAATTAAAGGGTTGTTTTGAAAAGCTATTAAAATTCTTTGTATTCAACTACTTTTACCTAACTTCTTTAATCTCATCAAATTAATTTATTAATATGATCTTTAAAAAAAGGTTTGGAGGAGTATATGTGCTTACCAATCTAAGGTAATGTGCATGCATGTGTAATTAAATATTGTTAAATTTGCAGTTACCAGCTGAGGGTTTGGGATCGGACTTGGTTTCGGCAAAGCTTACAACTTGAACATAACATAAAAGGTAAATTGTTTTTAACTTCTCAGATCATGTTTAGTACAAATATTATCTTTCTTTTTTTTTAAAAAAAAGATTTTCTGTGTTTTGAAATCATCACAATTCATGAGTCGTGTTGCTTTGATATTTTTTTATTTGATATAAAAGTTACACTCAGTATTTTCAGCTAAATTTAAATTTGTATCTGAAATAAAATTTTAACTGCAAATTTGACCTAGCTATATAAAAAATGTTGATTGATTAAATTTAAAACAAGATGAATTTATAATTTTTGATACAACATAAATACTAAGTACAACAAAAAAAGAAAGTTTAAAAACACGTTTCCACAAGGGATCCTTTTATTAAAGAAATGGCCTAGCTATAAAAAAAATGCTGTTTGGCTAATATTTTCTCGGACTATTTAATCGGGTCCTGATTCTAGAATAATTTCTTACAATTAAAAGGTGATTACGTAATTTAATTCTCCTTTAGTTTGGGAGGATTCGCTTACACTTTAGCATCACTTATGCTTTGATGCCAAACCTGTCCTGAGATTTTCTTTTCTTGTTCACGAAGAAACTATTATTATTTAGAAAGGAATCTATATATTATCATCACTATGTGCATGTGTAAAAAAAATTAAAATAAATAATAGTTTATAATTTATCAACCATATAGCTTATTTTTCAACCATGCAACCTTACAGAGCAAGACCATGAGGAAATGTATGAACTTCTTAATGGCCATATATACTTCATTTGTTGTCAAGGAAAATTAGAAAAGAAAAAAAAAAGAGATAACATAAAGGAGAACATTAATGGTGACGAAAATGATGTCTATATGTGATGATATAGTGGGCACATCATGTTGCATGTGGTTAATGGGTCATCACTATCATTATTTCAACATCATGCAAAGTCCTTAACGTGCATACTTAATTCTTTTACAAATTATGTTATCGCTGGAAAACTCACTATATTGTCTTCTGATATTCAAAATGAAAATCCATTTTGGACTCTCGGGCCTTTCTTGGGAGCCCTTATGCTGATGAGCTAGGACAAGGACCTTAGTGGAGATTGAGTTGGGGTTTGAAATTTGGAAGAGATTTTGGCTTTCATATATCAGTTATTCTTTTCCATTTTTGTTGGTTTAGATTTATTTTCTCATAGATTTTTTTTAAACATGGTAACTAAAGCTTTGATTCTTGTATTATTTTGAACATTTTTATGTATTAACTCTTAATTACTTCTCTCTTTTTGTGATTAATGAATTATATGTTCTTATTTTACTTTTTTATCTAATACTTTTAAGTGCTTTATCACCCTTTATTAGATGTTTCGTTCATTTGATTGATGTTTGACAGAGTTAGGTTGAGTGTAGAACTTAGCTAAAATTGTGTAAGAACTTAAAGATTGCATGATGAATGATGATTTTGTTGGCAAAAAAGAGATATACTTGTCAATTTTGTTAGATTAATGGAATTGGTTATGTTAGCTTAAAATTGGATTTTATTAGTTGTAACAGTTCTTGATTTGAGAAAGCACTTTTTGAATCTTAAACTAGCTCATATTTTTCATTAAGAGCATATCTATGAGAGGAGGTTAATTATTGTTGTGAAATACAAGGGGATAAATAATCTTATAACTCATTTTTGTCCTTGATGTCCAATAATCACTTGTTCATATTAATTTTTAGTTTTAGCTTAGGCTTATTTCATAGTCTCCCTTCATCTTGATATTTATGTCACTTAAATTGGGCAACGATATGATAATCAATACTTATCTGGGTTTTGGAACCAAATCTTTATAGAAATGATACTCTACTTATTATTTTATTATTGGTGGTACAAATAGGAACCTATTGAAATTAAAGAAAAATTAGAAACAAAAGGAAAAAACTAATATTAATACAAACTTTAAATTTTACTTTTATATTGTGTGTGAGAAATTATGAATATTAATGGATTTAGTTTTGATAATATCATACTTTCTCATGACATTTATTTATTTTTAAGGGGTTTCTCTCTATGGGACTCATCACCTATTGGAACTTGCATTTGGACATTTTATCTTTTCCTTTGTAAAATAATACTCCATCTTATTCTAATTAAAAAGGCCCTTTGATTTTTTAAGAGAATCTTGAGAAAATTAATTATATTACTTAATTATATAAAATATTATATTTTATCACATTATATATTAGTTCATAAGTCAAACAACATAATTTAAGAAAAATGATAAATTTTAATGTCTTAAAGTTACATACTCCCTTTGGTCTTAATTATAAGGGTCCGTTGACTTTTTTGGAGAATCCTAAAAAAATTATAAGAAAGCTAATTATATTACTTAATTATATCATATATTGTGTTTTATTACATTATATATTAGTTCATAAGTCAAATAACATAATTTAAAGAAAAATGACAAATTTTAATATTTTAAAGTAATATAATTAGCTTTCTTAGAATTTTCTTAGAATTCTCCAAAACAGTCAACATGTCTTTATAATTAGGACCGGATGGAGTATAATAATAACTTTTTTTTTACTACAACTTTTTCATTTAAGATAAGAAAATAATTGGAAAAAAGACAAATAAATACTATCTAAACATTAAAAACCTTGAAAAATGAATCAACTTTGATAAATGATAAATGAGGAGCTCTGACTAAAACTTAACAGAGAATGACTAAAATTAAGTAGATAATTACTAAAACTCAATAGAAAATGACTAAAACTGATCAATCTTTTGCCCCTCATTTGTCATTTACCAAATTTAAGTTATCTTTCAAGGTTTTTTATATTTATGGGATATTTATTTATCTTTTTTTTTTAAATAATATAAAAGATTTTGAGAAACTATGATCCCAATAAAATGTTTTGGAGGATTAAAAAAATAATAATAATTCAAATGGCATGCCTAGACTAATTCTTTGACCATCTGCCTCAGATGCGCGCTCGGATCCTATTATCCTTTTACCCACCTTTATCTCAAAACTACAGCGTTTGGGGTAAAAATGGGGGAGCCATCCCATTTTTTATTTTATTTTATTTTATTTTCCAACAATCCTATCTTTTATTTTTAAAAACATATTTAATACTTTAAAATATTTTTTCAGTATTATCCAATATCATAAAATATTTTTTTATGTATCTAATATTGTATAATATATTTTTAGTTGTAACTAGCACCTTAAACTTAAGATGCAGAGTATTGATGAAAAAATATTTTAAGATGTTAGATATAAAAACAAAAGGATTAAGGTTTTTAAATAGCTTTTAACATATTCCAAAGGAGTAAAAATAATCTTTAATAATTTTTAGTACCAAAACTAACATTCAACTTTTAAAAATGAAGTAAAAGTAACTATGAGAGTTAACGCCGTTAACATCCATTAAGTCTAACATTTTGAGGTGCAAAAATAGCTTTTAACTTATACTAAAAGTGCAAAAAGTAACTATAAATTGTTGTACACAAGTAATTGGAAGTTGACTTCTAAAACATTAATTTACAAGTTTTTATATTGCTTATTCAAGTCAAAGTCTAAAAAGATTTTAATTATGAGATGACTATGAGTGACATGGATTATTCTAACCTTACCATATACATATACGATTTTCCACCTCCACCCAAATAGAAGTCAAATAAAAACTTATTTAAAAAGTCATATTTTTTTTTATTCTAACAAGAATGAAAAAGTAAAAGAAATTTTTCACTCAAATTTCAAAAGTTAAAATATCCAACATGAACATTTAAAATACTTTGATCACAATTGTAAAAGTAATCCCACGACCAACACTAAGTACATTATAAGGTAGAATGTTTAAGAGGGAAATTAGGAGGCGTTGGAAGATTGCATATGGATATGATAGGGTTAGCATAATCCATGTCATTCTTAGCACTATTACATAATTGTCAATATTTGACGGTTATTTATGACCATATATAGCCATATATTTTAACATCATTTATATATGGCGGTTCAAAAACGGCTATATATATTTCCCTACATATAACAATTTTAAGTGAGAAACTTCAAGTATTGGTTACTTGTAAATGACGGTTATTAAATAAAAATTGAAATATATATATATATATATGACGATTTTTATTAAACAACCGCCAAGTATATTATTTTTTGTTTTATAGGATTGATAATCATCATTATTGTTTTATAGTCAATTTATATTGAGCTCCCTGGAGAATCTTATGCCTTCTAGGGATCAATGCCCACCTGTTTATGATTTTATTAGATTAAACTATCTGAAACAGTAACATTGATCCTAAAAGGACAAAATATTCTTTCAGGGAGCTTAATTAATAGATTGTAAAACAAAAATGATGACAATTGGTCTACAAAACAGAATAAGCAAGCAAAAAAAAAATAAATTAGGGAACAAATTAATTAAAGTTCTCACTTTTAGTGACTACACATATATACAGATTGAGAAGCACTACTACCAAAATGGTCAAAAGTGGCGCATCTATTGTGGCGTTTCTTAGGAGAAACGCCACAAGAAGTTGGTTTTTATTTTTAATAAAGCTATTGTAAAAGAGTGCCACAAATATGGGTGACCCTATAGTGGCACTCTTTCAAAAAAAACGTTACACGAAGTCAAAAATTTGTTTTAAAAAAATTGAAAAAAAATGACCCTGCAATGAAAGAGCGCTATAGGAAACATTGCTACAAAAAGAGACAAAAATGACGTACATATTATGGCACCTCTTAAAAAAAACGCCACAGCTTTAATATACATATTTTTTATGACATTACCAAAAAAAAAAAGTAATTGTAGCGCTTGTTTAAAAAAACGCTACAGGAAATTAATATATATCATAAAAAAATTAAAAAAAAACATATTTCACGCACCCCATAAATCTACACTAAAAACACCCCCTATATTATTTCCTGTGGCATTTTTTAAACAACCGCCACAATAGATAGAAATTTTATTTCCCTCCCTTATTTTTATTCGCCCGCTTATTTTTTTTACTCTCTCATTTTAAATGTGTCTCTTCTTTTTCTCTTAGTGTCTTCTTCATTTTTATTCCCTCTTTCTTTGTTTCTCTCAGTTTTATGATTCCACCTCCATTAGAGTTTGAGGTTCACTATTGCTTATTTTTCATATTGATCTCCAATAAAAAGGTATGTTGAATAGTTCCGACTTTGTTTCTTTTTCTGGTTCTTTTTTATTTTCTTTTCACCTATTCTCTTGTTCTTTTACATGATCTGTTATTTTGTATGTTTTTTCTTATGATTTTCTTCTTGTTTTCTTGTTCCACATAATTTTTTTTTAACTGATTTTTAATATTTTTTTCATGTTTTATGGTTAGGTTGGAATTCAACCCTCTACTAGATTTCAAATAATTAGTAGCTATGCCTAGCTTTCATCATATTAATAACCCTCATGTTGCATTGAAAGATTTATTACAGGCTGATTGTATCCACTTTGATGATTATAACTAGTTCTTTGTATGATTTTTCCTTGTAATATTAAAAAAAATTAGAAAGAAAAATTAATTTTTTAAAAAAATGACTTTAAATGGCGCTCTTTCAAGAGAGCGCCACCTAAAGGCTTTTTTTTTTAAAAAATAGAACTCTTGTGACGCTTTTTTGCTTTAAAAAGCGCCACAGGAACTTGTAGTGGCGCTAACAATTGTGGCATTTTTTAAGCGCCACAAAACTTATAAAATTGAGCGCCATAAGATGATTTGTTTGTAGTAGTGAAGCAAGCATTATATATATATCGCATCATATCAATTAACGACTTCATCTATATATATCTTCAGCAAACATCTACGTAGTATGACCCTATACACAACCCACAATAGATCGATTATATTCATCAAACTTTTAGTAGTAAACGATAATAACTACACTTAAGGGTATAAAGTTCCCACTTTTATGTGATTTACCATAAAAATTGCAAAAGTTCTGAAGAAATAACAGTAGTGACATACGATGCAATGGACATAAAGTTTGTCATCTACACGTACAAATCAGATCTATTAGTTAGCAAGTTCGCAATGAGGAAGACTGCGTCACAGTAGACATACATAAGAAAGAGAGTGTGAATGATAGGTAAATCCAATTGGATATATTGGAAGTGGTCGGTGCATGGACTATGATGAACAAGAGCATGGGCAACGAAATTTGCTAACTTTGAAAGCGTATTGAAAATAGGGTTCGCGGGGTGGTTTTTAAAGGCATTTCTATAACAATTGTTTCAAAAATAACTGTCAAATAATATATGTATCGCGAGTTTTCAATAAAAAAACTGCCATATATTCCAATTATATATGGCCGTTTTAAAATATTAATTTAATTTATATGGAATTTCTTTATATAACCGTCATATATGTCATGGACATAAGGTGCTTTAAATTTCACGTATTTATATATGACAATTTTTGAAAAACTGTCATATATTTTTCTTATGTTTATGGTGTTTTAAAAAACCGTTATATATATATCTAGGTAGGGCACCAATTCCAATGCTGCTTCTCTATATATGGTGGGTATTCCAATAACCGCGATATATACAGTGTCATATATACACAAATTTATGGTAGTGTACTTGTCTTATAATTAAAACCCTCTTAAACTCTAATTTACAAAAGCAATATAAAAACTTGTGAATTAATGTTGTAGAAGTCAACTTTTAGTTACTTGTGCATACACAAATTTTGTGACTATTTTTTTCACTTTTGGTATAAGTTAAAAGTTATTTTTGCACCTTAAAATGTTAGACTTAAATGGACGTTAATGACGTTAACTCTCATGGTTATTTTTGCTCCATTTTTAAAAGTTGAAGATTACTTTTGATACCAAATAGTATTAAAGGTTGTTTTTGCTCCATTGAAATATGTTGAAGGCTGTTTAAGAACCTTAACCCAAAACAAAATATATTTTAGGATCTGAGTGTTATTGAAAAAATTATGTAGGTGTTGAATGAGTTAAAAATTAATATTTAGTATTAGGTGTTACTGAGAAACATTTTAATGTACATCTTGCAAGATAGTAATTGACACGGGAAAGGGAATAAAAAAAGGATGACGATTCTCTATTTTAAATCTTGGGAAAAAGATAAATAAATACCCTCTAAATATTAAAAATTTTAAAAGATGATTTAAATTTGGTAAATGACAAATAAGGGGTTTTTACCAAAATTCAACAGAGAATGACTAAAATTGAGCAGATAATGATTAAAACTCAATAAAGAACGATCAAAACTGATTAATTTTATGCCCTATTTATTATTTACTAAATTTGAGTCATCTTTCAAAGTTTTTTTTTATATTTATGAGCTATTTATTTATCTTTTTCCTTTAAATATTTCAGAGTTTTAAATGTATTTTTCAAAGTACGAAAAACCGGACTGGGTAAAGAACCGGTCACGGTATGGGTTCAGGGTTTAAAGGGTTCAATCGGGTTGGACTGGGGTTGAAACGGCTATATTAAAATATTATAATTTAATTGAAAATAATAAAATAATACTATATATAAATATAAAAATTAAAGAAATTTATATATATATTTAATAAAGGAACCCAAGGAAAATAGGTGATTCACGTGACTGGGTTTGGTAGGGAGTGAGGGGTATCATTGTGACAGCAATAAATGTGGCCTTACTTTTGACTCAATCACTCAACTCACACGTCACTCATCTACTTCGTCTTCTTCCTCCTCTCACGTTCTCTCTCCATCTTCCATTATACCTTTATGGCTTTCTCTATTCTCTGATTTCTCTCCCCACATATCACTCCCGCCGAGTTGCTTCCATTCTTGGCTAGCACCTACACCTTGGGGCCCACCTGATGACCTCTCCAACGCTGGCCGTCTGGTCTAAGAACCCCTCTAGCAACACCTCTGCGAGGTTAGAGTACTCAGCTACAACACCTCCGCCAAGCTTGGTAGCTCCTCCCACTTCCCCATCTCGATCTTCAACCCCTTCTCCCATGGCTTCTTTGCTGTTAGTATCATCTTCTTCTCCCATGGCTTTTATGAGTGTGTGGTTTGTGGTGTTGTAACTCTTCCTTTTTCATCGTCGGTGTCGGTGTGACCATTGGTAGGTGGATCATGGAGCACGTGTGTGGGGCTATGGGCATTATTTTTTTTAAAGACTCGCCAAGTCTGCCACTCAGCTGAGTCGACTGAGTCGGCCGAGTCGACTCGGCCAGCGGTCATATCCCTCAACTGGGATCTGACTAGAGTCCGGCCGGACGGTCTGGTCCGGTCCAGTTCTTCATTCATTGGTATTTTTTCTAAAAAAACAAGTTAAGACAACCCTTCCCTATTCTTACATCAAAACATTGTAGTTTTGGGGGCGAAGGTCGGGAAAGTGACGGGAAGGCGAGGGAGATGATTTGGGTGCCTCAAACCCTTTGGCGTTTCTCTTTAGGCAGGTTTGTCCATTTGTGTCTTATGACCCATCGAGCAATAAGGTAATTTCCTTATGATTCCTAATCCTAAAATTACTTCAAGTTTTTTTTTGACCTAGTAGTTCATTGTTGATTGCGAAATCTTCCCTCAGTGAAATTGTTTTTATCAATTGATGGCCATGAAGAAGGAGATAGTCATGGATATCAACGAACTACATCTCTCTCCAGAAATTATCGTAGACATTCTTACACAACTTTCGGTAAAATCCCTAATCCGATTTAAATGTGTTTGCAAAAAATGGAAAAATCTCTTCAGAACCTCATCTTTCATCTTAGAACACCATCGCGGTTCCACTTAGCAAAACACTTGTCTCCTTTTTAAGTTCAGCGGCTGTAAATGTGATCCTAGTCACTTATGTTTGATGAATCTTGATATGAAAATCCTTGAATATCTGACACTACCTGTAATGTCTCAAAATAACTAATGCAATAGAATAGTAAATGAGATAAAACTCTGAGAATTGGATTAATAAAATATGTCAATACAGAATCCAATACAACAGAGCTTGTAATAACAGAAAGCAACAAATATCTGATATGTAAGAGAATATCAGCCAAGAGAGGAAAAAGAAATAACCCGAGAGAGAGAATTTGTCTCAAATCATCCACACCCATTTTGTCCTGACTCTCTTCCTTTTATATTTTCTTATTTTTCTAATTTCCTCACTTTCCATGTCTTCTTTTTGGGCATCACAATCCTTCTTAACGGGCCCTT
>JBAGKO010000010.1:4441341-4454518 GCA_037177275.1 Acacia concinna
ACTGTAATGTAGAAATTAGGGATAAATAATATTAGTAGTATAAGCATGTCTTTTTGTATTATTCTATTGAAAGTAATATTATTTAAGTCATTGCTGATATTAAATGTAAGCAAGGGGTGTTTAAGATTTTCTTATTATGATCTTGAGCAAATTGAAACTAATGCCATAAAAATCGGACCGGATATTGAATTGGAGAAACCAATAGGTCATAGTTCAAACGGTTGGATCGGTTAGGGCATTTGATTGAACTGATAATGCAATAATTAAATTAAGAATAATATTACATACATATATAATAATATATGGGTGTGGATGGTTGAATCAAAATTTTGCTTTGTTATGGTTGAATCAAAATTCATGAAAGACGCATCATATGTATAGATCATATTTTTCTTTAGTTAGATATTCACATTTTTATTATATTATTCATCAGTTTAAATGATTAGACACATACGCTTTTTTAGTTGTTCCATGTTTATGTCATTTGCACCTCTTCTTCCTTATCTTATTATCTTCTTTTGCATTTTTATTTTTTATTTGAGCTTCTTGGTTTTTTCAAGACTCACTCCAGTTTGCGGCTCAACCTTAGGTTTAAGCTTAATTGCCCATTATGAACAGTATGAAACGGTCGAACCATGTAAACAATCTAATCTTACAAAATGAGCTGATAAGTGCTCTAGTTGACAGTCGAAAGGTTTGACTGTCCGATTTGATTTTATAATAATTGATTGAAATTGAATTTTCCCACACTAAGTAAAAAAGTGATGATTCTTGGTTAGTAAAATCAATGTTACGTGCTTTTTTACTCATTTTTATTGTTTCAGGCCAAAGTCAGGTCAATGTCAAGCTCAAAATCAGACTAAAAATATAGAAAAAAGAGTTTCAAAATAAAACAAAAATTTGGGATAATTATGTTCCAAGACTGGAACAACCAATGTTGTACCAAGTGCTCTACTTAATTATGTTTAAAGGAGAGTTCCATTCTTGAAGGCAATATAGCAAGAAGAGTTGGAAATGGTCAAAACACCTATGTCTGAGGGGATCCTTGGTTATTGAATGTACCATGTATGAAGATAATTTCTTCTTGTCCTAATTCAATCTTCAAGAAATTAAAAGTAGCTTATATGAGAGTAAACAATCAATGGTGGTTGTTTGGTATTAATGAATTTTTAATGGATTTGGAAAAGGAGGCCACTATCCATACAGGCTTATCTCCTCTTGATAGAACTTATCAGTGGATCTACACTGGGGGAGGAGGAGTAGTTATATATGTGAAAGAGGGCTATAGAATAGCTAAACGATGTATTCTAAAAAATGGGGGTGAAAACTAGAGTCCTCTAATGTTAGTTACAAAAGCCCGTGGGGAAAGATTTGGGATTTAAAGATCCCTTGCAAAGTTAAATTCTTTCTATGGAAGTTATTATCTAAAGCTAAGCCCACAATGGATAATCTTTTTAGAAGGCAATGTAGGGCAACTAATTTGTGCTTAATTTGTAAAAATGATATTGAAAATGAGAACCATTTGTTTTTACATTGTGAATGGGTGAATCGAGTATGGTTTCGGTGTTCCATGTCTTTTATTATATCCAGTGCTATCACTTATCTTGAGACACGGCTTCATCATTTTCTACCAAGTCTTGGGTTGTTTGATTGATACAAGAGTTTGTGGGTTGTCATTTTGTGGTTTATTTGGAAGGCGAGGCGTGCATTTATGTATGAAAACATTTCTCCTAATCCCAGTATTATTTGCTTACAAGTAGAGACATGGCTTTAGGAGTATTGGAATGCTAATGGTTGGTGCAATTACTTAGAGGATGCCAGTGAGGATGTTGTTCAGATTCTTGATCCTAAATAGAAGTGGCAAAGACCGTCGGGTAATTGTTTAAAAATCAATTCTAATTGTTCATTTATGCTTGAATTCAGTAGTGTTATAATTAGTTTTGTGGTTCGTGATAAGAATGGGAAGTTGATTGATGGGGCAACTCATTTAATTCATGCTAATTCTTCGTTTATGGTAGAATCCAAAGCTATGCTATAGGCTATCTTATTCGTCAAAAATAGCTATCTTAATAATGTTTTGTTTGAATTAGATTGTTTGGAGTTAGTGAAATGTCTTAATGACAAGTATTCTCTATATTGGAGAAATGAACCTTTTATGGAACATATCCTTGGAAATTAATTCGGAACCATTGTTTTAGGTGGATTCTCAAGAAAGCAAATATGATAATTGATCAGGTTATCAAGGCTTCAAGAACAAGGTCATGCCATTTAGATTGGGTATTAAAACTTTCACCAAATCTACAGAGTATTTGGGACTGTAGTATTGAGCTTTAATTGGATGTTTCTGGGGAGAAACAGACATTTTGTATTGATAAACGTTTTTGAGGCATTTGTGAAAAAAAAATAAGATTATTGGACTTATTTATTTTAAGATCTTATATTAGTAAGTAATTTTTTTTTACTTATTTGGACGTTTTGACCTTTTTTTTATTTTTAATTTTAATATTTATGTTATAATCTACTCTTTATGGTTCTAATTATAAAATCTAGTTGACTTTTTTAGAGAACTCTAAAAAAGCTAATTATATCATTTCAAAGCATTAAAATTGATCATAATATATTTACATGTAATAAAACTTATTTCAGTCCTAATTATAAGACCCAATTGATTTTTTTAGAAAGATTAAGGAAGCGAAAAAAGTCAATTAAGTCTTATAATTAGGACTGTAGGTAGTATAAATATCACAATATATTTACATGTAATAAGGCTCCCTTAAGTCCTAATTATAAGACCCAGTTGATTTTTTTGAAAGATTAAGGAAGCGAAAAAAGTGAAATTGGTATGATAATTAGAGTTAGAGATAATAATTATAAGACCCAAATGAATTATATTCGTTATGAAATTAGAGATTGAACTATACTATTGATGTGATTCTATTAGTAATGTAATGTTATTTCATAAAAAAATTTATATTTTCTCTCTCTCTCTAATTTATATGCATTTTTAATTATTTAATCTTATTATTAATTATATATTTTAAAATTTTATTCTTAAATTTTGTTAAAATTAATTTTTCTTTTTTCTAGTATAATTTTTAAGTTTTACGATATATATATAATATTCCTAATATTCATATCCCTTTCAGTCATTTATCATAATAAGTTATTTTTAATATATCAACCAAACATACACAATCTAACTTATATCTAACATGATTTATCTATAAATTCAATTATAATTAAATCAACCATCCTATTATTATTCAAAACACACCTAATAACGTTGTTAGTAGCTATATGTCAGCACCAAACAACGGACGCAAAGAGCGGTTGTACAAAACGTTGGAAGTAATTAACTAACAGCGTCTAGTACTCTAGTTATTGTTATGATTTGACGCACAAAACACATTAGAGTTTGTACGGACGACTGTGAACTGTGAAGGCGGAGGGAGGGAGAGAGGAAGATGTCAGAGTTGAAAAGAAATAAAGAAAGAGAGAAACACCCCCAACCTCAATTCCAACACCTTACTCCCATGTGTTCAACAGTGCGGACGTCGAAACTCACTCTTAACTCGTTTCAATAAAACTTGTTTGGTTCCGCTTTCTGCTCTCTCCATTCTCAGAGCACCATCTCTCACAGGAAAGGTCTCTCTCGGTCAAATCCCTCATCAGAAATCTCTGAAACTCCCCTCGCACACACTCCCACGCTCTCTCTTTTTTCACCCTTCAAAAAGAGAATAGCATTTAATTTGATTTCAGAACAAAAGTTCATCATCTGATCTCTCTAGCTGGATGGGAAAGTATTCTCAGGTCGCGAGGGATCCACAGCTTCTCAGGTACGGTTGCTTCCATGGCTCACTTAATTTAAATGCCGACCCGATTTGTAACAATGCCCCTAGTTTCGTGCACTTTCTCGCCAGTCAAACACAGCTAGCTCTGTGGTGCCGTGTTAAGCCTTCTTTTTTGGTTTTACGAGAGAACGAAATAACCCTCTCTTGTAAGCCTTAAGTAATGCAATCGAGATGAATGTCGGTATTTGCTTTTGCTGCAGCTAGTTATTTTGCATCTGAGAGGTCTTCTCTGAGGTTGTCCGCTATAGTTTTTGCTACTCGTACACGCTGCTGCTAACTTTCTTTCTTTTTCCCTTTCATTTGAATATTTTTATATCGTTGAAGTTTTCACTTATTATATTTCGCGTGCTTATGATCCTCGTGGGGCAAGTGCTCATAAGGTTTTCTGGTGTTAGCTTCAGCACTTCACGTAGAAGTTTGTTGTACTTTTGCTGTCTGTATCTGACAAAAAAAAATAAAGTATTCTACGAAGGTTTTTGTACCAGAAGCTTACTGTCTTGCGTCCTAATAACCATGAAGTAGTGAGGATTGATGCCTGGAAATGTTTTAAGTGATCAAACTTAGCTAAATGTGGAGCTGTGTATGTTTGGATGGGGGACACTTCTTTTTTTGTATTTTTTTGGGGTGTGGGATGGCCGTGATTGAAACCTTGTCCTTGTCCTTCTTTGGCAGCTTTTTTTCTTTTGTTTTGTTTTTGTGTTTTTTTTGGGGGGGGGGGGTTAATGAAAGAAGGACAAATAACCTTTCTAAATCCTACAAACCTGTTCTTCCTTCATAGTTTTGGGTCCCTGTAAACCCTGGGATTCTGGATGAGACAGTTTCCTCTAAGAGGAGGCAAGCAGTGACCACATAACCATCTGTTCTTTTTTATTTGGGCTTCTTTTCGTCCATTCTCTACTTAATTTCCGAACATAGTTTTGCTCCAACGTTGAATGAAGAAATTAGTACTTACGTGTTGCTACTTACTTCATTAATGATTTGCATTCCAGTTTTATTGCAAGTTTGTATTTCACTTTTAGCTTAGTAGGAGTTCTTCATGTCTTTGTTGTGCTTGGTGATGATTCTTCTAGAAAGTCAAATTATATCATCTGCTATATTTGGTAATTCGCACAGTTTTACAGGGTCTGATTGAATGCTCTCTTTTTCCATCCTGCAGGTTATGGTACTGATATACATTGCCAATATAAAGGTTTTGCTAAACTGAAAGGTCTGATTCTAGGATAGTTGAGCTTGTATGGCTTCGGCTGTTGGAATGGCTGGCGGTGATTCCATGATGGTTGATAAACTCCCTGAGGAAATCAATGAAATGAAGATCAAGGATGAAAAGGTATTAGAGGCCTTGTTTTCTAGATAACTCCTCATTGGTTGTCTTTTGCATTAGTTTTTTCTTTTCTAGAATGTGAATTTTCCCTGTTTAATAACTCCTCTGTGATAGGAAATGGAGACAGCAACGGTGGATGGAAATGGAACTGAAACTGGCCACATCATTGTGACTACTATTGGTGGTCGAAATGGTCAACCCAAACAGGTATATTTCTGTGAGGATGTAATTATAATTAGATTGGTTCTGAATTGAAGAAATTGAACTTTAACTTTTATTAGGTATATTTATATAGCTCTCTTGAAGCTAAAGTAGAAGACAGAGTTATAAACTCATTTAATGGAAGATTGAAATTTTTTCTTGATTTATTTCTTGGAATTTGGCTTTTTCTCTTGCTAATGAGGAGAACACGTAAAGATTAATTTAAAAACCAAAGTATTATACCATGACTTTATTTTGTATTATTATGTACAAGTGTCTTCTTTCACAGTTTTGGAGATTAATTCTTGCTGCTTGAAATGTTAGAAAAGCATGATTCACATTATGTGACATGACATGATATGCATCTTAATTCTTCCATATTAACAATTCTTTTGAATTTCGATTTGTGAAATTCATAATTGATCCCATTCTTCTCACTGTAACATTGTTGCTTTGATCTGCAGACCATTAGTTACATGGCTGAGCGTGTTGTTGGACAAGGCTCATTCGGTATTGTGTTTCAGGTGAAATTTTTCCAATAATTTGTAATTTTGGTTAACTGTGACAAAGACATCCATTTTAAGGGAGTACAAAATTGATTTTGGAGCTTTTTTTTTTCTTTTTATAGGCCAAGTGTCTTGAAACTGGAGAAACAGTAGCAATCAAGAAGGTCTTGCAGGATAAAAGATACAAAAACCGTGAATTGCAAACAATGCGCCTTCTAGATCATCCTAATGTTGTGTCACTCAAACACTGCTTCTTTTCCACCACAGATAAGGATGAACTATATCTCAATTTGGTACTTGAGTATGTACCTGAGACTGTATATCGCGTGGTAAAGCACTATAGCAAGGCAAATCAGCGGATGCCCTTGATATATGTTAAACTCTACACATATCAGGTTATCGTCATTTTTGTTAAGATAGTCTGGATTTTTATGCAGAATATTTCTAGTACTCTGGTTTTACTTCATCTAGAGAACTTTACGTGTCATGTTTAATTATTTGTAAAGAGGATCCCTTGAGATGAGTACTTAGATAATATTGTTCACCAATGATGAAATTTGATACGATATAGTCTTAAAATATTACAATTCCTCCATTAACTAGCTACTTCATATCATTGAAATGTTTTTATCTTTAAAGGCTTTTACTTTCATGTTGCTTGGGTTTTTTTTTGTCACGATTCCTTGGGTAAAGCGTCTGTGATGGCTAGTTATCTTTGTTTTGATGTGCACTTACTTACATGATGACAAGATCACAGGAACTTCCATTTGCTGTATAGCTGATAATTTTCCAAACTTTTTATGCATGAACATTGTTATGATGCATCTTCTTTGTACCATGACAGATTTGCAGAGCTTTGGCTTATATTCATGGGTGTGTTGGAGTGTGCCACAGGGATATTAAACCTCAGAATCTACTGGTTTGTACCAATGCCATGGGGTTTTTTTTTTTTTTTTAACGATTTGGTGATTAGCTACCAATTAAGTCTCTTCTTGTAGGTTAATCCTCACACTCATCAGGTCAAGCTTTGTGATTTTGGAAGTGCTAAAGTTCTGGTAATGTCTCACTTTTGTCTGGATATTCTAATTTCAAACTGAAAGTAGGTCCTTGGCAGCTATTACGAATTCTAAATCTATTAGTTCATGCTGTCTGTTTTGGCATACATAAGATCTATTAAGTGACTGAGAATCTTTCGTAATTTATTATTGGGTATGCATATTTCAAGGCTCAAGCTTATTCATTAGCTTAAAATTGATATGCTTGGGTCACAAGTAGATGTATTATAGGCATTGTAGGGTTGCCACTTGAGTTGCCAGAAATGATTTGGCCTACAACTGGGTGGGAATTTTGCTATTTACATTCCTTTTTTAGCAATATTGGAGCATTTGTGTCCTTATTGGTCCTTGTTTAGGTGCACACAAATCAAATCATGACTTCCTCAAGAGAAGTGCTTAATTATCTTCACAATCCAATTTCCATTTTGGCTGTAGTATAATTGATGCATCAACTTCTGCCTCTCGTTGCCATTTGTTTGCATTTCTGCTGCATCAAGGAAATGAGAAACAGAAAAAGGAAGTTCGGGTGCAGGAGAAGAAGAAATCTGATCATTACCTTTCTCTTCACTGTGCACCTGGCGGCACAGCCGTCTTGTTAACATGTATAGTTGCCTCCTGATATGATAATTTTGAAACAGGTCAAAGGTGAACCCAATATATCATATATCTGCTCTCGATACTACCGGGCACCTGAACTCATTTTTGGGGCAACAGAATATACAACTGCAATTGATATGTGGTCTGTGGGTTGTGTCCTGGCTGAGCTGCTTCTAGGGCAGGTTTGATACTCAACAAACGAACTTCATCCATTGTCTTGGTAGTTCTTTTTGCATTTTTAAGTAATTGGTGTCGGGATGCTTACAAGTTGTTGGTCACCTTTGGACATCTGGAATTTGTAGCCTCTATTCCCCGGGGAAAGTGGTGTTGATCAGCTTGTTGAAATCATCAAGGTAAGTTCATCCGTGGCCTTATTCGTGAACTGACCTAGAGTGTGTCCAAGGCAACAGCAGTATCAAAGAAACTTTGTATGCTGGCTTCTCTGAAGAGTTAGACCAACTTAATATGTCTATGTTTTAGGTGCTTGGGACGCCAACTCGGGAGGAGATAAAATGCATGAATCCAAACTATACAGAGTTTAAGTTTCCTCAAATCAAGGCGCATCCCTGGCATAAGGTGACTTTCTTGGCTTATATGCTTTGGCTTCATTCTGCAATAATAATAAATAATGTTTTTATTAATGTCTTCATTATCCTGACAATGTTGCCACTTTGAAATAGATATTTCATAAGCGTATGCCCCCAGAAGCAGTGGATCTTGTTTCCAGACTCCTCCAGTACTCACCAAATTTACGATGCACTGCTGTATGTAATTTTATTCTTTCACCCAGAAAGTTTGAATCAAACTTCCATTTCTTTTTTTCCTTTTTTAGAACTTGGGCATTACCATATAGTGCTTGATCACTCGTTTCTTGTATGTTAGGATGTTTAGTTGCTTGTGTGGTAGCTATGAAATTGAAAGGAATGGAGAGAGATGACTGAAAATCTTTGATGAATCTAATGGATCAAATTCTTAATCACCTGTAGTGCTTGAATGAATCATTAAATTCTTCTATAATATATCTTCACAAAATAACCAAGTCATTTTTTTCTTGACAGTTGGAGGCTTGCGTCCACCCATTCTTTGATGAACTTCGTGATCCTAATACCCGTCTCCCCCACGGCCGCCCTTTACCGCCCCTCTTCAACTTTAAACCGCACGGTAGTTGTCTACTCTTAGCTCACTCCTCTTTCTTCCGATTTAACCATGATGATAGTACATTTTTAACGCCATGCCTTTTGGATGAAACCGCATTTGCAGAGCTTAAAGGAGCAACCTTGGAGCTTATATGCAAACTAGTTCCAGAACATGCTAGGAAGCAGTGTCCGTCGCTTAACTTCTGAGACTTCAGTAACTATGCTGACTGATGTGGATAAACTATGTTGTATCATGTTTGTGCGCATGTTTTTATTATGTCAACAAAGACTACTACTGTATTATCATCAGATACACGTCTCTTGCTTCTGGTTTTTATAATTAGACACTTTATCGTAGTCTTGAAATGCGTTGCGTGAGATCATAATGTAGGATTGTTTTCTTTATATCCCCCTTTGCATGCTTTTTCTTTCCAAAATCAGTGTCTTGCGTGCGTACGCGTGTTTTTATTTTTTTATTTTTAAATTTGTTCTAGATCCATTTCCCAGAGTTTCCATGCCGCATCGAGTAGATGACGCCTAAAATCTGCGAAAATTTATTTCACAGGCTGGGATTGATGCTACCTGACAATTTGTGATGTTACGATACACGCACAAGAGCACGGCTAAAACTCTAGATGTAACTTCTGTTTTAATTCTAAAAAGGGTGAATGTGCCAAAATAGTTATGAAGTTTGGTCATGTAAAAATAACTATAAATTATTTTTGGTTGAAAAAATAACCATTAACTTAAGAAAAATGTGCAAACTGTTAAAATACTGTTCAAATAACGGTAATATCTTAATATTTTTAGTTCATTAGATGAGGAATTCAGGATGAATAAAGGGTCAGAATCTTTAGATGAGGAATTCGGGATAAGTAAAAGGTTAGAATTAGTAGATGAAAAATTCTGAATATTGCATGAGGTTCTCATAAAAATCTCAGAATTTTTTACCACCTAAAACTCCCAAATTCTGATAAAAAATTTTTAAAGAAAAAATTATGAAATTTTTATAAGAGCCTTTTGGAATATTTAGATTTTTTTTTCCTATTGATTCTGCCTCTTTAATCACTCTAAATTCTTCATTCAGGGAGTTAAAAATATCAAGATGTTATCATTAACAGTTTTGAACAGTACTTTAACGGTTTTATACATTTTTTAAAATTTATGGTTATTTTTACACCTAAAAATGATTTATGGTTATTTTTGCACTTCTGAGCAGACGTCATGGCTATTTTAGCATATTAACCCTTATAAAAATAACGAAGTTGTATTTAACTCAAACATTCGTGGAAACAAACAAGGCTTTTTCTAATTCTGATTATATCGATTACTTGTGTTCAAGTTTAACGTTGTTAATATTTCAAAGATTAATTCATGATTAAATATTTTAACTTTTTAAGTCATTTATCATAATTGAGATGTACGATATTCTCAAATGTTCACAGCATTATTGGATTTCCTTTTTTTGTGTGGCTCCTGTCAGTCCTTTCCAGGGTGAAAACTCTTGCTTTCTATTATCGGGGTCTGATTTGGCTTTTAATTGCCTTCATATGTTTCTATATAAAACTATTTCATTAATTTTAAATCTGTATATAACTTTATTTCCCTTTCCCTCCTTTTAGTTGTTACAATAATTTTCTTATTGTCATTAAGTTCAATTGTAAGGCGTTGTATTAATTGGTGAATTTCATAGTTTTGATTTGATCATAAATATAAGGTTTAGTTTCCCCCTTTATTTCCTATATTAATTATTGCTTTTCAATAATAACTCTATTTATTCAGTATGGCAAAAAAAAAATCTATTTATTCAGACATTTTATTTCTACATATTAAATTTTAATCATTAAACAATTGTGAGCATCACAAATTCCTTATCTTATTATCAAAAAAGAAATAGCCATCTTAATTATTTGCGTTTGAAATTAAATACTGATAATCCTTAATGGAGAAAAAAATGTTATCTATTATATTTTCGTGCTGTCTTTGATCCGTATGACCTAATTTATAGTATTATTCACACTATGTTTAGAATTTAGAGAATTTTTTTTTTTCGGATCAAGTGATGTTAATGTTATTGGGTTTTAAATGTTGATACTGTCACGCCAATGACAGAGAGATAAAGTTCGAAAAATATAAAAAGGGTTGGGGAAAAACAGATAAAAGAGATAACCATATTATTTTTGTCTCCAACTTTATTATCAAAATCAAAGTTGGGATTAAACAAATTTTTAGTTTCGACTAATGTAGTATTTTATTCTTTAAGTTTCTTTTCATTTTCGTTTTGATTCCTTAAATTTCAGTCCCTTCAAAGTATCAGTCCCTACAACTAAATAAAAATATGATCTGTTGTATATTTATAGAAACTAAACTAATGATTTAATACTTCATAATCTATTAACCCTTAGTTTTATTACTTTTTGTTTCATGAAAGTATAAAAGAATTATTGAGAATTTCAGAAAAATACCTTCTAAAATTCAAAATGTCAAATTAGCGATTTTCTATAAAATTGAGTTGTGAAAATCATTACTCTTATAAGTAATAAGATTGATTTGGGATTTTGAATTTCAAAATGTAATTTTTTAGAATTCTCCTAAGAAGTTAAGAGTCGAGTAATTATTTTCCCACAAATCTCAAATAAAGTGTTTCCCATGAAATGAGTTATGAGTTGTTTATAAAGTTTGTCATTACCTTATCAATTATTTAATACATTTGAGATTTTATAATTTCAATTTATGTTTCTATATTTATTTTAAAAATAAACAGAATACTTTTGATGTATTTAGTTTAAAGTAAGTTAGATTAATTATGAAATCTTTTCCCTCTCACCTCACGTGACTCTACCTGGTGATTAAGTTGGTAAATTTATATTTTTATTCACCCAATTGCTTCAACTAAATAGTGGATTTTAGTCACCTTTCTCATAGTATTGTTTCACTATGCCTCATTTTATCTTGAATAAATAATATTCTTTGAGAAACAGAGCACCAAAATTTGTGCGCTAATCTTAGGGCCTCGAGCAAGCTTCGAAACCACACAAATACTGAGATCTTTGACTAGAATTGGAAGCATATTTCTTCATAATCTTTCTCTTATTTTTTTCTCAGTATCCTATCTCAACCATCAGTTATGAGAGAGAAATAAAAGAGAGACCTTTTCTCTTAGCTGAGGATGACGACGACACCTTGGTTCCGTCCACAAAGAGATGAAGATTGTTTCTTTCTTATTCTAATTACCATTATAATTATTTTTATTGCAATTATACGTGTATATATATATTTAAGAAAAGGCACAATGGACAATCTACCTATACTACTTTTTTCAGTTCTAATTATAAAGACCCGTTGACTTTTTTATAAAATTTTAAAAAAATATTAAGAAATCTAATTACATTACTTTAATACATTAAAATTTGTTAGTTTTCTTCAAATCACGTGTTTGACTTATGAACTAATATATAATGTAATAGAACACAATATATGATATGATTAAGTAATGTAATTAATTTTTTTAAAATTCTCCAAAAAAGTTAATAGCCTCGGCTTTGTCTGATACGAGGGAATGATGGGCAAGGAGAGGGATTGAGACAAGAATTGGGCCATTTGTATCGTTTAGTAGGATGGATTGGAGTTGGGTCAGGAATTATGAATACTACAAATGAGGGATTCCTACAAAACCACCTCCCTCTGATTTTGCATTTTTAAGTCTAAGATTACAAAATCATGAGACAAAAATATCCTTAGAATATTTTTTAGACTAAAATATCCCCTCTCCGTCCAATCCCTCCACTCCCCCATCTCTTCCCTCGCCGACCTCTATTAGTCCCTCGACCATCTCCTCCAGCTTCCCCTCACCCAACACACCTCTCTCACTGCCATCATCACAAATGGATCGATAACCTCTTAGACTGTCCTGTCAGACTCCTTGACATCCTCGGCGACACCAAGGATTTCATTTCGTCCATGGAAGAAGGTGTCCGTCATCTTCAATCCGCTCTTAGCTGCAGAAAGCTCAGAGACTCCACCGTCCTCGATTCTCATGTCTCTGCGTACTAGAATCTCAGAAAGAATGCCAGGAAGAATTCCATCAAATCGATCATCTTGTTAAAATAGATCGATGCATCCTTCGAAACGTTTCTGCCGTCGGATCTAAGCGCCCATCTCTCGGCAGTTGTGAGAGTTTTGACGAAAGCAAGCCTGGTGACGGGCTCTGTCTTCTATTCTCTGCTGGCGTTCCTTTCTTCCCCAGTTTTAAAATAAAAGCCGAACAACAAATGGGCTATATTGTAGAGGCTGATGCAGGGTATGGGTGTTCATATTTTTCCCGTCCCGACCTTCCCGTCCCGAAATTTTTCAGGACGAGAAAATTCAGGATCGGGAATGGGATTTCCCGATCCCGAAATTATTATTTTTTTTAAATTTTTTTAATTTTTTACATTATTTTATATTCATTATTATTAAATAATCTATAAATTCATTACTCATCTTACTATTTGAGTTCACACTCACAGTT
>JBAGKO010000010.1:4454618-4469557 GCA_037177275.1 Acacia concinna
CTCCAGCTTCTGGTTCTATATTTTTTATTTAACCGCGCTAATACATATGAATATGCTATTTGCTCTCTTGTATTGTGAAGACTTTGTCACCGGTGCAACACTTCCAAAGGAAGAAGCTTCTACTGGCTTAGGAATGAACTGGGTTTTAAAGGAGGAGACATGATCGAGAGTTTTGTATTTCAATCTGATTGGTTTTTAGTTTTTTATTTTTTGGGCGTGGATTGTGCATTTGCTCAACACTGAACCTGGATTTGTTCTCTATGTTTTGCTCATTTGTTGAGATGTGATTTGCGCATCAGTTCCATGTTTGAATGATGTTGTTGAACTTGGTTTGTTCTTGTTGAATCTGAGTTTATTGACTTACTGATTCTGTTTGGGGAAGCAGAAAAGATGATAAATGTGGGAGGGTCGAAAGTTCTTGATTTGATGGGCATTTAGGACTCTTGTCACTTTAATATTTATTTATTAAATATAAATAAAATATCTCCTACCTATTGTAAATAGCATCCCAAACTAGATCACAGTGATCAGCATTTTGATCTCCTAATGTAAGAACTTTGGAATATTTTTTCTTTCCCCCCCTTACTGCAACTAATTTATATAGATAATGGATTTCTTTATCTGGCTCTAATCTTCTTTTTCCCATTCTTTGACAGATTGAGGACTTGAACTGGTGTTGAGAGACTGAAGATGGTATATTCTACTTGCTGATTTCAAAATATATCTCTTGCTTCTGCTTCTATATTTTTTCTTTGACTTAAGTCTAAATTACTAAATCCAACTGTAGTGCGCATTCAGAGACTGACCAAGTGGATTCTTTTTCAAATCCACTTTATCCTGTGCTTTCTGTTTTTCCCTCTCAATTATTACATGTATTTTTGCAACTTTGGTATCAACTTCCCTTTTAATGTATGCTGATTTTGCAGGATGGAGATAATTCTGGTTCGGAGAGTGACAATTATGATTGGAATACTGAAGATGAGTTAGAAATTGAAAATTTTCAATCTTCATCTTTAAATTTAACTGTTCCTGATGGAGAGGCTAATTTTGGGTCTGGGGAAGTAAGTTTTTTGGCACTTATCTTACTAGCATTCTAATTTTCTTTATAAGTTGAATATCTGAAAATCTAATCAGAGGACCAACTATCATTTTCTTTTCTCTTTGTTTTTTTTTTTTTTGGGGAGGGCCTTTATTGATATGAAAAACAAAGAATTTTCCTCTTACTCCCTCCCTTTTTGCTCGGGCAACCTTAATATATAAGGTTACAGTATTTTAGGCTAAAGTAGGATGCTGCAGGGTGCATTAGTGTAAATTGTCGTGCCAGTATCTTTATTTTGCTCCGGCTATTATATTTATGAATGATCTATACTGATTGCACAAGCAGGTATTCAATTTTTTTTTCCCCAAGTATGTCTTGTTGTACAAGACCTTTCTTTGCACTTTTGATGCAAAATTATGTGTTTATGATGTTTATTTGATGCCTGATTCCTTGACTTTCTTGCTACTCGCAGAAATCTATAAACTTGATGCATGGTCCCCGCCTCATTCCCTTTTCTTTACCCTTGAAGGCAAGCTCATCTCCAGGTCCATCAAATACCAAGATGTTCGATCACTTTGTTGGGATGGGCTTTTCTGAAAAATTGGTTAAGAAAGCAATTCAGGAAAATGGTAGGAACCCTATTTTACTTAAGAATGGGTTTTAGGTATGTCATTGAGATTGACAAGTAGTCTTTTTCTGATGAACGTCCAGGTGAAGAAAATGCAGATTTACTTCTTGAAACACTTCTCACAATGTCGGTGAGTTGTTATTTTTCCTCTATTGATGAATATAATTCCTTGATTGTTTTTTCGGTGTCAACTTTATCAAGTTATACCCTGCTATTTTCATCCTCTCTTTATATATCTCATCTTCCTCCTAAATTTTAAAACTGTTCCATGTTGTGTCTGCGGATTGGCTTCTCTCCTGTCCCCCTTCCCATCCTTTCCCCTCATTTATTCCTTTTCTACTATTGGATTAAGATCTCAACGGTTCAGATTTAACATCTTACAAAAATATTATTATAATTTTGCTTTAAAGATACAAAGTACACATATTATTTCTAAGATGATAAATTTGCACTGTTGAGATCTTAATCTAATAGCGGAAAAGGGAAAAAGATGGAAAAGGATGGGAAGAGGTATAGGTGAGAAGCCAATTCCGTTGTATGTGCATATTTTAAACAAAATCTACTCATTTAGTTTATTGGAGGAAGTTAAAAAATGCACTGAAATTTATATTTTGAAAATAGAGGGCAAATTTGTACAATTAACTTACATTTTCTTAACTTTTTGTTGTTTGTTTCTTCTCATTAAGACAATAATTTTTTCATCTATTCAGTCTTTCCATACTTTTCATTTTCTTATTTTATTAACGATTCACTTCTATCTGAGCTCCTATTTACCAGGGTTACTATATTAACATATAAGGCCATACTTGGTACATTTGCATCTTCATTTAGGCTTATAGGCTATGTTTGGTAGAAGGGACGGCTTTTTAATGGAGAGGGAGGGGAAGCCTAATTTTGTTTGTTATATTGGGGAAGGGAGAGGGAATGTTCTTGACACAAAAAGATAACAAGGAAAGGACCTAAATACTCAAACCTGAATTGACAAAAGATATACGAAGAACTAAAAGCACCTCCACCATTAACCCTCTATTGGCGCACCTCATCCTCTTCCTCATTCTTCTTTTTTCATCATTCTCCTTCTACTTCCAGATTGGTGATGGCAATGTGGAAGACAAAGGTGGCAAAGACTACTTTAGTGCCATCTTAGCTGTGTTTTCCATGGATGTTAGAACTGGTTTGACTGTGAACCAGCCTACGGTGGGGGGATCAATTGGTATAATAGGTACAAACCGGTTTTCCCCTTTTTTCTTTTTCTTTTTTTTAAAAGAAAAACTATAACCCAAAGCTATGGGCTCTTTTGGTATGGTGGAATTTGAGGGTGTAGTAATGGAAATGGAAATGAAATTGGGAAAATGTTTGTTTGGTACCCCTAAGAGAGTATGTAAATGACTTCCATGTGACTCCATCAAAATTGATGGAGTCGGCTTCCATCATACAACCCGAATATTTGGGAATCCAACCCACATAATTCATTTTTACCCCTTTCTTCTTCTCTACCATCGGTGATCTTTGATGGTATTGGTCTTAAGACAAACTTGCAGATAATTAGATGGAGATCACAATTTGAAGAGAAGATAGTGGCGTGCGATCTTCAATTTCATCTCCCAGAGATTGTGAGTTTATGGGTTCTCAATCATCATTTTCTTCCTCCAGCAATGATGACAGTGATGATTTCTGCAACAGTCTTCAGGCCTTGTGATTTTGCTTCCATAAATGACGTCACTGTATCCAGCTTCGATGACTCTGAGTGCTTGGTGCACAATCCAGCAATGATGATTTTGATTTCTTGATAGTTGAGGGAAGCTGGTGTTGATTGTTATTGAGAAAATATGAAGAGCACTGTGGTCTTTTAATGCAAAAAAATACATATTTTAATTAAAAATTATGTCTCATTTTCATGACATACCTAAGACACTTTTAAACCCCATATCCATTTCCATCAAAATCAATTATAGTGTACCAAACCAACCATATGTTATTTTGTATTTTTATTTGCCTTTTGGTTGGTATTTCTATAGCAATATATATATATATATATATTTGGTTAAATCTCAAACACCCCGGTAAGTATAGCAGATTTTTTTTATCATAGTTGCTCTCCCTTGTTTAAGGAAGAGTTGAGTTGCTCTCCCGAGGGAAAGTGGCTTCCATGCACCAAACAAAAGGAAATAAGGTCTCCCTCATCCTCTCCCTTCCCTACCTCACATTTCCACTCTACCAAACATGGCCCCGAGGTATTTTGATGCATGTGTCCATGGTCTGTGTGGTGCCGGTATTGATACTTATCTCTCTCTGTTTCCCCCCTTAATGTTAGAATACTATTAGTTCTTTGAAAACAAACAAGTTTGCCATAGTTCACTTTTATTAAGGGTGTGTTTGGATTGGCTTTTTAAGAATAGCTTTTTGAGAATAGCTTATGCAAAAACCAATGTTTTAATAAAATAATAGTGTTTGGATAACTGTTATTGGAATGGTTTTTTCATGGTCAAATGGCTAAAAAGGATATTAGCTTTTGTAATAATTGCATAGAGAAAAAAGAAGGAGAAGGAGAGAGAAAAAGGAGAAAAAAGTAGAAAGAGGAGAGAGATAGAAAAAGCTAAAAAAAGGTAACTTTTTCAAAACCATGGTTTTGGACCCCCAAACCAAGGTTTTGGTCAAAACCAAAGTTTGTGATAATTGTTGAGTGTTTGCCTAACTTCTCTTTTAAAATCTAGGTTTCAATGCCAAAACCTAGGTTTTGGAACACACCCAAACACACACAAACTATGTATGTCCTCTCAACATAATGGCTTAATTGTCTATGGCATTATACATTCACCTCCCTTTTTCCCACTTCCCCTTCTTTTTGGTACTCTCTTGATCTCTGACATTTAAAAAGATGATTTGTTTATTTCATACATCTAAGTTGTGCACATAAACACATACTTGTCTTAGCATTTATTTTTACTAATTTACAGGCTCTGGATAGTTCTCCTCAAGATGACAAGGAAATTGAATCAGACTTTCGCTCTTCAGATGTTGAAGGGAGCTCCTTTGATGATGACTCAGATATAGATAGTTTCTCAGATGGTGAGGTGGGTTTTGCTTTCCTCAGCTTTTTGTAGTCAAAATACTTGTTAGTTTAGTGATCTTGTAAGTTCATTGATCTTCATTAGCATTCAAACTCTGTGAAACTTCAAGTTTGTATATCTAGGTGGTTCTTTTATTTTCTATAAGATGGTTGTATATACTTTTTAAGCATTAGTCAAATTAAGATTTGTATTGTTACATTGAACATCTTGGTAACTTATAAGATATCTGTTCCCCTAGTTCACGGTAGGGTAAAAGAGCAAAATTGTCATGCTTTCTTTTATTCATACTACATGCATCTTTTAGACATCAGATATTTAGCAATGGATTGGAGCAATCTTTAGCCGCAGATCTTATATTTAAAATTATGTCTTGTAGGAAATTGCAAAACCTGCATCCGAGAACAATATTAATTTGAAGAACTTAGTGACGATGGGGTACAAATTTCAGGAGGCTTCAGTTGCCATGGAAAGATGTGGTGTGTATTAGGCTTCAATCTTTATTTGATATAGGTCTTGGCTAGTCATTTTTTCCAAAGATTCTACGCATACACATGTTTGACTACATAAATTAGGTATAAAAGATTAAAATATTTAGTAAACTTTCAATTTTCCATTTTCTTGGCCACATTCTTCTGTTGAATTACTGCAGGTGTGGGCGCCTCACTTGAAGAACTGACAGATTTTTTATGCGCTGCTCAGATGGCCAAGGATGCAGATGACCATATGGCCCCTGAAGAGAAGGTTGTATCTCGGCATCTTAAGAATTGACATGATCAAAATGAATCTCAAGCATACCATCTATTAATCTGTTTCCTTATTTTTATGATAAATCACCATCTGTTATGTGAGTTTTGTTTTATCTTTTGTGTCAGGATTGATAATTAGTAGCTTTAAATATTTTTCACAGCCACAATGCAGCGACCATACTAATAAAAACAAGCGCAGATATTATGAGTGCGAGGTTTTGGGAAGGAAAAAGCCAAGGGATGTTGAGAAGAAAACTTTTAATGAAGATGACGAGATGTTACATCTTCCGAACCCTATGATAGGTTTTGGGGTTCCCACGGATGAGTCGTTCTCTATAACACGAAGAACACTTCCCGAGTCTGCTGCTGGACCTCCTTACTTTTACTATGAGAATGTTGCACTTGCACCTAAAGGTGTTTGGCAAACTATATCTAGATTCTTGTATGACATTGAACCTGAATTTGTGGATTCGAAGTATTTTTGTGCAGCTGCCAGGAAAAGAGGCTATATTCACAATCTCCCTATCCAAAACAGATTTCCTCTTCTTCCCCTTCCACCACACACCATTTCTGAGGCATTCCCCCTCACAAAGAAGTGGTGGCCGTCTTGGGACCACAGAACTAAGCTTAATTGTTTACAGACAGCCTATGCGAGCGCAAAACTAACAGAGAGGATTAGGAAAGCTATAGAAAACTATGAAGGGGCTCCACCTCTGCATGTCCAAAAATATGTTCTTGATGAATGTCGAAAATGGAATCTGGTTTGGGTGGGAAGGAATAAGGTTGCCCCACTAGAGCCTGATGAGGTGGAAATGCTTTTGGGTTTCCCTAGGAATCACACTAGGGGAGGTGGAATTAGTAGGACTGATAGATATAAATCACTTGGCAATTCATTCCAGGTACACAAGTTTTATCTTTTTTGCTTACTTTGGATCCATTAGCATCCCTCAATTTATATCCTGACCGATCATCTAGAAAAAAGTTGTTTTAAATTAGAGCTATCTACTATTTCCCCCCGTACTTTCACTTTGCTAAGAAGGAGGTTGTGAGACTTGTAAAAGTTATATGCACATTCAGCGTTTATTTCTACTTTCTCCATAACCTTGAAAGTAGTCTTTCTGTTGCTTGCAGTGATTTAGGGTGACATGGTCTTGTGTTGTTTTCAGGTTGATACCGTGGCATACCACCTGTCAGTTCTTAAAGACTTGTACCCCAATGGCATCAATCTTCTCTCTCTGTTTTCTGGAATCGGTGGCGCAGAAGTAGCTCTTTATCGGCTTGGAATTCCTCTCAAGAATGTTGTTTCAGTTGAGAAATCAGAGGTAAATAGGAGCATAGTCAGAAGCTGGTGGGATCAAACAAACCAAAAAGGGAACTTGTATGACTTGGCCGATGTACAGCTTCTTGATGGTGCCCGGTTGGAGTCTTACATGGAGCTTTTTGGGGGTTTTGATCTTGTTGTTGGAGGCAGTCCATGTAATAACCTAGCCGGTAGTAATAGGGTTAGCCGAGATGGTCTCGATGGCAAAGAATCATCTCTCTTTTATGATTATTTTCGTATTCTGGACCTGGTGAAAAATATAATGGCAAGAGTTCACTGACTTTTGTCAACAGATCACCTCTGTTGGGGTCCTATTCAAACTGTAAACCTGTGCTTGATGTATCTCTAAGTTACCCCATCCTCCCCTTTATTTTAATTTTATCTTTTGCAAGAGGACTGAAGGACTTGCTAATAAATTATTTACCTTTGTAGTTCTCAGTCTACTATTCCATCGTGCTCCTGGGGTCTTGCAGTCAACTGCTTTATGGATCAAACTGCACTTAACATGCCAGTAGCAAATAATTAGCCATTTGTGTATTGTAGTGGTTATTATTATTGTGTTGAAGTAATATTTGTTGCAGCAGATCGTATACAGGTATTTCGTATCAGACGAGTTATGTGCGGTAAACGGAATCAGTATGAAGAATGAAACTCACGGGTGAGAGGATATTGAGAGCCCTAATGAGGGGAAGAACGCGAACGATGCCAGGAAATCAAGAAGAGGGAGAGAGGTTGCGACCGATAAGAGACCGATAAGCTACGATGGAATGGGAGGAAGAGACCGTGAATTGTTCCTAGTATTGTGTAGTTGCTTTGGCCAACGGAATAGGAGGAACTGGTTGATAAAGAATTCTGACATCGGAGACCCTTCACGCTTTGCTATTTTACATTCTGTTTACTTCGCGATATGTATCACACTTTATAAGATGAATTGACGAACAACATGGAGAGAAGAGAGTCTAGAGAATTTTGACAGTTTCATTTGTAGATGGTTAATTTACTGATGTTTATGCTCCCTTTCATTTGTAGGATTGATCTATTTTAAAAATTTTAATGCAAGAACCAGATGTATCTGCCGTCCAACTTAGATATCTTAGAAAAACATGATTGCACAATTCATAACAAAGTTGAACTGGATGAGAGGTTGTTTCTCGATAAGGAGGACTTCTTGCCAGCTTCAGAAAGCTTGTCAGTAAGTTCTATGTCAACAAGTGGTGTCAGGATATGAGTAATGCACAGTTTTATGATTCCAATTCACATCTGTTTTATATTGCAGGCTGTATTTCTAGGTAGTCTATGGTTAGGGGAAGATGATTGCATAACAACAGATAATAGAGGCTATATATATTATGTCCAAGTAGGCTATATTGCAGAACAAGAGAAGATAATAGAAGGTCTAAGTAGAAGGATCAAAATGCATTACATCCTGGAAGCGGGGTTGTTTATTGTCTTATTGCTTTTGTTGCATGTATCTATAGTAGTGGTTAATACTTTTTATTGTATGTAGGGGCTCTAGTTAGTATTGTAAGTTTTGTTGGCTGTAGCCTGTGGTATGTAGGTGTTGTTTGGTGCAGATTTAACAAGTTAGGGAGGGAGTGAAAATCTTGTAGCTATTGTTTCATAACCTTTTTTGGTAGTATGAATTGTAATTCCAATTTGGTAATGACAAATCCAATGTATGAGAAGTTTATTTTGACTCACTTAAATCTATCAAGTTCATGTTGATTATGAAAAGTTTATTTTGGATATATTTGGAACGTGAGTCAAGTTTGTTTTGATTCTGTCAACCTAATTCGAAAATGTCCTGTTTTTATTCCGCACGTTATGAATTTGGCAGCAAAATAAATACTAGCATATAACAGCAATAATGTTATTTTTTTTCATTCTACATATATGGCTAGTGGATTTAACGATGAAGATTGAAGAGCTGCGAAATTTCTGTATCTGATAGGATTTGAAGCAAAAGCAACACAGACGGTATTTTGAGTTGCAATATATATTAGAGTGAGTGAGTAATTTTATTTATAAAACTCAAAAAATGACCCAGCAATAAAATTCTTACATCAATGTCAAAATGGTTGTGTGTATCCAATTACAATATCCACTAAGGAGGATGGAGGTTCTATAAGAATATGCCGTATTTGATAATTGTGTGCTGAGGACGACGATGATACCTTGATTCCATCCACGAAGAAATGAAGATTGTTTCTTTCTTATTCTGATTACCATTATAATTATTTTTATTGCAATTATATATATATATATTTAAGAAAAGGCACAATGGACAATCTATCTATAATACTTTCTACAGTTTTAATTATAAAGGCCCATTGATTTTTTTAGAAAATTCTAAAAAAATCTTAAGAAAGTTAATTATATTACTTTAATACATTAAAATTTATTATTTTTCTTCAAATTATGTATTTGACTTATGAACTAATATATAATGTAATAAAACACAATATAGGATATGATTAAGTAATGTAATTAGTTTTCTTAAGATTCTCCAAAAAAGTTAACATGCTCTTATAATTAAGAACGGAGGGAGTATTTTATAAGTGACAGAAAATGATTGAACTAATAAATGAGGTGGTAAAATGATAGCAGAAGATGGATATGCAATGAAAACATCAAAGAAGTAACTGGGAACAAGGAGCCATATCATTATTGTTATTATTATTTTCTGCCCCGCACTATTGTTGTTGTTGTTATTTAGATTCAGATTCATATTTAGAATTTAGATTTATATTTATATATTTTTTTTAAAAAGTTAAGATGGCAAATGGCCCACTAGACTTAAGGGTAGATTAGGAATCAGGGTTGGCTTGTCCCTGTAGGCTGGCCCTTTAAGGGTCGGCGCCTAAAAAGGCTAGGCCATTAAAACCCGATTTAAGAAAAACACATGTTTTCTAAAGCTTGGCCCGAGAGTGACAAGGCTGAAAGTATTTTAAGCATTTTTTTAATATTTTTAAATAAACAAAATTAGTAAATTACATTAATTAAAATCCTAATCTAACACAAAAATTGTATCAACATAAAATCTAAATTTTACGCAATATGCAAGTATGCAACAAACAAACGACATGATTTAATATATATAATTGTCACATGTCAATACACTACAAATATAAATAACACATACAACATAAAGAGCCAATCACTAAGTAATATGAGGATGACTATTATTTTCCTCTTCTTCAACTCGACTCCTACATTTCAGATCGCAACTCACAAACTTGTAGCATGGTGTGTGTCTAGTCGCTTTAGTGTCAATCATCACTCATCTCATCAGTTTGTGTGAGTGTGTGAACGCTTGGGTTTGGGTGGGTGGGTGTATTCACTGTTGCCTTGTTGGGTAATGGCTTAATAGTTTAGACTTTTAACTCGAAATAAATTATGCAAAGTATATAAAAAAAATTAAACGGGTTAGCCCGTGACCCTACAAGACCAACTCTTTTAAGCTTGAGGCCTTCTAGAGCTGGCTCTTATAGACCTAACTCTATTTTTAACTTCTAAAATAGAAGCTCGACCCTCAATTTAAATGGATTTAAAAGGGTTCGACCTATTTTTCCGACTCTACCTAAATGTGTTTGTTTACCTAAAAACAACTATTTCCATAAGTTGAGACAACATTTTTTTAAATATATGACTCTATTATGGACTTAGAAAATGACTTTATATTTAAGATGTGTTCTCAAAAATTAATCTAAATATATTTATATATATATATATATATATTTATATAACGGGTCAAAATGCACGGCTGGGTAACCAGGTTACAACTTCCAAATAAGGGCCGCCGATGCTCATTGCTCAATACCTTTCGGCCTGGGACGACTAATATCTGTTAATTTCTATAAATAACCACTCATCTCATTTCATCTTCTCTTCCCTCAGGCTCTACGCTTCCTACCTATTCGAAGCGTGGCCTTCCTCTCTCGTCGATCCGCTTACCCTAAATCTGAACCCTTCACCCCGATCCTTCTTACGGTTAACTTCCAGTTCGCGGAGATTCTACGTCTCCTTCCCGCTTCCTTAAGGACATTCAACTCTGTCAGGTGCCATTTTCTTAATTTAGTTTTTCTTCTTCCTCTTTTTACATTTCATCGAGTGTCGCTTGATCCCTTAGATCTGAATGTGAGTTTGGCTCCCGACCATGACGAAGTAGAATGAAATCTAGGGTTTACGTGTTTGCCTTTTTGCGTTTGTTTTGTGGTTCGCTTGTTTTATTGCCGTGTGTTTGTGCTGCATGCAGTAGCTTGCTTCATTTTTTAGAGCTGCTGTGAATTTTCCTCGAGATTTGGATCCTGTAGGTGTTATTTATGTCGTCGATTTGGTTTTAAAGTTACCTAATGCTTGGGACTTCCGATGTTCCGTTTCTATTGCCCTTTTGGTTTGTAGCTGCAACGATGGCATCGTTCGTAGATTTTGTTTGAATTTTGTGTGTTAATAAAACGTTTGAATGGAATGAAATGGTAGTTGATGACACATATTGGATATCCTTTAGCATGTTTCTTATGAAGACTCTGATGACTGAATTAGTGGTTTCCAGGCGCATACGGAATGTGTATCGTTGAGTCGTGAAATAAATATTAAAGTGAGAAGTCCTAAATGCCCATCAAATCAAGAACTTTCGACCCTCCCACATTTATCGACTTTTCTGCTTCCCCAAACAAAATCAAATTGAATCAGTAAATCAAAATAAACTCAGATTCAACAAGAACAAACCAGGTTCAACAACATCATTCAAACATGGAACTGATGCGCAAATCACATCTCAACAGATGAGCAAAACACAGACAACAAATCTAAGTTCAGTGTTGAGCAAATGCACAATACACGCCCAAAAAATAAAAAACTAAAAACCAATCAGATTGAAAACCCTTATACAATGCAAAACTCTCAGATTGAAAACCCTTGTACAATGCAAAACACTCGATCATGTCTCCTCCTTTAAAACCCAGTTCATTGCCGAGCCAGTAGAAGCTTCTTCCTTTGGAAGTGTTGCACCGGTGACAAAGTCTTCACAACACGTAGCATATTCATATGTATCAGCTCAGTCAAAGAAAAAATATAGAAGCAGAAGCTGGAGCAAGAGATGACGCAAATCTTTACCACCTGGGGGACTTTTCAAAATGCGTATGGGCGTGAGGAGCCTCGGGAAATTCATAATAATAAAGGAATGGCTAGCAAGTTTTGAAAGGTCGGTTGGCTATACACTGCGCACAATAGCACCAATTTGGGAAATATTAACGGGATTCCAAACCAACGGCCAGCGGGAGTGAAGAATTGAGACATGTCCAACTCCACAGCGACTCTCTCGCTGCAACATAATTGATCGCTCGTAGGCCATTAGTGCATGACCTATAATTTTTTTTAGGCCATTAGTGCTTGTCCTATAATTTTTTTTAGCAAAAAAAAAAAAGAAAAAGAAAAACTAGAGCAGTCCCAGGGTTTGAGAAGGAGTAGAAATTACAACTTCAATTATGCACCAATGCGATTTCTTCCGCCATAATCTATCTAGTCCTCTCCACTCCTTGGTCTCGAAGGTCATCCAAATATATTGGAGCAATAAAAATTTAATATTTAAGAAAGATAGTCTATCTAGTCCTCTCCACTCTTTGGTCTCGAAGGTCATCCAAATATATTGGAACAATAAAAATTTAATATTTAAGAAAGATAGCAATTGGGCACTCAAAACTTATCATAAGAAAATTTGAACCTTGAGCTTGAGCTTGAGCTTGAGCTTGAGCTTGAGCTTGAGGAGAGGGGTTAGTAGTGGAGAAGTCAAATCTGTTTTGCACCCACACAACTAAATTAAAAGCATATAAATCGTGTAGGTTATTTTTATAACCAACACCATCGGGATGAACAAGCCCCAAAAACATATAATTCAGAAAAATGCTTGAATTATACCAATATGCTGACGTTCATTTAAAGATTTACAAGGAATATATCAAAATATGAATCCTTCGTTTCAAGCAAACTGGTGAAAATGTACAAGTCGAAAACATAACAACATGTTGGTGATTAATACTAGATATCATGTAATTTAGAGCATTGAAAAAAACGGCACCAGAGAAGAGTCCGCCCCTTCAATTAAAAATATACGACAACCCTCCGATAGTTCACTCCTGCTCCAATTGAAGACATGAAAAACAACACTTTGAGGAGTTGAAAACATAACAACATGTTGGTGATCAATACTAGATATCATGTAATTTTGAGCATTGAAAAAAACGGCACCAGAGAAGAGTCCGCCCCTTCAATTAAAAATATTCGACAACCCTCCGATAGTTCACTCCTGCTCCAATCGAAGACATGAAAAACAACACTTTGAGGTCAAAATTCAATCATGAAGCTTCACGAGCAAAATAACAAAATAAATCTAACTTAAGGGCACAAACACTAGAGAAGAGAGAAAGCGAATGCATCAGTGGATTCTGGTGTGAGTGGAGAGTGACGAGGGCTTGTTCAACCCCAAATAGCCAGACTAGAAACTGTGTCAGGTTTGGAATTGGAATCTTGCATTTTTGCGGTCGAGCGTTTTCTCTTGGCGCGTTGATTCTAAATTCTGTCGTCCCGTTTTGAAGTGGGGCCACATCACTGGAAACAAAAGAAATTACAGAAGTTAAAATACAGTGATCTAATTTTGGGGAGAAGTATATTCTCATTGTCTTTCTCTCATAATCCAATGGTTAGGATGGGATGATGAGAAGAAAATGAGAGAAAGACAATGAGAATATCCTTCTCCCCAGAATTAGATCACCCTATTTTAACTTCTGTAATTTCTTTTGTTCCTAGTGAAGTGACCCCACTTCAAAATGGGACGGTAGAATTTAGAATTGATGCACCAAGAGAAAACGCTCGACCTCAAAAATGCGGAATTCCAATTCCAGACCTGACACAGTTTCTAATCTAGCTATTCGGGGTTGAAGAAGCCCTTGTCACTCTCCACTCGCACCAGAATCCACTGATGCATTCACTTCTTTCTCTTTTCTCTGGTTGAATTCCTCAACGTTCGTGCTCTTAGGTTAGATTTATTTTGTTATTTTGCTCGTGAAGCTTCATGATTGAATTTTGACCTCAAAGAGTTGTCTTTCATGTCTTCGATTGGAGCAAGAGTGAACTTTCCATTAGTAGAAGGAGATCTCGTATTGGAGGGTTGTTGTATATTTTTAATTGAAGGGGCATACTCTTCTCTGGTGCCGTTTTTTTTCAATGCTCTAAATTAAGTATTGATCACCATTGATATGTTTTCTACTTGTACATTTTCACCAGTTTGCTTGAAACGCAGGATTCATATTTTGATTTATTCCTTGTAAATCTTTAAATGCATGTCAGCATGTTGGTATAATTCAAGCATTTTTCCGAATTATGTGTTTTTGGGGTTTGTTTATCCCGATGGCATTGGTTATAAAAATCACCTACACGATTTATATGCTTTTAATTTAGTTGTGTGGGTGCAAATCAGATATGGCTTCTCTACTCTCTCTACTGACCCCTCTCCTCAAGCTCAAGGTTCAAATTTTCTTGTGGTAAGTTTTGAGTGCGCAATTTGCTATCTTTTTTAAATATTAAATTTTTATTGTTCCAATATATTTGGATGACCTTCGATACCAAGGAGTGGAGAGGACTAGATAGATGATGGTTGAAGAAATCGCATTGGTGCATAATTGAAGTTCTAATTTCTACTCCTTCCCAAACCCTGGGACTGCTCTAGTTTTTCTTTTTCTTGGTTTTGTTTTTTAAAAAAATTATAGGACATGCACTAATGGCCTAAGAGCGATCAGTTATGTTGCAGCGAGAGAGTCACTGTGGAGTTGGACATGTCTGAATTCTTCACTCCCGCTGGCCGTTGGTTTGGACTCTTGTTAATATTTCCCAAACTGGTGCTATTGTGGGCAGTGTATAGCCAAAAGAGCTTCCAAAACTTGCTAGCCCTTCCTTTATTATTATGAATTCCCCCAATATTGAGGCTCCTCACCCCATACGCATTTTGAACAGTCCCCCAGGTGGTAAAGATTTGCGTTCATGCATTGTTGCTCCAGCTTCTGCTTCTATATTTTTTCTTTAACCGCGCTGATACATATGAATATGCTATTTGCTCTCTTGTATTGTGAAGACTTTGTCA
>JBAGKO010000010.1:4497426-4509982 GCA_037177275.1 Acacia concinna
TCTATGGTTTCCCATTTGCCTAGTTTCCCATGAATCTCTCTGAATGTATCTCTAAATTAGTATGCACAGATCCTTCCTACAATATAATGTTATATTTCTTTTATCATCACCCTCCAATGCTTTGGTTGAGGCCTGAAACAAGTTCAAAACCCCTATCGTTTGAATAAGACAGACATCTTCAGTATATATTCATTCTTCATGTCAGTGTCTAAATCAAGACAAGATCAAAATCATATATTCATACCCAATTTCCTCTTCCTTCCACATCCAGACGGAGCTCTGGTCGGTTTCACTCAGAAGCATTTTTCTTTGTATATCTCAGAATCTCTAAGACATATACAGACAATTGATCTCAACCCTCAAACCTACTACAAGAAGCTTTAAAAATATCATTTCCAGTTTGTTATGATATTAAGCGCATGTTCTTTTTGCCACGATTTATAAGGGATTATGAGGGATACGCTTCTGAGGAGATCTACTTCCTGGAGCTCCTTGTTTCTGAGGGAATATGTAGAATTGATGGTTATCAATATCAATCCACATAAATGCTAATGTTATGTTATAGTATCATATACAACATGCATTGAGGTGGAACTTGAAATATGACAGTAGTTTGCATACGGGATGAGAGTGGAGGTGAGGAAGATGGAAGAATGCTGCTCTACTCTTCCAATCAAATGCTGGAAACACTTTGTGTTTTGGGTTCAATATGAAGGCTTCGATGATGATGATGATGAAGAAATGAACAAGTGTTTGGAAAAGTTCTTCAGTCTCTATAAGCGCTATAATGACATTAATTAGGGAGATATCAAATCACATCAGTCTTCCCTCATTATCATGGCTTGCCTTCTGTTATGCTTCCAAAACTTCTGTGAATGACTGTGTGTGGCTTTGTTGTTGTTGTTTTTTTGCTCATTAAAGTTACTTAATATATAAACATCTAAAGTACACTAGGTTCATAACAAAATCAAATTCATGACAGAGTTTAAACTAACTGAACACTTACACAAAATCAACAAACAAAGACAACCGAAATAACAACATGACAAATAGACAAAAGTACAATAACAATAACATAACAAAGGCATCCTAACCAACCCCGTCTTGAGCAGTGGGGTTTTAAGTACCACTAGAGACAACAACAGCATTTTGGGCATCCAAGGCTAGGAGAGACATTAAAGGAAGTGATGGTTGGAAAACCCACCCTGTAGGGTACACATCCTTATACGTATCAACTGTAATAGAATCAGCTACTTTATTACCCCCTCTAGGAGTAAAGGTCAAAGAGAAACCAGCTTTAGAGTCAAACATACAGATGATACTTGTGTAACACTTATGCTCCTCCACTTGACAAGATCAGGTGATATAGATTCACCGCTCTAAAGAAGAGAAAGGCAATCTGTTTCGAAAACAACTTTATCATGTCCCACATCCATTGCTAATAACAGAGCTCTCCTCAGAGCCAAAGCTTTAGTCATGAATGCAGAGATTGACTAAATTTTATCCACATAACCCCATATAAAATGGCCAAATGTATCTCCACATATGAAACCAATGGCACCCGATTTTCTATGCAGATGAAATGTTCCATCACAATTCACCTTCATGTATCCACAAGGTGGAAAGGTCCATTTAACATTCGGAGTTCTTTGTACCATTGAAGGCACTACATCTTGGCTTGATGGTAGTAGTAGAAACCAATACTCAGAGACACATCTTAGCGCTCTTTCAATTACATTAACCAAGTTGGGGGATTGGAAATTGAAAACAAGCTTGTTCCTTCCTTTCCAAGTAAACCAGAGAAGCCAACAAATCAAGGAAATATCATGAAGAGAGAACGAAGACATACCAGTGACTTGCACCCACCAAGCATTAAAATTAGAAACATTCAGTACATCCGTGCACATTCCTAAAGGGCTGCCAAACCACATACTCCAAGTCCATGAGCAATGGAAGAACAAATGTTCAGTGGTTTCCTCCTCAAGTGAACAGATAGGGCAAAGCTTGTTTCTAGACTTCTTCCTTTGGTACAATGTTGCATTCGTTGCAAGAGCACCATTAAGAACACGCCATATCAATTGTTGAACTCTAGGAATAACTTTAAGTTTCCATATCTGCTTCCAACAATCATTAGGAATAAAAAAAGAGGAGCTTGCTCTTTCAGAATTTGGTAATGTCACCTTCTTGCCATTGATATATCCCATTTTTATTGAGTATTCACCATTCTTTGATTCTGTCCAAACTAACCTATCTTCCAACCCATTTTGGGGAATGGGAATACTAAGAATAGCTAGTTTTACATCATCGGTCAAATAAGAATTGATTGGTGTAAGGTCCCATTCTCCATCCACAATAAGGTCACTGACCCTACTATGTTTAACAAATATATCATCATAATGAGTAGGAACCTCAAGAAACTGCACTTTTGGAACCCAAGTATCTCCCTAAATCCAGATTGTCGAACCATCTCCTGCTTCCCATCTTAAATCCTTCTTCAGAAAATCTCTACCCACTAGGATACTGGACCAACACCTTGAAGCTTTCCCTCCCTTTTTGGCATCTATGAATAAATCTCTAGGAAAATAAATGCTTTTAATTACTTTCACCCATAACCCATTCGGCTGGCGAGTAAGGCCTCATTAATTGTTTTAAAGTTGCAAAAGCCCATTCCACCATCTCTTTTAGTATCAGTAAGATAATGCCAGGCCTTCCAATGCATTTTATTTCCAAAGGGGTTACCCGACCACCATAAATTAGCCACAAGACTATTCAGACTTTTGCAGGTAGAGTCTAGAAATATAAATCAATGCATTGATTATTGTCGGTAGCTTCTAAATTGTCACGCAACTTGGTGGACCTTCCAGCTCTTCCTAGCTATGTGCAAGTCCAATCAACAATAGCAACACCTGCAAATAAAAATTGATTCGAGTTGTACCTAAGGACACTGTCCTTAAGAGCTATCCCGCAACTACTGGCAAAAGAAATTGTGGCACTCCCTATGATTAAACGAATAATTCCTATAAATATAGAGTAAACAGAACTACGGAAGGTGATAGAACTCAACAAACACAAAATATGCTAGAGGAGGAAGAGAGGAATTAGATAATTTTTTAGAGCTAAGTGGGGTGTATATAGAACCTTTGATTCAAGCATCTTATATAACCTCAAGTTCTTTTACCGTTGGGCAACAAATCAATTGCCATCATATTTACGGTTTCCAATGTTGGGCTCTTCATGTGATTTATTTTGACCCATTCAATATATATAAAGGTATTTAACCTGATTCAATGTTTCAGTTTGTTGAAAACTGAAAAGCCAACATCATTCTTTTTTTAAAAAAAAAATAATGCTACTAAAAACAATTCAAAGAATTAAACAATTAAGCTAATAAAGTTCCCAATGTCATTTATTTTAAATAATAATATTCAACAATAAAGGTATTAAAGTATATTCCTAAAAATTGTTAAATATTTATTAGTGAACCATTTATGGATTTATTTAAATAAATAAATCTAACTTTTAAGAGGTTTTTAATATATACATCCAGTTCACTTCTAACTCACACTTAGGGGAAATTGCCGGATTTCCTTGTGGTTCAATATTGTGTGAGTTCACTCCTCCTCTTACTTATTTAATAATTCAAGATTACTCATTATTTAGACTCCAACAATCCCAAACAATGTGGGACTTGTTACTTATGACACTCACTTATTATTTCCAACAACCAATTATATTAAAATACTGAACCCATCACAAAGTAACAAGAAAACAAATGAAGTTGGATAGAAACAAACAACAAACCAAAAGTCTAATGAGCTGTAGTCCAACAATGCATGAAAAACAAAATGAAATAACAATGGAACATCATTCCAAAACAAATGAGAACAACTCAATATCCAAGGGGTAAGACCTATCCAATCAAAATTTGGCTACCTTATCTGTTACTAAATTTGCTTCCATGAACCAAAGGCCTTATAACCTAATGGTAATGGTATCTCTCAAGTGGGAGGAGGTCACGAGTTTGATCCGTCATTGTAACTTCAAGCCATTAGTTCCTGCCCGAGCCTATGAGCTCCATTTTTAAAAAAGAAAATTACTTCCATGAGTCAAGAACGATTCTTGGTAAAATTCCATTAAACCACAGGTTTTCAAGGATAACATCACGTCTGTTTAGGCAAAGTACTTCGTTGATTCCCGCAGCTGACTAATATTCAAATCATCAAGTATCGCCCAAAAAATATATACGGACTAAGAAATAAGTGGAGAGGGCGAAATTGCGGTGTACAATTAATCATTCTACTTGAAAGTTCAAATATAACAAGTATTGAGAGGATGCTTTCATCTCCTACACAGAAGTTGTAAGCTTTCTAGTCTTAAAAAACACGTAAATCAAAGTTCATGTACAAGTGCGTGGTGGCGATCCAATGCTTCAAAATTTGCATTCAATCATGAAGCTGCTTCTTCCCATGTTGTGTTCAAGAGTGAACAAGCAAGTCCCAACTACATGTATAATTAACAAACCATTGAAGCAGCAGCATCATCATCATCATCTTTGGCTATAATGCGTTGCTCAACTTTTCTCTCTCGGCATAGAATCCCTTATTCTATGCTGCCTTTGGCTTTATCCGCTTCACCCTCGAATATAAGAACACACCACCAAGTGCCACAGCAGTTCCTGCACTCACACCCATCAACACAAACACATTACCAACTGTATGTCTAACCATTTCTACTCACTCTTGTTTTCTTACCATCATGTTCTCCAAAATGTCCTCACAAGTTCTTTCATACATTGTAAACCTTCACATCTATGGACACAAGTCCTCTGTTGTGGACAGCATGTAGCTGCCACTTGCTAAGAATGGAGGGTACCATAATGGCTACTTTCCTATCATGTATTCACGCGCAAGCACTCACACCTCAATGCTTTAGTGAGGAACCAGAGACTTACCAAGGGTGTTGATCAGCAAGACAGGTGTTTGAAAGAAGATGATTGAGGATACTATGACGACCACACGCTTCACACAATTCCCGACTGAGTGAGTCACTGGGGATACCATCTGTAATATCCCATAAGAAACCTGCCACCACCAGCGTTTCAAAAATTTGCATCACTACCAGGGCATATGAAATTACTCTTAAAAATCAAAAGATAAGGTGCTACTAAGTACTACACGCATGCAGACGTGTGTCTTGGTGTGTGTGTGTGTGAACACCCAATATTCAATATGCTCATAATTTTTCAGTGTTGATTAGTTTCTGGAAATACAGTCCAGTTGGAGTTTACTACGGGATTGAGGGAGAAAAACGAAATCTATGTTGTATAATTATGCATATTTTCAGGACCAAAGGAAGTTTGGCATCTGATTAAAGCCTGACAGCTACTGGTAACAAACATATTCTTTTGTGCTTTTTTTTTTTGGGTTAGAAACCAAGCAATATCCCCTAGCTGATAACTAAGGAATTATCCTCCTAAGGCGTAGAGATCACCAAAGTGGATTTTGCCTCTCTCAACAAAGCCTTCCTATACACACGACTTGGTTTGAATCCCAGCATTATGTTTAAAGGAGCTCACCATTTACCAACTATGTCGGGCTATGTTGGTGGGAACAAATATTTTCTGTTCCTAAATGGACTAGGGAACTTTTACAAGATTGTAATCACAGAAAAATAAGTGCAAAGTTTCTCCTGCGGAATAAGGCAGAGTGGAAACTACACTTGCATGCCGGAAAGACAAGACTTCTGGAACAAATAGATAGACTTGTAAAAAGCAAAACGAAGTACTCAGCATGTGATAATGAAAAGTGCAGGAAGACGCAAGAATCAAGATCTTATAGAATTAACTACATAGATCCATAAACCAAGACACTCTTGAAGGGCCTCTCACCTGTTGGTACGCATGGAAGCAGAACCCAGCCAGCAGCACTTTCACACATAGCTCTCTAATATTCAAACCTTGGCTTGCCTGGAACAGAATGGACACAATACCATATTATTTGGAAAGTAATCTTCCTCATACCTTGATTGCTTGGAAGGGAAAAGTAAAAACAGTGGCATTGAACATAGATGGCTGAACGGAAAATCAAGTTGCTCTTACAGCAGATTGCAGGAAAGAAGGAGCAAACTTGAATCCTTCCATAGAAATGGCAAATGGTATCGACAGAATGAAGGAAATTATTGATATGACTGAGTAGAGGTTTATGTTGTCCAAGCTTTCCTGACAAGGGAAAAGTTTGGTTATTATCCATATTCTAATAAAATACTGTCGAACATCTCCATGATAAGCACATTAACATCATGAACTTGTGGCCCCCAAAAAAAATTATGAATTGAAATAACAAAATCATTGTGGAAGTAGCACCAAAGAAACAAAAAATTTTAAGTGCTACTAGGCTAAATAGGTATGGGAAGTGTTTTACCTCTTCATTGCCCATAAGTTTTTTGCTCAAAACATTCCGTGATTGGTTGATAAGGTTAGATGCCATAGCACTACCGAAACCAATCCTGTTTCAAGATGAAACATGGCAATCAAGATTTAACAATTGAATAACTTCTGATTTAATATTTTTGACATGTAGTAACGCTAGCAAAATCATTCAACGCTATCCTTAAACAACTTAAGTTTGACCATTTACCAATTGAAAGAGACTTCAGTCATTGATGCCAGTGCCACTCCACCAACTATTGGCACAAGGGAAGAAACCACCCATAAAGTAGGTTGCTGGGTGAATAGAGGACTAGAATTAGCGTCAGCTGATTAAAACAGTAAAACTTCCAAAAATTGATACAAGAACGAGGCATAGAAAAAGATAGGTCCAGATGCATCAGGATCAATTATTGTATGACGCCATGCAAAAAAGCGCACACAACTACAATTTTGATGAATATCGATGAAAATGCATAATGATGCTGTAAGTATAACTTATATTGGTAACATAGAAAATTGGCAAATAGCACAAATCATTAGGGAAAGTAATCTTGTGTTTGAATCCATTTATTAAGAAAAAATAAACTAACAACTCATGAGAAATTCAAAATTATGATATGTTACAAGTAAAGTGGAGGAGGTTACATAAGCAACTGTAAATAGCATATATATATAATTAAAAAGACTTGGACAAGTGAGTGCAGAGAATACTATGAGGTCATGCAATGGCACAAATCATTTTATCCTGAAATGTCTCGAAACTCTTGATAACACTGTTCAAGTAATGGCTCAAATTATTTTATCCTGAAGTGTCTTGAAACTCCTGATAACACTATTCAATCATTTCAACTCTGTTCACTCCATAGCCATAATTATCTGTAGAGAAGTGAGAACCACTGAGTATTCACTGTTCAGAATTGAAAAAACCATTGCACTTCTTTTCTGAATTATTCTCAATTCATTCATCAATGGCCACAATTTGTAAAGTAGAACTCCCAAGACAACGCATACAGAGGAGAAAGCCAGATGAATGCCCTAGTGAAAGGGCGGGAGACAGAATGCAAGCATTCGTGTCCAACAGTAATATTTCATGGCAAGATTAGGCCAAAGTTGTTCTGACACGTCAATTACAAGCACAAAGTGCTCTGTGCTATCAAAGCATCAGGGAAAACACTAGTAGGAAACGAAGATTCACCAACATTACCTCCCCAAGAAAAAGTGAAGAAAGAACAACTGTGAAGAGAGGCTCCAAAGCTTTGATTGTGTGAGTAAAAGATACAGCAACCTTTCCAAAGCTAATGTTAGTCAAGAGGTTACCTATTGTGTGAGCCACAGCCAGCGGAAGGATTGCTGCAAGCTGAGAATAAAGATGTAATCGTACATGACTCAGAGTAAGCAATATGGAAGCAAAGTAATTCCCACTAGAAAGACTAGCCCATTTTAATCCAAGTACCTGTGACCGACTGATCTTTGGTTTGGGGTAGAGATTAAGCGTCCAGATCAAAGTAACCATCAGCGTAGTGTAACCAAACTGAAATGCTGTCACTGTCGCTGGAAATGGATAGACTTTTAGAACCTAATAAACAATCAGCGCATTGTCATTGAGGACAAGAAAAATGGTGAAGTGAGGAACCAGAACTCTTTCAAGAACTAATGTGTGCGCATATTTAAAATTTCAAGATTCAGAATCTAAACTAACTCTAAGCTTGAATGTCCTTTATTTCCCTCCCATCAGAAGAATTTCATTCATGAACTGCCCCAATAATTGCGAATAATTAAGAGTCTGTTCGTAACATAGAGTATCTGAAGACTCCACACCAACGAGGAAACCCAGACATATATATATGGAAGGAAAATCAGACGGGAAAAGATAAATGAGGGAGATGAAGCACCTGTTTGTTGTAGATGTTGAAGTAGATGTTCAAAACATACCAAATTCCGAACATGGCTGCAAGCTGCAGAGTCCGAATCAGAGCATTGGGTTTGCTGGGCTCATCACTATTAGCTTCAGGAACCAAAGCAGCAGAGACCTTAAATATAACATTTTTTCGACTTGGAACGAGAAATGGAGCTGATTGTTGAGCAGGAACACACAAATAAGAAGGTAGGAAAGAGGCTTTCCAGCATGAAAGTCCATACAGAGAATGGGAATTGGTGACGGCTAAAGAAGACAATGCGTGCGAAAGTTGAGGGAGCTTAGTTATGGGGTTTCGCCAACAAGGTGATATACTTGGAGTCATGGAAGACAATGACGCCGAAATATTCAGCATTTTGTTGGGTTCAGCGATGCCAATGAGGACAGAAAAGAAAACATAAAATCACTGCATGAGGAATGAAGAGGAGAAGCTGCGAGAATCAGTAAGAAAGAGGCAAAACGACATCGTTTAAACACCGACCAGCTCCACCCAAGACCAAGACGGAGGATGAAACCTAGCAGAGGAGGCAACATAAAAGAAAATGCAATACTCCACAAAGCTGTCAAAACGCCGATTCAGAATTCACATTTTTCAGTATCGAATGGGCGACTTCCAGGATCAGGAGTTATCCACGATGTGGCTACTCTCCCTGCTAAAGAGAGTCTTTGATAGATAGAGAAAGACACATAAATATGAAAGAGAAACAAAATTGAAGAGTCCATCCTTTCATTTTTTTTTTTTTTTCTTTTCATGGGATGTGTCTTTTTCTCCTACCAAAACCTCTTTGGCAGGAAGTCCGGAGTTATCCATATCTATCTTTTTGCTGTCAAAATTTTGATGTGCCTTGCAATTGTTGATCGACGAGGAATATGAATTAATAAAAAAAAGGGAAATTTATAATAAAAGATTTTATGTTAAATAGGTCCTGTGAAATCGCATATTTATAATTAGGTCCCAAATTTTAAGAATTTATTACTGTCAAGTCTCAATTAACAATCCTGAAATTGTTAATGGCGCTACTGGGGTTGTTAATTACAACCTTCTGAGAATGTCATTAACAATTCCAGCAGCCCCTTTAACAACTTTGGGACCTGATCGTAAATACGCGATTTAACGGAACCTATTTGACATAAAGTCCCTTATTTGAGATCTTATTATAAATTTCCCTAAAAAAATAATATTAAGGTTAATTTATGTGGGGAAAGGAGCAAGTCTTTTTTTTTTTTTTTTTGCCAGAGCATAGAAGTCAGATCACTATTATTATTTGAATTGAAGAATGAAAAAGAATGGACCTTAAAAAATTACATTATTTACTTATATTTTTATGCTGACATTGATATAACTATTCATTTAAAACGCCGTAGACTCAAATACATGAAGTGCCAATTGGTATCGTGACTGACTGGGCAACCCCAACCCAAAGATGGGGCTGAGAAGAGGGGAAGGGCATTACAAAATAGATGGCTTGCAATCGGAGGCTCTTATTCTCAGCATTCAATATCAGTGACTGGACCACCGGTCCACGTCATCTCTCCATTTACAGGTGAGTGAATAATCAGTATTGTTTTAGAGTTGGCAAAAATAAATAAATAAAAGGATAATACAAAATCACGGTTGATGGTGTTTGTTAGGTTTGGCAATTGTCAATTTTTTAAAGTGGTAGTTATGAAGATATTTATTACTTAACGGAAAAAAAAAAAGATATTTATCAATTTTTATTTTTAAAGAATAACGTTTTGGGTTATTTTGATAATAATTTTAATTTTGAGAAAAAATTAAATTAATTAAAATCTCCAACCTGCTTTTGTTAAAAGGGGACTAGCGGACCCATGCATAGTATATACAAAATAATACATGTGATCCACGTTGTCCACGCTTTGTGAGTGTATGGGAATAAATATTTATGAGGAGATTATTTGGTGATGTATGTGCATTAACCGAGTGGCATATAGTAAGGGAATGATAACCACTGACACGGAGTTAGCTTAACAGTGTAAGGCCTCATTAGATCATTATAAATTTTTAGTTCAGATTTTAGAGATGACACTTATATTGCTTAAGACAACCACAAACTTTAAACCAGATACTGAATTACATTATAGCCCACAGTTCTTTCCTCCTTTGTTCTATAGGATTATAACATTTTTTTGGAGTGTTTAGATATTTCAAAATATAGTTGGCAGAAAAATCCTAAATTTAACTTTGAGAAGAAAAAAAATACATCATCAGTGATTTTATCTTGAAACTGCCCACGATAATAATGTAATAGCTAAATACGAGTTTGAGTTGGGATTATATCAACTCAAAGGTATTCTTAAAAAATTATACGTAATATACGAAGAAATTAAGATCTCTAACTATATTCAATGAATTTTGTTGATATGTATAATTTGGCACCGACAAGCTTTAATAAGTACACGTAGGAGGAATCTTGATTGAGAATGGCACATCTCCGCTTGGAGATTTAAGTAATGGTTCGCTATATTTTGAGAGACCGGTCGACTATTTTCACCAAACTCATCCCGTTGGTCTTTTTTTTTTTTTTTCCATGATATGAAATGGAGGGAACTCGAATGTTTACTGTCAGCATGACATGACAAAATTTCTTAACATATAGAAACAAACCCCCTAACACATGACCAGAAAGTGTCGACTTCTCTGTTCAGGAAAGAAGTATAGGAATTCAACAAATGTGAGCACTGAGGACACTGCTGTATCAATAAGAGTAAGAGGAAAAGTTAGCAAGAAACAAAAGCGCAATACCGCATGTTGTAGGCTTATTCACTTCAGTCCTATTTAGTGATTTGGATAATTGTTACTTTTAAAAAACGGGTGAGAGTATTGTTCAGTGATACCAGTTTCCTCGGATGAATAGGAACTTTAATTACTACAACATGATATGAGGGCAGAGTTTTTTTAAGCACTGCCTATCTATTGGTCATTATTATCACATGACTTGCAGTATTTCTTAAATTAAGTGCCCGTTTGGTTCAAACCTACTACACCTCCTGAGTACAGTGTAATGCAAAGCAATACTAATTATATAGCAAGTGTTTAGTTAGATTTTTAAATAAGGTCTAATGAGTTGTTTTTTTAATAATTATTTAAAGTTGATATATCACACAAAATCTATTATACCCTTAACATAATAATTATAGAAAAAATAGTTAAAAGTTAATGTATGGTGGCAGTGATAATGATAATGATAAAGAAGGAGAAAGGCGGTAGCGGCAAGGGGTGGTGATGACAATAGTGGAGGAAGAAGAGGTAGTGGCAGCAGTGACAACAGTAGAGAAGAAAGAGGTAGTGGTAAGGCAGAAATGGCAAAAGTGACGGCAATGGTGGTGGAGGAGGAGAAAGTGGTGGTGACAACGGTGGGGAATAAGCAAGTGGCGACATTAACGATGGCAGTGGTGGCGAGGAGAAGGAGTAGGTGGTGGTTACAACAGCAGCTCGATAGTAGTAGAGGTAGTGGTGGTGGCAATAGCAACGATAAAGTTGGGGACTATAGGGGTGGCTAAGGAGGAGGAAGTTGTAGCAGCAGAGGGGGGTAGGGTGGTAGACAAGGCAATGGATGAGGAGGTAATGGCAATGATGGTGATAATAAAGATAGCTAGGTGGAGATAATGGTGGTGGAGGAGGAGGAGGAAGTAGTGGCTGGGATGGATGGCAGTGGAGGAGGAAGTGGCGTCGGTAGGCTTCTCTCCTTGACAGAGAGAGAAAGACACATTATATGTAAAAAAAAATTGAGAGGATGGGACTCCCTCAATTTTTTCGCTCCCATGAATGTGTTTCTCTCTTTGCCAATGAGGGTCCTTGGCAGGGAGAGAAGCCAAACCCTGGCGGCAGGGATGGTGCTGGAGGAGGAGGAAGTGGTGGTGGATATGGTAGTGGAGGAGGAGAGGTAGTGGTAGAGGCGATGGTGTTGGAGGCAATGGAGGAGGAGGGATAGTGGTATATGTAAAATCCTTTTTCCATATAACCATAATTAACAAATATTTTACAATGTAACGAATAATTTTGATGAGTTAACCATAATAGAAAAGTTTGAATCCAAATTTTTAAAAGAACTATCATGATTAAAAGAATAAAGCTCGATATTATGATTAATAGACAAAATCCCTTAATGGAAACATAATTAGCCTTTGAGCTTCACTAAACCCTTAATGGATATTCACTCTCAAGTTTAGCACTTTAATTAAATGAATCACCA
>JBAGKO010000010.1:4521464-4541077 GCA_037177275.1 Acacia concinna
CCTTGGTTGGGCCACAAATTACAACTATACCAATATATTTCTGAAATTCGAATTTTTTGACATAATTCTCACCCAACTTTGATCAGAAAATTCCTAGTAATTTCATTTTTTAACATTGCTCCAGAAACTGACAAATTTTATTGGGCAAACTTCAAAAATTCATATATTTTAATATATACATCCAAATCATGTAAATGACATATTAAATTAAAACTTGAAATTTCTAGTTTTAGACTGAAAAATTTCATGATTTTTGAACATCATTTGCATAAAATAAACTGACATACAATAAGACTGCTTCCAGTCTCATTACAGAAATTAGCCAAAACTTACTTTGTCTATGATTGTTACACTAAAATTGACTATTTATTCCCCTTCTATTTTCATATACTTAAGGAATCTGATGAATAAAAATTTGGGATGTTACACATCTCGTACTTATTTTTAAATAAATTATTTTAAAAATTTTATCATAAATTACTTTTCTACTTATTATCCAAACATGTTTCATAAAAAAAAAGGTCACTTCTATAAAGTCACATCCAAACACAACAACTTTTAATAAGTCATTTATTTTTCTGAAGTTACTTTTTATAAGCCCATAAAAAAAATAAGTTACTTATCATAAATCGCGTCCAAATAGCCCAAATTTGTTTGCCAGTGAGAGATGGAGACGACTTTTTATTTTGTGATTTAACAAAATGACATTCTATCCCTAGTTGGGTATGAATGAAAAGGCGGTGCAGAATTTGGTGACCGCCGCCGTGTTAGTGTCACTGGCCACTGGGGAAGGCGTTTTTCGCCGTTTCGGCGGGTTGCGTTTACATTAACATCATAATTACGATTCACATAAGAACGCGCCCCAAGTTTCCCAATGAGACACCATTTCTAAGTCAAAGCGGGCCCCCATCCATTTTCCTTTGATGACAATATTTGTTCCTTAAAAATTAGAAAATGGGAAATAAATTAAATCTCCTCTGATCAAATTAGTTAGTTATTAGCATTACAAGACTCATGTACTTTGAACAAAGTTTTCTAAAAAAAAAAATTTTATGAATGAAAAATATTTACCAACATCAATAAAATCATATATCAGTATATCACTAAATGAGGTGACTGCATAAATCTCACAATAATACTGTGAACAATCAAATATTTGAATAGATTGTAAATTTGTTAGCCAAAAACTCTCATTTTGTCTTTTTATGTGCTTCTTTATTTTTTTTAAGTGTAAAATACTCGGACTACCTTTGTGTTTTATCTTACTCTATTTTAAAAACATACAGTTTAATCCAAATTATTAATATTGTTAAAGAATATTCTAAAAGATTCTTGAAGGATATTGTCAATTAAAAATAATATTAGAATAAGTCTTGTTTACTAATTTACCCCTCATTATACTAAATCACTAACTTATTTTTAAACATAAATGTGTATTAATGATTTATTTAGTATATTTGGTAAATCTAAGGGAAAAATTTAGAGAAAATTGCAATGAGGTCCTAAATAAGGGAATTTACATTAAAGTGGTTCTGAGATAGAAGGAAATTACTATCAGGTCATAGAGTTGTTAATGGTGTTTCTGGAGCTTTTGAAGTTGTTATTAACAACTCTAGGCTGGGCTTGACAGTAATATTTTTCTTATATTGAGGACTTAACAGTAGTATTTTCTTATATTGGGACCACTTTAACATAAATTCCCTTATTTGGGATCTCAGTACAATTTTTTCAAAATTTTAAGTAATTTTTAGGTTAAAAATATTATCATCTTATTAAAAATTTGGGTAATGGTTTTAATAAAAATATGCTTAACAAAATATATCTTAACCAACATATGTATATAATATATTAATTACATCATGAGTAAATTTAATAAATAAATGAGATTAAACATTTAAATTTTTTAAAAGTAAAAATTTAAAATTATAAAATTAATCAACTTTTTTATTATGGTGATCAAATTAGCCCAAAATCTGAAAATATATGATAAAATTATTTTTAAATTTTGGATAAAGATACATGATTAAATAGTTATTAACTGATATTTATATTTATCATTGGTAATTTGGTTAAAATCACAAGTTAATGTTGTGATTTAACGGTCAACTGATGAAAGTTGAAAGAAGGTTTATATAACATATATTTGAGTTTAAAGGGAGGCTCATGTGGATTTTTAAAATAAAAAGGCGGACTCTATAATTATAAAAGAAGGTTTATATAACATATATTTGGTTAAGGTATTTTACTCTGTTTTTTTTTTTACTATATTGATCAACTTTTTAATTAAGTCATTTATTCAATGGATTTTTTTGAAGATCTCCAAACCAGCTTAAGAGACCTTTCATTATTGTCTGGTTTAATAAATGCCACCCCAAGCTTCCTCCAATATGTTCACCCCTCCTACAAATTTATCAACAGCAGTTTAATAAACAAAAATGAGCACAAGAGAATAGGTTTGTTTGGAGTGTTTTTACCTCTTACGGATCTAAGGCTGCCAGTCCCATTGCACATATACAAGGAAGTTGTGTATTTACATTTTACCCCATCCTGCTGCCACTGATTATTGATGAGATGTACACACTATGCACAGTGGCTACTGATATAGGGTACGCAGAAAAACAGAACAGAAACAGAGAGAGAGAGAGGTGACCTCGCCACGCTACCCCACCGACCAACGTACAGATGCTTGAAAGCGAAGCCTAACCAAATTCAAAAAGATCAAACTTGGCAGTGACCAACCTCCCTCCTTCCCCACATAAAACCATTCCCCTCTGTCTTTCTTACTTGTCAGTTGTCACCTCTACTTCACCATGAATCCTTCTTCTTCTTCATGCCTTCTCTTCATTCCCATCTCTCTCCTCTTTCTCTCCCTCCCTCCCTCCCTTCTCTCCGATCCTCGAATCTCCCAGGCCGGCCTCTTTTGCGGCACCTCCAAGGCCCCTCTCTCTTCCCATTACATCCCCATCTTCGTCCAAGAAATGCAGTCTCTCTCTCAAACCATCACCTCTCACAACTGGGCTTCTCATTCTCTTAACATCTCTTCCCTCCCTATCTTCGGCTTCGCTCAGTGCTTCCACGACCTTTCCCACACCGATTGTCTCCTCTGCTATGCCGCCAGCCGCACCAAGCTCCCTCGCTGTCTCCCCTCTCTCTCCGCCCGCATCTACCTCGACGGCTGCTTCCTTCGCTACGATAACTACAGTTTCTACTCCGAGGCCGTTGATCCTGTTAGGGACACTCTGAACTGTAGCTCCAGATATGGTGCGTCGGAGCATGAAGGCGGCGAGAAGCGGGAATTTGAGAAGAACGCCGGCGAGGTGGTTGATAATGTGGTGAGGGTGTCTTTGGGAGAGGGATTAGGTTTTGGTGTGGGAGAGGTTGGGGGAGTTTATGCTTTGGCTCAGTGTTGGAAGACACTACGAAGTGATGAATGTGGGATTTGCTTGAGGAAAGCAGCAAGGGAGGTGAGAGGTTGCTTGCCTAACGGGGAAGGAAGGGCATTGAACGCTGGTTGCTATTTGAGGTACTCAACTCACAAGTTCTACAACCAAGCAGGGGAAGCAGAAAAGGATCACAAAGGTAAGTTTGTGTGCGCTGTTCAAACTCGCATGGAAACTAGTTCGACCCACTTTCCTTTAGAATTTTCAATATTTCTTGGCTTCCAATTTGTATTGTATAACTGGATATACATTTGTTCTTATGTATTTCCATTTCGTATATGTCAATGGCCTGAGTTGACCTTTTGAAATTTAGGGTCATTTAGGAGGGGAGCCATTATAGCAACAGTGTTATCTGTGGCTGCAGTTGCCATGCTGTTTCTCTCTGCCTTTTATGTAATCTTCTCAAGATTATCAAAGATGAATAAAGGTAATATTATTATTATTATTATTATTATTTTCAATTCGATGTTTTGTTTTCTGAGGCTGTGTCTTTTTTTAATCGTTCAATTCGGCATTCGTCACCCAGGGAACAGTCATCTTGGTCAGATTTCTATTTCCATAAACAAGTCAAGTTTGAATTTCAAATACGAGATTCTGGAGAAAGCCACGGATTATTTCAACTCGTCAAGAAAAATTGGGCAAGGAGGGGCTGCTTCTGTGTTCAAAGGGACTCTCCCAAACGGCAAAGTTGTGGCTGTCAAAAGATTAGTGTATAATACGAGGCAATGGGTTGACGAGTTCTTTAATGAAGTGAATTTGATTAGCGGAATTGATCACAAGAACCTCGTCAAACTCTTGGGTTGCAGCATTGAAGGCCCCGAAAGCCTCCTCATCTACGAGTATTTACCCAACAAGAGCTTGGATCAATTCATTTTTGGTAATTTTCTTTTCGGTTTATTATATTTTTCCCAAATCAAAGCTTTGTAGAAAACGAAAGGAATTAATCGGGTCATTTGTTCATATAATTCCAGAAACTTGACGTGACATCCTCTTACTCTGTTTTGCAGAAAAGAACAAAAGTCAGCTTCTAAATTGGAAGCAGCGTTTTGATATAATAATTGGAATAGCAGAGGGGCTTGCGTACCTTCATTCAGGATCTAAAATTAGAATAATCCATAGAGACATCAAAAGTAGCAACATTCTTCTAGACGAGAATCTCACTGCTAAGATTGCCGACTTCGGCCTCGCCCGCGGTTTTGCTGCCGACAAAACGCATCTCAGCACCGGAATCGCCGGAACGCTGTGAGTCCATCTACTTGTCAAATTGTTAAGACTGTGAAGAAACCATTCCAGGGTTTATACCGTAACTGACTCTTCTTTTTATTGAGCAGAGGATACATGGCACCGGAGTATCTTATTCGAGGCCAACTAACAGAAAAAGCAGATGTTTACAGCTATGGAGTACTTGTTCTGGAAATTTTATGTGGCAGAAGGAACAATGTCTTCAGAGAAGACTCAGGCTCCCTTCTACAAACAGTAAGATATCTCTCGGCTGCTTGATCCAACACCTTTTTTTTCAACAATGTGAAAAAAAATAATCTCTGGATTTGGCCTCAGGCTTGGAAACTGTATCGATTGAACCGATTGCATGAAACTGTGGATCCATGCTTAGGAGATGATTTTCCTGCAGCAGAGCTATCGAGGGTGCTTCAAATAGGGCTGATCTGCACACAAGCTTCTGCTTCCCTAAGGCCAACCATGGAAGAAGTTGTTGAGCTGTTACGTAACCCAAATGTGGATGTTTGTGTACCAAATCAACCACCTTTTTTGAGTACAGGCGCTGGGTTGCTAAACTCAGAGAGCTCCATTAGGTCTCACAGCACAAACAGTTTTGTTTCAAATGCATTGAAGAAGATCGGAATGTCCGAAGCATCATCCTCGGAGACATTCAGCACTCGCAGCTCAGAGGGGCCATCAAGGAGTGAAGAGCCGATAAACCAAGCTTGATTCTTTTAACATGGTGTAGCTTCAGGGCCTTGGGAGGTAGTGGTGCGTTCGTTATTATCAATTTTCACTCGGTAAATATATGTATGCTGGAAATTAGTTGAGGACAAATGTGATTTGTTTCTGTGAAGAAAAAAGAAATTGAAAAATAAAACTAATAAGAATCTGGCAAATAGTATTTGAAGTTTTTAACAAGAGCCATTCACTAACTGTCCAATAGCAAAATATGGTAATTAGCATCCTCGTCTTTTCATCGTCTCCATAGTCCTTCTAAGTAGCTCTGTCAATTGGAAGGATTATGGTGACAGAGTAAATTAAGGACCGGACGAGTAAATTGATCGAATAACAAGTGCTTATTAGGCCGTAAATTTTTCTTTTGATTTTTGATATGTTGTAATTTTGTTGTTGTTCATTTTATGCACATAAATTATTTCTATGTGTGTATAATATTATGATATTGTAGTTGTAGAACCAATTTTGTCATATACTCCTTCCGTTCTTAATTATAAGACCTTAATGATTTTTTTAGAGGATCTTAAGAAAATTTTAAGAAAGCTAATTGCATTATTTAATTATATCATATATTATTTTATTATGGAGGTAGTATGATCGAGTTGTTTGAACATTAGTGGTTGAGATTTCCTTAAAAAACTTAACACAGCTTTAATGGGAGAACCATATTCTTAACCTAAACCTTCTCTAAAAATGGATCTAAATTTAATGATTTTAAGGATATAATACTAGACTATCATCCCACTCAGACAAGCAATTGGCCCTACGGAACACTTAATTTTAATGGGTTAGGATTATAATTAGTATTGGGAGTGGGATTGAGAGTATTGACAATACTCCAAAGTGACATCAAGAGTATGATGATGGGGATAACAAGAGTGATGATAATGATCACAAGATTAAGAGGGATGACAAAATAAGAGCATACTTTTGTTCAAAAATTATTATACATAAAGATATTTTGTCTCTAAAATTTGCAATTCTGATATTGAAAAGGCAATGCTAAGGCAGGTGAATTTTGTCTAATCTCACTTATGCCATATTGTCCATATGAGGTTCTCTTCAATCCTGCATACTAAATAATACAATTTGACTCAACAAACATGAAAACAATTACAAGGAAAAGACAAAAACCATGGAGCAAATAACCACCAATACTGCCCAATCATACATGAACGCACCAAAAAAGATGAAGACCACCACAAGTATATGAATCAAGAGAAGAGAAGCACCACGTCTTCGAACCACGTCTCTACGGGCAGAAGCCCTGCGGCTATTGGTATCCATAAGGGCATTAAAAAAGCAATTGGAAACACCCAAAAGCAAAAGCAAAGGGAACCATGGCACAATTGCATATTATGAGAAAGGGAAACAAAATAACAAACAACAACGATAGAGTGGGATTATTTTTATAACACACTTTTTCCAGGAATCTTCAATTGTGATAGAGTAATTAAATTCCACATTCTGGGGATGGAGGCCCGGAGGCTCACCAGCACAGTACCACGCTCTATGATCGTCTTTTAGCATTTATTAAGGGTGGGCCCAGCGTGTCATAAAATAGAAGTGGGAGACGACAGAGGAGAAATAATCAAGGGACCATGCGTTGTAGTAATGGATATGTTGCAGTGGGGCAACGCCACGCCAACCTCCAAGCTCTTTCATACTTAATGATCCAAACCTCACTCCAACTACTTTACCAACCCATAAGTTCCGTCTAAAAATCTTCTTATTTTTATTGTAAATAAGCGAATAGCGTGTTTTTTGGAAGAATTTTAAAAAAATACCTCCTCAAATTTAAAAACTTTAAAATGGATGTTAATATTTCAAAAAGACATTAAGGTATCATAGACTAAATTAGGGTTTTTCAAATTCGCTGACATGAACAGTGATTAGCACGAATTAGTGAAAACCATTACTCAAATAACGAAAATCCAACACCGCGGGTAGATTCAACTCTCTCCTCTGTCAGATGAATAATGTCAGTGTCAGATGAATAATGCCAACAGAGGGGGGAGAAAGTGATCAGTACGAAGTAACAAAAACCATCACTTTTCTTGCGAAAACCATTACTCAAATAGTGAAAATTCACTATTGTTCACGTTAGCGAATTTTGAGAGGGAGAGAGAGCGATCCACATGGACTAGTGAAATCCATTACTCTTGTGAAAACCATTACTCATTTTGCGAAAAATCACTATGGTTCATGTCAGCGAATTTGAAAAACTCAATTTGATCTATGGTACCTTAGTGTCTTTTTAAAATGTTAACAACTCTTTTAGGGTTTTTGAATTTGGGGAGGTAATTTCTAGAATTCTCCCTTTTTTCTTTTTATAAATCTAATATACTATACAACTAGTCCAGTAAAAATAGTTTTACTGTAGATCTACAATGATATATTTGATAAGTTATTTCTTTTAGGGAAATTTACAATGAGGTCCCAAATAAGGGACTTTACGTCAAATAGGTCTTGTGAAATCGCGTATTTACAGGCAGGTCCCAAGTTTCAGGAATTAATTACTGTCAGGTCCCAATTAACAACCACAGAGTTGTTAATTGCACTGCTGAGGTTGTAAATTACAACTCCAGCAGCGGAAATTTACAACCTTAGGACCTGACTGTAAATATGCGATTTCACAAGACCTATTTGACGTAAAGTCTCTTATTTGGGACTTCATTGTAAATTTCCCTTTCTTTTATTGAATTTCATGAAAAAGAAAAAGAAAATAAGGAAAATTCCACTAAAATACCTTTTAAAATTCAAAGACCTAAAAAGGGTTGTTAATATTTTAAAATACACTAAGGCTTTTTAAAAAGATAATAAGGTACCACGAACTAAATTGAGTTTTGTAAATGTGTTAACATTTACCAAAATGCCTTCTAGCCAATCTCACTATTTATTTGGTGAATCTCATTATTCATTTGGTCAATTCTGTTATATCTTTAGTCACTTGTCATTCAATACCAATACACCTTATAGTCAATCTCATTATTTGTATAGTCATCTCCATTACGAATTTTGTCATATCCGTCGCCTAATTAGTCAATAGCATCCTACCTTTATTTTTACTTTATATATTTTTATTTGTATGCCACCAAAGCCTCCTAATAAGCATGTGGGGTGGAACCACTTTAGCTTCAGCTTTTTGCCACAAAAAAAAAAAAAACCCTCCAAGGTGGCCAGCCGACGATAGTGCTCCGGCAAGGGACAATTTTTTTTTAAATTTTAAATAACTCGGGTATTTTAATAAATGTGTCAACATTTACAAAATCTAATTTGGTCCATATATTTTATTGTCTTTTTGAAATGTTAACTTTTTAGATTTTATAATTTCAAAAGGTATCAAAGTATAATTTTCTCAAGAACTTAAGTGCCCTCCAGAACTGGTAACGTACCCAAGATGGCGCCAAACATAGTCTAAAGGCACAAATTCAAAATGTTTCTTACCAGTTACGTCTTACCTGTTCTCATTTCCTCTTTTGCAGACCAATTGAACATGATATTGATAGTTGAAGCGAAGAGATGACAAAGATGATCGTCCAAAAAACTTTCTGCGGTATAGTATTTGCGTTGGCATATCAACGCACAACACATATTTGGGAGGGTTCAAATTCTCACGCGTCGACGATAACCAGTCTTGCTCTTACTAACTGATCCCACAACCATTTATAGTAAGAAAGAAGCTGTGCGATCAGTCAAAAGTCCCAGAAGAAAGAAAAATCAGAGAAAGGAAAATACGCTCCTGAACACAGGACTTGAACCTACTTCCTTCATTCTGCCCGCTGTCTCCAAAAAACCGCACTGTCTTCTTGTTTCACTCAAACTTGACTTCTCTGCTTCTGATTCTATAGAAGAGCATTGCTTCTTACTACTACTTTGTGCAAAGCTGCTTGCATTTGGCGGGCGCTTCTTGTCCTTTAACACTCTACTTACTCCATCTTTGCCACTGTAACCTTCAAATTTGTTGTGTTCCCCCTCAGTGCCATATTGGAAACCAGATGCATGTTTTTCCACTTCAACTGATTCCGCGTATGAAGTATGCATGTTCTCTTTGACAATGTTCGAGACATTAGTCTCCATTTCTGCGTCAGAAGCAGCATTCAAGGAATCAAAATGGCTGTGAGAATAATTCCTTTTTCTGGATAATTGAGTCCATGCAATCCAAATTACTAATCAATGGAAAATCCTTAGATTTTCTTAGTAAATGATCAAATATTGTTTGGTCAGCTGATGTTTTGTATGTGCTTGCTTCAGGTTCGGTGAGGAAAACACCAACAAAAAAATCATACGATAAAACCTGTAAAGCAAAAGATGATAATTAAATCATATAATAGTTAAATGTGCACCTGGTTCCAGTGCATCGCCAGTGGCATTTGAGCTTCCAACTGTGTTATAATCCATTAAATCCAAAAATAGGCTCACATCATCGTATTCTACCTCTCTGAGCCCCACAGGAAAATTAACATTTGCTTGTGGCGATATGTTGAGTCTTTCTGTCTCATCATCCAGAACAATTACTTCATGGGGGAGTCCAGGCCTCTTCTCTTGGGCACGCTTTCTTGTCAGAAGAAGGACCTCTGGCGATGGGAGGCGAATATTATCATATGCAGACAGGAGAGAAAAGTTCTTGGCCTTCTCGCGTATGTGGTCAAATACTGTCTTCTCATTGATGATTTTGCATTCATCCTCTTCAACCTCAGGCGCACACCCACCTTCCAGAAGTAATTAGCAGGCCAAAATAGGAGGAATTTTCTCATGTTACATAAAGCCAATAAAAACATAGTCTCTGAATAAGTAGTACCTTCTCCGAACTCTTCATTTAGAAGGTTGAAATTCGGGCTGTAACAGGAGACGATTGGGAATAAGATATGGCCAAGAAGGAATTAAGAAAATAAGGTATCCTAGATATTTCAAAGGAAGACGACAGACATGGAATGAGTTTCATCCTTAGACTTCAAATAGCTTAGCTCTTCCACTGGCATCTGAGGTGCGATTATGTTGTCATCTTCAATAACATGTACGTCTGCAGGTGAAGGAAAAGCAGGGAGCTTTCTATTTCTTTGTAATTGCACATTTGAATTACTCTCTTGAATAACGGAAACAGTTTGGTGGACATCAATACCAACTGCACAAAGAAACGAAAAGAGGATAAATCCGCAATCTAAAGGAAACGGATTTTAGATTATTCATAATTTGAATATAAGGTGGATACAACTTACTATATTCTTCATGTATAAAGTTAGCCCTGATTATCTGCTTCCCATGAGAGATTGGGACAAGTATTGTCAAACTATAAGGGCTGCAATATGAAAGAAAATTCTCGGCTTCTACATTTGCAGGAAAAAAAAGTACAGGTATGATGTCTGAGTCACTTTCTAAGTTTTCAGTTGTATCATTATCCACCAAGCAAAATATGGTTAATGACTGTGACTTGCAAGCCAAAAATATTTCATCCGAAGTCAACTCACTGCTGCATTTTTTTCGGTTGAAATAACTTTGCAATTATTTTTGCCCATTATTCTAAAATACTAGTACATTTCATGCAGGGTGATAAGTTGTTTGAATACTTCATTGGAAGCTGCGAAATGCGAATTTTAAAATATGAATAGTTTCAGCGGAAGGCTCCCTAAATAAAATTTTTCACATTCTTCTTTGAAAGCATCTCAGCCCGGGATGCGGTCAACACTATAAAAAGAACCCCAAAAAACTTAAATAAAAAGGAAAGTCAAAGATTCGGTTCATATACCTGGTGAATTGATCCACCCTGCAGCAACAAGTTAGTGAGAATTCAAAATGTATCCAGATGAGAAAAACTAATGAGCACAAGGTAGTTTGGCAGTGTTGAAGAGTCGGTATCATCGGAGAAATGTTTGAAAGAAAGCATTAATATAGCGTAAATTAGCTTATCAATATGTATAGTTTAAATCATCTAGACATAGAAAGTAACTCATACGTCATCACCTTATTTTTTCGTGAAAGAGAATAACGTTGTCTTCCTCCACACCAATGATCTGTAAGAGAGAGGTGTTAGATAATGCAATAAACATTTTCGCGAGATTGTTTAGAAAAAAAATACCAGATAACACACCATATCAGCATAATGCCTTTTAACTGACTGAATTGACTCGGACATTCTCGTCAGTGTTACCACTAGTTTGCACTTTCCTTGTTTATGCCTCTCAATTTCCTCAACCTTCATGTCAATTTTTGGAGGTAGCGATAGTAAAGAATCCTTGATATGGTTCCCAAATGGGTATTTTCGACCAGTTACTATCTCTATTCTCCGAGGATCAGCTTCAGCTAGTGCCTCAAATGATTTGATGCCCATTGAATGCAGTGACTGGAAGGACACGAAAATAAGCAGCATTCAATTAAAGGATATTAAATAAAGATTTGCAATCACATTTATATTACCTTCGCTGTAACCATGCCAATTCCAGGTAATTGTTTCAACAAGTATGGACTGTCATCCCAAAGTCTCTGGTCAAGTGATTTGGCTAGAAGGGAAGAATTCACAGCTCCTTTGTAATTCTTTTTGTAAATAAAATAATCTTTCATGCATTTAGCAATTCTACATCCATTTGAGCATATAGAATTCATGTCCTGTGGCGCCAAGTTCGCTTAATCACTAATATATAAGTTGATATGCTGCACAAAATAGAGAGGTTACCATACCGGACCTGAATTAGGGATAGATCATGAACCGAAGGATCACCAGTTAAGCAGTCATTTGCCAAAATATAAATTTTTTCTTCTCTTGTTTGAATGCGCTTTTTCTTTTTCCCCTTATCTCCGAGGATGTGAAACCGAAGCCGGCCACCTTTGTCAGCATTGATCTCATTCAAGATTTTCTTTTCATTGCGTCTAAGCTGGATCCCTTCAATTTCCAGTACGGAATTTTGTCAATACTCAAATTGATAACCGGTGTTTTAGTATTACATCATAATATCACGACTGTACTCGTACAAGAAATTTCCTCAGCAAGGCAAATAACACGAAGGGCATCTTCTAAAGTGCAGTTTTCCGGGGTTCGCATTATCTGTTTCATAGTGTTAAATCTCAAATAGTACTTCGTCATCAACCTTCCAGGCTCTAAAAGAATGGAAAAAGGAACAAAATCAGAAATTAACAAGATTTTTAATCTTTTATAAATATACAGCAGGAATAAGTCTTGTAGGTTGAAGATGCATGCCTAATGGCCTCAAGAGGAAACCATCTTCATCAATCCAGACCATTTGATGCTGTGATAACTCATCAACTTTTTTAACACATATTTCTGAAATAAAATAGTTTCAATAACTAATCAAGGCAATTGGCAGAGTAACCTCAATAGAAAATGCCCGTGTAAAAAAGAAAGATATACGCAAGACAAAAAATCCTCAGAAAACAGCCAGGTGATGGCAATTGTACCCTGCACATGCTTCTCCAAACGATCGCCAGAAATTCCATTTTTAACTGCATATCTTTTTGGGTTCTGTTTGTGAAGGAAATACAATTAACCAAAAGGGCAAACTTTAAGATAAATTTATAAGAAATTCTTGATCACATACCCTTCTCATTCTCACATACAAGTACGAACATTTCATCCATTCGATTGCTTTTGTGATATCAGATATCGTCAGTTGAACAATTTCAGCAGTCAAGTGCTCGGTCACACATGAGAACAATCTGTGGTAAGCAAACATTAACCGACTAATCAGAACAACTGCTCAAAAATTACAAAAATATGCAACGGTCAAGGACACAATCCGTTCTGCAAGTTAAAAAGTCATAGTCATACTGTGATTCCACCATTTCACAACCACTCAAGAGATTTTCGTACAGGTGGACCTGTAATGTAACGGAAAATAAGAAGGAATATTCTGTAAGAATTAAGAATTCAAGCTCCAAATCAAAGAACAACGAAACCGTACAGAAAAGTGCGCGCATGCGCGCTCTTGCGTGTATGTGAGAGAGAGAGAGGGGACGAGGAGTATCACCGTTTCTCGTCTTGTCATGATTATAACCATGCCTGTATCATCAAATGGTGGTCGGCCTGCCCTGCCGCACATCTACACCATAAAAAGATCAAGCAATTTTTCCCTTTCAAGCTAAACTGGAGACACGAAAGAGGATACAAATATCTCGAACTAGTGTTATTCTTTAAGATTGTGTGCCACTTTGATCTTGTCCATGATATTTGTCCAACGGAAACCACTTCCTCAATTCAATATACTATCATTGCGAAGTCCTTAGCCATTTGCAAGATTGCACATAGGAAAAGTGAAATTTTAAGAAGGCGTATCAAGAAGCACACCTGCAATATTGTAGAGCGATCGTATTCCATGTAGAGACCTTTTTCCTTGTTGCTGTAAAGCATTGAAATTTCGATAAATTAACTGCAGAAGATTTTTTGATATCCTGTGATGACAGCATGAAAAGGGAAAAAAAAGTTGCTGTACAAATGCTGTGTCGATTTTATAACCACTGTATGTGCTGGGAGATTGATTCCATGGGCAAGTGTATTTGTGGTGCAAAGTACTTGAATGTCACCCTTGAGAAAAAGGCCTTCAACAAGATTTCGATCCTTTAGGCAAAGCCCACCATTGTGAAAACCAACTAAAAGGAAAAGCCACTTCAATTAGTCGCATAGACATCAATGCAGACTACCAACTCACATTGCCAATCATTCTCGTTGCTTCGAGGAAAGCTGTGCACTTATCACAAAACAAGACAAAGTTTATTTGCATACCACCATAATGGATATATGATTGCATCTGCTTGTCACTGCATGATAGAGAGGCTTCCCTCAGTCGATCCTGTTGTTCTTTGTTCTTAATGAATGGATTTGAGTGACCAAAAGTCATGGCTATTTGAGAGAGTCGCTGAGCTGCTTCCTGTGCTCCTTTTCTTGTTGAACAAAATATAAGTGCTGATTTCCCTCTGGAGTATTGCATGAGAATATCTGAAATCAAGTATATTTATGAAATTTGCATTCTCCAAATACGAATTTGTCATGCAGAGAGAATGTGAAACTATTCAACGGTTGGCTCAACTCTCCCTGCTTACCAAAAATATAGTTTTGAAGGCGCTGCATGGAGACAAAAAAGGAAAATCAGACATTATGATTAGCTTAGTTGATCAGATTGCTTCTCTATCAGTAACACTTCTTTTTCTTTCACAAAATTGAAGCTGACCTTCTCAAATAGAAAATCATTTTTGGCCGGGGCATAGCCTGCAGAAATGAAGTGGCAGAATCATAAGAGATGATCCCAAACATTTATGTATGCATATATAACAGCCAGATTATGACATATAAATATGAATCTATATGTGCCAAAAAATAATAATATAAGACAACTTACTACTGTGATCTCCTTTTCCAGAGAAATGCTTGTCTCCCCATCGTATAAATTACAGATGGAGTTCAAATCATAGAAACTTCACGAGTTTTCTTAAAATTACATTAACCTTCCCTTTATTTTCAAAAATTACATACACCATGAAATAATAAGTTACTCTAAGTTTAGTCTAAAAAAGGGTAGTTGACTAGTTGGATTAAAAAAATTGAACAAAAGGTGTCTCTTTTAAATTTTTTATTCTCATACGGAGGGTTTAAACCCTTCATCTCTACGTACGTCCACCCTACCCTTGCCATTGAGCTACCTAATATATTTTAAACAAAGACTGTAATTTAGCAAAATATTATATTTAAAATAAAAAAAGTGTAATTTAAAAAAAAAATTAGAAGAGGTACGCATAATTTACTCATATATAGAAGGAACAGATAAGACTCTGGGTTAGTTTTTGGAAACATACCAAACACCTTAGTTGTCAACTTTACAGGCCTCATTTCTTCTCCAAACCTGTGAACATTCAAACACTAACTAATATTTCTCTGGGTGTTACTTTTAAGCACTATAGCACATACTCAACCTATTGATGTGGAGGTTTAGAACTACCTCTTGATCCCCTGGACGGGAACCATAAGCCACTCGGCTGCATTGGTACAGATATGGCATAAGGATCTTCCCATGTATTATGATGTGCATAACTCTTATGACAGTGTTAAGTAAAATAAAAATTACCAAGATCCTCAATATTTGGAATAGTAGCAGAGACAGCTAGGAAGCGGACTTGAGCAAGAGGATTTGATTTCAATTTAGGATTGCAAGCAACCATTTTTATTCTGCTAACAATTGCTTCCAGAGCAGCTCCTCGTGGATCATTCAACAAATGAACTTCATCAATAAGTAGTAGTGCGATGTCACTGAAAAAGCTCAAGCCGCCATCTTTTATACCATAACGTGATACTGCATCAAATTTCTATACATACGAAAGAAAGGATATGGTTTAGCCATCTCCAGTAAAGGAATAAACCAACCTAATGCTTGTGCATATTTGTGTTTGTGCATCTGCAGGTACCCCAATCAAAAGTGACGCATAGCCAATCAGAAAATTATTTATCTCACAAAAAAGTCATCCCATCGCGTTGAGAAAAGGTGCCATTAACTTCGTAACTCAAGATGATATCCATTTGATATGACATGGGAACACTGTGTCAAAGATGAAGTTTCTTATACCATGATTTTCACATAGCTTGGATTTGCATACTGACCTCGGGAGTTGTCAGAATAATATCTGCTTCTTGTATATTCCTCAAATTGTAAGATTCATTGTCACCTGTCAGCTCCAGGCACTTGAATCCCAAGTGCCCAAACTTCTGATTCCAATCCCGAAGCTTCTCTTGTACTAAAGCCTTAGAAGGGGCTATATAGATCTTGACACCATGTTTGAAAATCATAATAGCAATAGTTAGCTGCTGCTACACGTAGATCAACATATTTATCAAGGAGAGATTCATTTGATCTACAAAGATGACTCGAGGAGAAAAGAACTGAGCTCACAACTAAATCCCTGTAGTTTCTGGGCTGGAATTTAAATGTACTGTTTTAAAAAGGAGTGATGGGAGAAATGCATGGCAGCAGGTGCCACTGGTTAAAGGACTTACTGTTTTGAGAGTTCCATTTACATGTATAAATCTCTCCTCGGCAAAAATGGACCTAGAGAGAAGCCTCAAAATGCAAAGCTCAAAGAGTACTGTTTTGCCACTTCCAGTTGGCGCAGAAATTACCATGTTTATATCGGAGTAGAAACAGATAGGAAAGCATTCACTCTGGAGCGAATTAAAATACCTGCACATACAACGTAAACTCGTGGGCTGAATAAGAAAGCTGATCTTTCGAAAGCATTTATGTATAGATGCAAATTATTTTCTGCACGAGCACCATTAGAGGTTTGATGTCGTACATGCCATTTTAAAATTGTAAGTTATATCAGATATAAGTGATAAAAGATAATCTATCTTTGTTCAAAAACTACATGCGATAATTGAATAGAAAAATTGTTAGGAGCTTATGCTTACTACGACTTTAAGAATAGCCAAATTTATTCCATGTTTTAACTTGGTAGATGTTCTCAAGGAAAATATACTACCTGAAACTAAAAGTTGAGCGAAAAGGTACGGGTAAATCTGACACAGACTTCAGTGAGTATGTATCCATAATCAGAACTACACAAGCAAAAATTAACAAGAAGGTATTAATTTTTCTCGAGTACAGAATTTATCGTGACTGAGGTAAATTGATCAAGATAAAAAGAGACGCCACAAAAGATGAACATGATCTCACAAGCAGAGGAATGAAACTGAATGCAGTCATGGTCATTATTGCAGATAACCAGTGATGATTCTAGTATTTTGGGCAACTAATGAGGATGAAAGGTCCAAGACAAAAGTTAAAAACAGAGTAAGAGAGGAGAGGAGGAGGAGGAGGACGCTAGAGCAATCATAAAACAATCAGGTCATCAACAAAATCCAAGAAGCTCCACGGTAAAGAAGTAAGGGAGATTGTTCAAACAGTTTCAAGGTCAAATTGAAATTAAAAAAAAGAAGAAGAAGAAGAAGAAGCAAGCAATGGCGCGACGGCGTCTGACACAGTAGGGAAAAGATGACGAGGGGAACAGATTCAAAGCCAAATTGTACAAATCAATCACACCGGATTTTGGGAGAAGACAGAGCCTTAGGGTTCTGACCTTCCGGAGGACAACCACGCCGGATTGAACGGTGGACGGCGTCCAACTACGAGCCTGGCTAAGCGCGGAATGCTTTTCGCGCCTTAGCGGACGGCGAAAAATGGGCGGGAAATCCTTCTACTCTGCCAACTGCTAAGTTCAGTTTCAACATTAGTTAGTACATAAAATAATAATGCATATAAATACGTCACACTCGGTGATAAAAAGACATGAGAATGCTTGTAATTAATGTTGTAAAACAAATTAAAGGAAAATCTCAGAATAAAGAACTTCCAAAGTGATGTTTTGAATATGTATATTATATTTGACCAAAAAAAAAATTGCAAGTATCTGATTCGTCCTTTTTATAATAAAACAAAATGACACAAATGCCCTCATCTATGTTTTTTTCCAAAAATAAAAAATAAAAACCCCGCCCCCGCTCTAATGCTGATCCTGCTGTTTCTGGGCAGAAATGGTGTGTGGCTAAATCTGGAGTTTTACAGTCTGTTCTTTAATCCACACTTGACTATGCCCGGGAAATGGGAGGTGCCGATTGAAGAAGTGGTGAAGCCAAACATGTTGATGTGTAGCTGAAAGTAAAGAACAAAGCCAATAGGATTTTTTTCTATCTAGGAGTATAAGGGAAAAATAAGTGTGTTTTGACTTGTGATTTGCCCAATTTAGGGTGTTGAACACATTTTAAAAAAAAAATTTAAGGTGATAGATATGTTAAAAAACACTTCAGCGTGCTTGATACTCTCTTCATTCATATTTATAAGATTCAGTTGACTTTTTTAGAGAATCATAGAAAAATTTTAAGAAAACTAATTACATTAGCTAATCATATTATATATCATATTTTATTACATTATATATTAGTTCATAAGTCTAATAATATAATTTAAAGAAAAACGATAAATTTTAATGTTTTAAAGTAATGTAATTAATTTTTTTAGGATTTTCTTAGGATTCTCTAAAAAAGTAAATGGGGTCTTATAAATAGAAACGAATGTAGTAATATTTTAGAACATTACATATACCTGCAAAAATATTTTAAAAGTATTAGATATACTTTAATTCTCTAATATAATATTATACGAAGGTATTTATCATATGACATGTACTACAGTTAAATAATTTATTTAATTACTTTAACTTTTATAAATTGAATAATTGTGTCTTACATTTGTTGGCTAAAACAATCTAATATGTTTTGATACATAAAAACATAATCAATTTCAAGTCATTCTCCTCACTATTTTTTTCCCCCCTTGCCTATAAAATGGCAAATCGAACCTTGAATTTTACCAACTTACGCGGTGGAGGTCAAAACGTTGACCCCCTCATGCTGATGATCCAAAAGGACTGGTGTTTGGCAATATGGTGATATGTTTATAGGATGTATTTAGATTAAAAATTGATGTGATTTTTGAAAATGTCAGATTAGGTAATGTAATAATTTGTGTTTGGAAGTAGAATTTATTTATAAATTACTTGTGCAAAAGTAAAACTTGTTTAATTGAAATTTTAAAAGCAACTTTTGATAAGAAATAACTAAAAATGATATGAAAATTATAAGAGAAAAATGAAAAATAACTTTTCAAAAAAGTTAAAAAAAAGCTAAAAAACATATAATTAATAACATGATTAAATGATTGTTTAAGATTCTCTAAAAAAATCAACTGGGTTTTATAATTAAGACTAGAAAAGGTATATGTTACATGTAAATATATTGTGATGTTTATACTACCTCCCGTCATAATTATAAGACCTAGTCAAGTTATTTTAGAGAAGTAAAGTAAATAAAATAGGTTACTTAATTATATTACATATTGTGTTTTTTTATATTATATATTAGTTTATAAGTTAAACAAAATAATTTAAAAAAATATAAATTTTGCTACTTTAAAATAAAGTAATTAATTTTTTTAGAATTTTTTAAAAAATCAACTAATTCTTACAATTAAGATTAAAAAAAATAAATTATAACAGAAAAAAAAAGTGAACAGTGCATCGCGTAACAGTGTATTGGCTGAAAAACATCAAATTGATGTTTCTATCAAATCGGGCGATCTCGTTGGTGGTCCAAACACGTAAATTTTTTATTTTTTCAAATCGCACGGTTGAACTGTACAATCGTGTGATTTGACTATTGAATCGCCA
>JBAGKO010000010.1:4561907-4575372 GCA_037177275.1 Acacia concinna
AATTGGGACCCGAGAGAGTCTTATTACATATAAAAGATGTGTGATATTTATACTACCTTCAGTCTTAATTATAAGATATAGTTCACTATTTTGATTTTCTTTTAATCTCTTCAAAAAAAATCAATTGAGTTTTATAATTCAAAGTACATAGAGTAAATAATAACAAAAAATTTTGCAATTGGGTACGGTTCAACAATAATCATTGTCAACATCACCGTCATCCCAAACATGCCATCACTACAATTTGAAAGCAATCACATCGAGAAGCACAATTTCACTCCCAAATTACCTATCCAAACACACACCGAGTCTTTTGTGCTTCCATGGTTAACTATAGAGTTGCCATGCATGCGTTCCCTTTCTCTGCTACCGTCTCGTTCACGTTCATGGCTTCAGTTTCTCTCTCTAGATTGCGCTCTTTCTCTCTCATAACTTCTACGCACTTTTTGGACTTCTTTGTGTTTTACTTGGACGCCTCAACTCTCTCTAGAGTTCTATTCATGTCATGTGTGCTTTCTCTGCATCTGTTCAGGCAGCTGGATGTCTCCTATTTGGTGTCGTCCCCTTCATTTCCAAGAGGTTAATTCACTTTCTCATTATTCCTAGTTAATAATTGAGCTTCCAGGCAAAATCCCATTCTAGAACACAAGGAAAATGGAATTTCGTTTCTATACTCGTTAAATTTTTCTCTAATTCAAATTAGAAGTGTTAATTTTGGAAAAAGATAAATAAATAATGTTTAGAAAAAGTTAGTGAAAAATCTATATTTAGAAACTTTTTTTAACATACCTTATCTGATTTATTATAGACCAAAAAGTACTGGTTAACTGGTCGCTTTTTTTTGTTTTTTTTTTTACCAAATACCAACTTTTATTATCAAACAAGACAGAACAAACTTGTTCAGAATTTACTAACTGGTCGTTTAGTTCAGGTTATTTTGGTTAATAAAATTTTTAAATAGAAACTTCCAACTGATTTTCAAATTTCAGGTGAGTCAGTCTTCAAATAGATGTGGGGGCTTTCATCCTTAGATGGTAGACAAGACACAATTTCCTAACGATGATATGGAACAAAAAGAAAAGATGCCCATCATGGGTCCACGGCTTATCGGTTTTAAAGGTTCTCATTTGAAAAATAAAAATTGAAAATTGATGCATCACATTGTGCAGATCGCTCGGAGTAATTTCAGGGATGACGGGGGAGTGGAGGGACTATTGGAGCCGTGGTGACTCAAACGCTGTTGTTCTCGTGGTCCCACTTGTCAAAGCAAACAAGCATATTTCTAATGGGCATTATGATGATATTGTGCACTGTTCCAGTGAGCTTTGTGTATTTCCCTCAATGGGAGGTATGTGCTGTGGACCTTCATCTGATCCCCATTCACCTGAAGAAGACAATTATCACCTGCTTGATTAACGACGATTCCAATGGCTTCCTGCCTCCTGGTGCCACACAAGCTTTCTGCATGAAGCCGAAGATGAAGACCATGCAATGAGTTTTATATTAGGGAAATTGCAATTTGATCCTAAAAGATTTTACAATCAAACGGTCCTGTGAAATTGCGTAATTACAAAAAAGTCCCGTAAAATTGTCAATGCTTAACATGGAGTTGTTAATAATAATTTATAATAATTCCATGTTCTTAAAATAAAGTTGTCCTTAACATGTCAAACATCAACAACTCTACGAGATTTTTTTACAATTACGCGATTTCACAGGACCACTAGATAGTATTTTTCGTTGGCGAGGACCTAAACACAAATTTTCCTTTTATGTTTCTAATGGGAGAACCCATTAAAATCAAAATCCATGGAAAAAACATTCATTTGCATAGTGATAATAAAGCATTTTAATGGACAAACTGCACAAAATTCTAATACAAGCCTGCCAGAGAGAGATATTTCATAAAAATTATTCAAAGGATTAATTCCACTTGGCACGTGGGGCATCAAAGTTGCAGAGATTTATCAAATATGAAATGTAAAGCAAGAGAAAGGGGAAAAAAAGGTCACCGACAAACATTTGCTGCCTCGAGAGGTAAAAGGATATTCTGAAGCACGCTAACCGAAGGCACAATAAAATTCGAGCTCCTTTTACAATACAACTGTTAAGTTATTCTTAGTTCCTATTTAATGTTTGGAAAAATATCATTTAGGTCCCAAGCCAAAAAAATAATATACTGACTAGTTACATAACTTATTAATAGTAACTGTTTCACTTGTCAATTGATATTTTTTGATATTATTTTCTTTGTTTGAGACTTAAATGATATTCTCTCTTAAATTTTTTCTAATGACTTGAGGGAGAGAGTTATGCAAACAACAGTTAAAAAAAAAAAAAAAAAGAAGTCCCCTCAGTCAGTTAAATCTATCAGAAACCAAAGAAAAGGCTACTTCTGGAAAAAAAAAAAAACTGCAAGCTTAATGCTTCTTAACAAAAACTGTACTTATTTCAGCCTAATCCGTTCCACAGTAAGTGCAACTTCCAATTAACCACCATAATTTTCAACCCAAGCAACATTGTGTCTCAGTTTAATGATTAAGCAAAATCTTCAAAACTAACACCTATTTTAACATAAAATGAGGGATTGCTAAATATTAGAAAAAGATTAGGCAGTCAGAGTAACAATATTATTCAAGCTGTATGGAAGAATGATTTTTCAGATCAGTAGATTACATGGGAAGAGGCATTAGCAAACCGTTTCAAGGCAACAAGTTCAACAGGTCATTTTCACAATCCAGAAGCCAAAATAACAAGCGCATCAATGTTAAGTAAAAGGAACAATAAATATAGCTTACCCGGTAACCTTGTCAAGTTGCTTTCACTGAGACGATTCCAAATCTATCTCTAATTAAAGAAAATGCCTCCTGAGGCGTTATGCGCGGCAAAGTCCACCAGTTACCAAGAATTCCGACCAAAGTGAAATTCTGATTCCTGACTTTAATATTGGCCAGACAGAGAAGCTTATAGTCCTGAACTTCAACTTTGCTGGCGTATAGTGACTGCAAAGTAAAGAATCACCAGACATCAAATTAAAGGCAAGAGACTCACGTAAGAAACAGATCAATACAGTACTTAAGTGCCGGGGGGTTTTCTCCCTTGCAGACTAATTTTTAAGAATGAGTTCGCCATTCTTGTTTAGGTCTCCAACAATCAGTAAAGTGCCAGAAAAATTACTTGTGGTCACTGTTACAAGACTCCACCTAAACACTAACTATGAAGAGTTGGCATCATAGGTGGCTGCACCCTGTGGTGGTCATTCCATCCACCTAGCCACACTCTCAGTAAACTGGTTTTTCAGGATGAATTCCCCATGTCTACTTTGGTTTTCATCCTAATTACAACATCGTGTTACAAATGAAAATGTTTACAGACACGAGATGGCTGCCCACCTTAAATTTATGCAATGAAGGTTCTTCACGCATACATTGTTGGCAAAGCTGCAATAAGAGCAATTTGTCTTGAAATATAATGAGCAATATCATATAGGCACTGTTGAAATTGAACATTTAATCAAAATACAAAAGAGCAATATCATTTAGGTTAAGAATGAGGAGAGAGAAATTTTTTAAAACATCTTGGCAAATAAAAAACAAAATTAAAGGGAGTCCCGCTGTACTAAAACGAGGGAAACCTAGTCCAATAGAATAGTCACCTTGAATTGAGAGGCCACATAAGACAACAAAGTAAATTATACAGTAAGAGTTTCTCAAGAAGTTAACGAGGCAATTAGAAGAATGCTTTCAGACCTTATCAACGGAAATATAAACAGAATAAGGATCAGGCTTTGTGCTGAGGAGGAATAAAGTAAGTTTTATGAGTAGCAGTGGGATTGGATCATCCAAGTTTGCCAACGCGGTAAGAAAGAGACAGAAAGGAAGCCAAAATCTCCTAACAAACTTCCAGAGATGGTGCTGATGTTCTTCCTCCTCTGAAAGGTCCAGTGAGCCTTCATAAGGGTCATCCACTAAAGCATCCTGAGCTACTTGTCAGAAAAAGGGTACTAAAAGTTATTAAGGGTGAGCTTCAAACAGGAGATGAGAAAGGAGGGAGTCTCTAATAAGAAAGAAAAGTTAGTGATAGCAACAATCAGATATCGATCTCACCATCCATAGCATAAGCTATAACTGATCCATATGCAATTGAAACACCTAAAATGATTCCGCTGCTGAACTTACTTCCTGAAATATATACCAAAAACCCCAAGTGACTAAAGAAAAAGGATAATGATTAGCAAGAGTTTAATGCATATTTAAATTCCAAGAAGAATAAATCTCATGACAGTATCACTTCAGACGAAAAAAATGTTCATTTCTAAACATCCTTGGAACCATGTTACATAGATAATAAGTGAAGAAGATTAATTATGACTTGTTGATCCCTCATAATTCATAAACCACCTTTTCGCGGGTAAAGGAAGCCTCGCATATTTAATGACGAATGACATCATATTAGTACGTGTGAGCTTAAAGCGGAAAGCCAGAAACTGCCTCATAGCATGGATTACGACTGAAAGCATATTTAAAAAGATAATAAAGTAAGAGCACCTCTAACTAATGGATAGAAGCTATTTGTGCCATGATACGATGATCAATCTACACATCAATAGTAATCTTCCCAGTCTTCTTACGTTTAGGTGCCGCCCCCTTCCGTAAAAATTCTTATATTTTCCTCCAAGCCACCTCGTCAAATTGCGTTCTAGCAATTATCGTCAATGGAATAGCTCTTAAAACTTTTCTATGCTACACTGTCAATCCATTATTGCCTCGTCATCTTGCATCTTAATCAGGGATTTTCAGTGCTCGTAGCTTGTATACAGGCAAAGAGTGAAAACTGACAGAAATGATATAAGGTTGACACTTAATTTGCATTGGGAACTATTTTAAAACAGTATCCAAAACTGGTCAGGACGAGTTGGAGTTTTAATTAACCCTCTAAATTCTCATGAGAAGACTCTGAAAGCTTCAAAATCGAAATATAGACCCACAAACAACCGAGTTCATAGAGAAATTGACAATGGAAGCAAGAGAACCAAGCGGAAAATTTATATGATAAAAGAAAGAAAAGAAAAATAAGCGAAACAAGAAAAAAACAGTCACTCACCGCAAAAATAGACATTTCTTAGATACTTTCTAGTCACATTCACATCGGATTTGAGCATGGAGGCACGTCCGCAAACTGAGGGTTCTATGCTCTTCAGAAATGATTTTACGAAATCGAATTTTCCATAATCTGAAGCAATGGAAGCCCAAAAGAAAATCAACAATAGAGAAACGATTAGAACAAAAGGAAACATAATCAGCGAACTATAAGTTGAGAAGAAAAACCTACTGAAGCGCTTCAGATGAGAAAATGATGAGCTGTGAGATGAGATAGAAGTGAAACAATGCTTGATTGGATGAAGAAATTTGGTAGAGTAGGCCATGACTTTGTGCAGTACTGTCATCGCCACTCAGTCTCGCTCATGATACCGTTCCCCCGCGGCAAAGCGGGCCCTGTATCCGACTCACGAGTCACGAGCCGTTTTGCTGCTCCCACCTCAAAAAAGCGGGTGATTTTTTTGGAAACTACTACGAGTATCAATTAGCAAGATAGAGTAACTAGTTCCCATTGACCAGAAAAAAAAAAGGGAAGAAGCAACATATCTAGCCCCAAAACTTCAACACCATGTAATGAGAAATTTCAGTTTAAAAAAATGACAACAAGCTTATTCTTTCATTTTATTAAAACTTTTTTTGTCAAATTTTATTAGAACTTGTGAAACTGGGGAGTAATATTTCCTCCCTGTTTTCATGCATTCATGCTTGACATTCTCAAGTCCATCTCACGACCCCATAGGATAGGCCAATGAAGATATGTGGTCTCCTAGCATGTTTATGACATACTTTTAACAATTTCATTTCTATTCATGTCTTAAAATTTATTAACTTTTTAATTTTTTCTATTTAATATATATGATAACAAACTTAATTCAATAATAAATTAAGTATAAAATTGTCCATTCTCATTCAAAATTTAATGAATAACTTTATAAATAAAAATTTTAAATTTTATCCAAAAAAAAAGAAAAGAAAAGAATGGGATTGTAAAATGTCTTCAAGATTAATTGATGGTGTTTGGAGTAGGTGGTGTTAAAAAAATATCTCAAGATCACTTTCCTTGATCCCGGTTGGGATTGGGATCATCTTTGGGATCCCAAGATGATCTCGATCCCCCCTTTTTTAAAAAATTTTCTTTAATTTTTTTTATTTTATAAAATAAAATAATTCTTTTATTTGTATATTCTTATTCCTATTAATTAAGTTATATTTCTAAAATATGTGTATAATGTCTTTATTTGGAATTAAACCATATATATTGTGATACTAAATTTAACTATATACTGTATAAAGATAATAATGAAAATGAAAATAATAATAATAAACATAATTTTTAAACTCTAGATTGATTTATTTAATTATTATGATTTAATTATTTATTAAATGATTATTTTTAATAATAAAATATATAAAGTTTATTTAATAAAATTTTTTTAACAGAAAAAAAAAAAGAAAAATACAGAGATTTTTTTAAGACTGGGAGTAGCAAATCCCGATTCGATCTCAAATTTGAACACTCCTAGACATTACCTTCTGGCCAAATCGGATTTCCAAGCAAAATTTATAATAATAGTATTTTACAGCGATTTCAATCAGGCAAAATAAAAGACAGTAGATTGAAAACAAAATATCTTCGTTTAAGCTTTTATTCAGTGGGAGATATTTTCTTCAAAGGATATCCCTCAGAATCCTTCGCTGCAGCGATCGACGAGAACAAAGAGTTATGTCAGTTGGGGTAGTCTCGACTTGCTGCCTCCTGTCTTGTTCAAAGCCTTCTTCTCAATTTCATGGCCATCTCAATTACCATAACTCCGTGTCAAGGTACTCTTTTTTAACACATGTTTCTTAGCAGATAACAGCTACGTAGCTTGGTTCATGAGCAAATAAAGAACAGTGACCCACTGTGGATAATTGATTTTTGACCTATATCTCTTTAAAGATGCTACTAGTCACTCACATGCTCAAAAATATATGATCTGATGTTGCTTTTAACGTAAAAACCAACCCTTATGAAGATGGAGACAGAATGGTACTGTAATCAGATGCTGCAATAGGACATGGGAAAAGCCACGAGCTCAACAGAATTATTATGAGTTGCTTGGAGTTTCTGTTGAGTCAAATGCCCGGGAGATCAAAGAAGCTTATCGGAAGCTGCAAAAGAAATATCATCCAGATATCACTGGCCAGCAGGTCCCTCCCCTGAATCTCCATTAACGTTTTACTCCTTTTTTTTTAATTACAGCTAGATGTTGGAATATGTTGCTGCAATTCATGCGCGAAGTAGATTGAAGTTGAGATAGTAAGTTTAAATTTCAGGGTCATCAGTACACACTGTTGCTGAATAAGGCTTATAAAGTGTTGATGTCAGAGGATCAAAGAAGGAAGTATGATGAATCGATCGGTCAGATGAGAGTGAGATTTGGGGAAAACAACTCTTCCTTGGGTTACAGCACATGGAACGGACCTTTGAGGCCACATGCTTTATTTGTAGATGAGAATGCATGCATAGGTCCTCATCACTCATTACTATAATGAATACTTCAATATAAGCCTTTCAAAGTTCCATCTACTGCTTAAAGATCAATAAAGCTCGTAGTCTCTTCGGTCTTAATTATAAAGGCCTATTGACTTTCTTAAAAAAATTTAAAAAAATTTTAAGCAAGCTAATTACAATACTTAATCATATAATATATTGTATTTTATTATATTATATATTAATTTATAAGTCAAACAATATAATTTAAAGAAAAACGACAAATTTTAATGTCTTAAAGCAATATAATTAGATTTTTTAGGATTCTCCAAAAAAGCCAACGGCCCCTTATAGTTAGAACTGAGGGAGTATAATGTATAAATTTCCATTAGTCATAAGAAACTTGTGGTTTAACGGTTTGTTTGTTGCCAGGATGCGGAGAGTGTGCGCATTTTGCAAGCAATACGTTCACTATGGACGAGGCTCTTGGATCTGCGAGGGTAAAAGTCCAATACGGAGATAATGACCAAAATATAGAGGTATGTCAAAGCTGGCAAAATCTACTCTTAACACTAAAGAGATTGGTCTAATGAAATGAGCTAGTTCTTTACAATGTACTAAACTAGTACTCAAATCCCTGTTAGAAGTGATACCCACATTTAATACTCAATAGTGCCTTAAAAAGATTAACTCCAGTAAAAGGATATTGTGTTTAACAAATAAAAAAATTCCCCTCAACTCCGGCCTATTTGGTTTGATTTGATAATCTATGCATTACACAAAACCTGACATAAGTTTGAGTGTTTGGCACTTATGAACAACGTTGCTTCTTATAAATTAAAAAAAACACACACACACACACACACACGTTGATTTATTTGGGTATCTGCAATGAGACAAGAAATTTGTAGGTGTCAGTTGAGTCATGTCCAGTAAACTGCATCCACTGGGTGGACACAGAGGAGTTGCCAGTGCTAGAGTTCCTGATTCAGCCACAACCAAAGAAAGGGTTTGGTGTATATGGAGGAGGTTGGGAAAGGCCTGCAAATGTCTTCAGTGCAGCTAAGGCTTTCAATAAACAACTAAAGAGAAAAGAAGCAGCTGGATACAGTCAAAACTCAGGCAGATGACCCTTTCTCTCATTGCACTGTAATGAAACTTTTCTTATGCATTTATTTATGTACTGATAAAGATTGTTGTTGCCACAATGCAGGTGAAACAACTGTTGAAGAAAGCCCAGCACAAGCTCAAGCTAGAGCTCAAGCAAGCGCGCAGATAAATATGGGGGGTTTCTTTAAACTATGGAAGTGGGTGAAGGAAACATTTGGCCTAAATGATCCATAGAGATGAATTATGCTGCGTCTCATAAGAGAAATGTGAAAAATCATGAACGGCCAAAAAATGGTTGTGTATATATTTATAAAGAAATCTGGTAGATGCTGGTTATTAGACAATCTCAACCATACGTCAAATAAGGGCCCAACTTTTCTTCATACAGAATTCCCAGCTCCATTTCAAAAGCGTGGATACGCAAAAGGAGGCTGGATTTGAACATTCATAAACCATAAATTTCACATGACAAAGTAAATTGTGATTATTCAACCCATAAATTTTACTACAATCCAATGACATTAACAATACTGGACCCATTAGATCTCAGACCCAACAACAGCAGCTAATGATAGAAGAATAAGTCAACATGAACATGGCGTTCCTTCAAAAAAGGCCACAGAACGTTGCAACTGTTCTTTGCAATCCGTGTCTCAATTCATAGATTTCTTTGACTTTCAGATTCATCTGCCTTCACCTCAAGTGCATCCCATACAAGCAAGTTTTATAAATTAATACAGCCTGCATTTGCTAGTCCCGGCACAAACTGAACACTCATTTGCATCCCCAGCTACATGCCTCAAGCAATGCTTGATCCTATCATCTACAACATCCTGCAGCAAAATATCACCAAAGTTAAAATTACAGACGTAATGAAACATAGATCTGTTTTTAAGCGATATAACTACTGCACTTTGAAATCCAAGTTTTCAGCTACAACTGATGGTGAAAAATCAGAGAATTCTTACCACAAGTAACTGATGAAGTCCAAGGGGCGCTGTTATAATATATGACACATCTGGGTGACCCTTTGCTGCTTCTGCGGTCAAGGAGGGAATATCCTGTGAAACAAGGCAAAGTATATCAATTACCGTTGTTTTTTGGGACGGGGGCTCTTATTGATGACACAATAAAACAGGGCAGGATTAAGCAGACCAACCTGATGCCAATGCCTACCAGGAAAGAGGAAGAAAGGACTAACAATAATCCTGCATGCGCCTTGTTGAATGCAAGATTCAAAGGCGTCTGCTATTGATGGTTCTGCCAATTCCTGATCAAGTGATAGAAGGATCAAGATAAGCCCACAGTTCCAAGTGCTTAATAAAACGCACAAGACGCCATGTGTGGCTCAGAGCACTAAGAATTTTCTATTAAAGTTATTGTATATAACAACTGTAACGTATTGTAGAACAACAGTTTATAGCCAGGAGACTTGTAAATATAAACTTAGGCTAATTCTTGCTCTTTCAAGATAAAGGAATCATAGAATAAGTTATCCACATTCCACAATACGAAGAAGAGATTCCCAAAGCTTGAGCCGAAATTAAAGCATCTACTGTCATTAAACATTCGCGTTTCTTCTTTTTTCCCTCCAGTCTTTCTCGAATTAACATAAGAAAACAACAATAATGAATAACAGAAAACTACCATGTGAGCAGGCTCCACAATCTCGTATCCAGTTTTATGTTTAAACATCTCCACAAATTCATCTGACATTCAAATTATGACAAGACTTAGGCATCAAATTAAAGGGTTTTGAAGAACACAACACAACCAATTTCGCAGCACGTAAAATTAAAACCTGGAATTTTAAATGTCAGTGGTAGTAAACAACACAAAATCAGAGACCATAATATATATATAGGTTTCGCGTACTAAGCATTAAATTGGATTCTTTGCGACGCGAACCGTGATCCACAATAATCACTCCGTCCCCATCACCAACCATTCCAGGGGTTCCTCTAAAGCCTCTGTTTTGAATGCCCAAACACAAAAATTTTCCCATATTTCGAGTCTTTGAGGAACAACCGAGCGAATTTGGAATTTTGAACGGTAACCATTTAGCAGTTCTTCCGGCTTCAATAGGAGAAAACCTATAACAGGATGAAGAGCAAAGGAAATGAGATGATTCGTTGCCAACGAGAACAACAAGATAGTGGAAGTGTTGATAGCGAGAATTTCGTATACAAAACAAACAGGATCATCCAACAAAGAATTTGAAGGAGCAAAGTTTAAAGTACCTTGTGATCGGGTGGGAATGGAGCGAGAGAAGCTCGAGTGTCATCATCCAAATTTGAGGGCTAAACTCGCTCAGGGTTCACGAGCCACAAGGGACGAAACCAAAGGAAACGGAAAAATTTTAAAAACTCCCATAATGTAGTCAGATTTAGGGTTTAGGGAAAATTTAACAATAAATTTATTTTAGACACTTGACATCAAAAATTTTTTAAAAAAATTATATTAATATATCGAGGGAATATATATTAAAAAAGTTGTGAGATAGAAATTAATTATTCAGAATTATTAATGGGGACTTAATAGTAATAAGTTTTTATTTTAAAAATTTGATAGTAGTATTTTCTTATTTTGAGACTTCTTTGATGTATGTTCTTTTTATTTAGCCTTAGTGTAATTTTTTAAAACTTTTTTAAGTGTAAAATTATATATAAATTTTTAAAATAGGGTAAATTTAACAAATTTATAACTTTGACCAGAGCGAGTCACGGAAAACAAAACAGTTTGACTAAACTATACTTATGTGGCATGAAGATAAATATGATGTGGCAAGTAAAATAATTTTAGGGAGTTAATTAATAAATAAAAAGGAAATATAAGGTAGATTGTGGATCCAGGATTTATCAGCATTTTTAACGAGCAAACATGACGGAAGAAAAAGCAAAGTGAAGAAGTCAAAAGGAAGGAGATCACGACGGTTGATCAAAGTGAAGGAAAAGAGAGGGACTCGATCAAGGCGCCTAATCTGAATAGAGGAAGAAAGCGATCGAGGGTTTTTTCGTCAAAGGGTAAAGCTAAAAAGCATGGTTTGATTCCATTTGGATAGGGTTTCACATGTGAGAAGCGAATCTTGTTGATTTTGGAAGAAATCATGGTCCGTTGCTCCTTCATGTTCCGAACGGCATCAATTGCAGCTTCACGTTTCATCGTCCTTCCCTTACAAATGTAGAACCTTGCTCCTCCACTTTTCAACACCATCCTCTGCTCCTTCCTTTTCAAACGAAGTCTACAATTTTTTTTAATCCAAATTTCAATCAAATTTTCAACTCTCTCGGTATTTAATGGAGAGGGATGAAATTATGACTCCTTCTCACAGCCATCTACCTCACCTATATAGAGTTTTAATGGAGCTGTCGATCTTTTGCATGTGTTGAAAATGCGTGTGTTAAAGAGAAGAAGAAGAAATCAATCTAAAGACAACTCAACTCAATTCAATGGTCATATGCGTGGACTATATGTGGATAAATAGTGGGAGCCAGTGACTATTGACTTAACAACATTACAATGTAGGTTAACAGTTTGTTAAATTCACCCCATTTTTTAGAATTTATATATATTTTTCGTTTAAAAAAAGTTTATAGTGCCAGACGTTTTCACGAGAAAAGTTTATTATTAAATTTGTCTATATACCAGTCTACTTTATAATTAGACCATTCAATCTAACCTAGTAAAAAAAAAAAAAGTCTTTCTCCTTCCAATTAAAAGGAGTCTCTAGCTGGTCAAGAAATTTGTCTCCAAGTTTATTTGTATTTTTTATGAAATTATAAAACCATAGTTTTAGAAGCTATTTTTCACAAAATTTTACAAGTTATTCTCTAAAAGTTAATACAAGTATGCACTAAGTGTTAAGGTGTATCCAATATTTTAAGGGAAAATGATAACAAGATCTCAATTAAAGAAAATAATATTAAAAAAATCTCATAATGATAAGTGAAATAATTATTATTAATAAGTTATGAGATTTTCTTAATATTAATTTTTTTAATTGGGATCTTGATATCATTTTACTCTATTTTAAAGAATTTTGTGGTGCTTACAGCATTCTAAAATATTTTATGTGCCTTAAAAATATAGGATGTTGCTTATACCGAAAAAATAATTTAGGACATTCAATATTTGAGTGCATAAAAAAAAACTTCAGAATGCATCAAAAAAATAAAGTGTTGACACACCTAAAAATATTAGGTTATGCACCGTAAAGTACTTCACACTAATTTGCCCTTCTTTTTTTTTTTTGGTACATAAAGGGGCATAAGCCCGGAAAACTAAGTAACTATTCTACGGGGGAGACAACGTCCCTCCCTATCATTCCTCAAAATAACCTCTATCTCTTTCGATGGAGTCAACCATAACTGGACCTGCTGTGAACTATGTATACCCCTTCTAGCCAACTCGTGAGTTGCTTGGTTTCCTTCCCTATAGATATGACTCAATTCTACCTGCCAATCCTCTGCTAATAGTTGATGGATTTCCTCTAATAAGGTTCGATCGCCCCTAATGACTTGCTTCAAATTAACAGCATCCACTGCCAATCGGGAATCACTCTCAACTTCTACTTTCCTGAACCCCATCCTCCAGCACAACCTTAAACCTTCTAGTATTGCAGATATTTCTGTCAGTAGAGGCATCTCTACATAAATGCGCGATGAGAAACCCTTTAACCACTCACCTTCATCTCCCTTGATGACCCTCGCATGCCCAGCAGTATGATTTTGCTTCCACGCACCATCCACATTTAGTTTGCACCAGCCTTTCTTGGGGATAGTCC
>JBAGKO010000010.1:4610876-4621182 GCA_037177275.1 Acacia concinna
CTGTGGTTTTAGCCCTGAAGTGCCACCATACTGAGGAGATCCACCATAATGATATGGCTCAGCAGGTAGAGATGGTGCGCTATATCCAGAAGAAAAACCTGAGCCAGATCTACTTGATAGTGGTTCAAAGACATGGGGTGGCGGCCCATAGAATTGTTGGGCAGGAGGTGGCCCACTGGGTGGTGGCTGGGATGGTGGCTGGCGAACATTAGGTGGATAATTCTGATGGGGAATATAAGATGTATCCTCTACATGGTGACCCATTGAAGATGGCAGTTGAGGTGGGGGATTAACAGTAGAAGGCGATGGCTGTTGTTGAGGTAGATGAGGTGCAGACTTAGGGTACTGAGATTGAGGGTTCTGTTGATATGGTTGCTGTGGAGGTGCCCCAGGTGGAGGATGAGGCTGCTGAGTTAAAGGCAATTGGTATTGCTGATTTGGGGTTTCGTGAGACTGAGGTGGCGGTTGGAAGTATGGTTCTCGCTGAGGAACAGAAGGAATTTGGTTCTGAGGAAATTGATTAGGAAGTTGAACTGGAATTGGCAAAACATGTTGGGGCAGAGGCTGAGGAGGAGCATTAGGGTGAGGAACCGCAGCAACTGATTGTGGAAGATTAACAGGGGCAGGAAGCTGTTGTTGTGATTGCTGAGGAGCCAATGCAGTTTGATGTGAAGGATCTGTAATCACACTAGCCGGAGTTTCCAATTGTTGGTCCACCTTGGACACTTGTAGCTTTGTCAGCTTGAGTTGAGCTTCCACCACATCTTGCTTATCCTTTAAAACTTGGACACCCATTTGCACCTGTACATTTTTGTAGATTTTACACCAAACAAAGCAATGCCAAAAAAACCGCTACTAACTTTACAAGTTATGTATTAGAAACAGGAGAAAGAACAAATTGAGAATAAGAAAGGGGGAATTTCAATTAGGGACCAAATAAGGGAATTAATATCAGGGCAGTCCATGAATAAGTAAATGTGCCATATGAACATGGAAAATGCTTATTCATATGACACATTTACTTATTCATGACTGTTCTGATATTAATTCTCTTATTTAGTCTTTTATTGAGATTCCCCTAATAAGGAAATCCTCAAATCAGAAAATAATCACAAAAATAGGTCAATGAGACAAAAAATATAGGAAGCTAACAACGCCAAAGAGTTGCACAATCTCTTTTGCATATCAGAAATGCAGATTCCCTTAATTACTTGAAGAAAGCCACGAGCCTAGCTCCAAAGGGTCGCAATTTAGACAATTCTACCACACAACATATTGAGAGGTGAAGATATGCCCTGGAAAACAAGGGCATTACTCTGGAATCCACAACTCACAGACTGCCAAAAAGTTCAGTAATCCTTCTTATTACCAAATACTTGAAAAAGAATTTCAACAAAATCGATCCAATATACCAGGACCCACCCAATGCTATTAAAAAATATGAAAGTACTTGTTCCAGCTATGTCAGAGCAAGTTCTCATGGCTGAAACTTGGAATTTTTTGGGGAAGATTTAAAAAAAGGACAAGAGAACCAAGCCATGACAAGAAATGATGATCGAACAAGAGCTAAATCGAAGAATACAATTACAATACAGAAAGAAATCACCCACCATTGATTTATCAACAATAATACTATATACTTAGATCAAGAAAAGTGGTCTCTGAGAGGCAAAATTCATATCTGCATAATTGCTAGAAGGCCTCTCATACAACAATATACTATTCCTTGCTTAGACAAAAATATATTAAGGCAGAAAACTTAAATTTGTCCTAAGTACACCAAGATCGCATTATTACCCATTGCTGACTTGGTTTTTTTTTTTGGGTGTACCTATTGAGCAGTTGAACCAGGAAGATATCTAAAGAGCATAACTATAATAATTTGCCCCTATTTAAATTTTTTTTTAAAAAATATGGAAATTGAATATACACAGTAAAGTAAAACAAATCATGGTAATGTTGTTTAAAGGTATTACTGCTTTTTGTCTTCCTTTTACATATAGAATAGATAATACAGATATCTACATATAAAATATAGAATGGATAATACAGAACTAGGAAGATATTGAGCAGTTGAACCAGGGAGATATTTAAATAGCATAACTATAATAATTTGCCCCTTGCACTGCGTGCAGGGTGGTATTTAATTTTTTTTATACAAAATATGGAAATTGAATATACACAGTAAAGTAAAACAAATCATGATAATGCTGTTTCAAGGTATTACTGCTTTTTGTCTTCCTTTTACATATAGAATAGATAATATATCAACATATAAAATATAGAATAGATAATACAGAAAGTTAAAAGTAGGGAAAATTACGTTGAGGTCCAAGTAAGGAAATTTACGTCAAAGAGGTTCCGAGAAAGAAAAAAATTACTGTCAAGTCCCGTAGAGTTGTCAATAGCGCCCCAAAGGTTGTTAATGACAACCCCGTGAAAACACATAGGGTTGTTAACTAGGATTTGACAATAAGTTTTTTCTATCTCAAGACCTCTTTGACGTATATTCCTTTACTCGGGACCTCTATGCAATTTTCCCTTAAAAGTATCATTTCTTGACACTGTAAATTGGTTGGATATCAGGAGTAATAATGAATAGTAAAAAGTAGATCTTGTTTGCATATACAAATTTTTTTTTTCCTGTTCTTTTCCTTTTTGGTGAAACACACGGAGATTATGGTAGTCAAAATTGTGAACATCCATAATTCTTATCAGCATAATTTTTCCAAAACTTGATTACACCAAGTCCTTTCCATCTGCTGTAAGCATTCATTCTCATACTGAAAGCTGCTAAATGAAGGTAAGAATTAGGAAGAGTGAAAGGGAACGATGTTATTTAAAAAAAAAATTACCTCTCTAAGGATATTCTCGAGCTGTCTCATTTTTCCATCAGTGCTCCCATGATTGTTTCCAACAGATGCCTTCAACTCATCCACAGAATTTTCAAGATGGTTGGTTCTGCTTTCTAGTTGTGTTAGCCTTGCACTGATGCCTTCCAGAACATGAAGCAAATTCTCCATATGCTTCTGCATGGTTTGATCTATCTCAGACAATATTGCACCATCAAACACATTTTGATCCTTTTCTACTGCGACTTTTGCAGGTTCAAGAGAGTCCAGAGAATTATAATTCTGAGTAATGGAGGAAAAACGGCTTACTATTAAGACAAGATATTAAATCAAGATAGTGAAGCAATTATGTACACCAAGATATAATCAACATATCAACATATTATTTAAGTACAAGAAACACTGGCACACTAGAAAGATGTTTTTGGCAATACAAAATGCGTGCAACAGAACTATATAGGTAAGAAGCAAATTCAATCATGTTCAATAAGTAAATGGTAAATTAACAAAAATACTCGCTAACCCTTCCATCATTCAACATTAGAGAACCACACAAAGAGCGGGAGACAAAAGTATCTCAGTAGCATCAGCAGTTATCACAAATAAAAAATGTTTTAGAAAGTGAATATAAGAATTTGCATATGCTGAAGCATATGAGACTAAAGAGATTGTTGCCTCTTGATTGCTTCTTTGGTGCAGTTTGAAAGCCTTCCCTTTCTGAAAGTGACAGTACTGATTGAACTCATGCTTTGGTTCCCAGTTTCCCATATTCGATCCAAGTATTCTTAAGACATTAATTGCAACAAAATGCATATTTTTAAAACATTAATAAGAGGGAAAAAAAAATACAGGGTCAGAACTAGGCCAAGTAACATAAATAGCAGGCAATCAACAGAATTCGTCATGCCTCATCAAACCTTCCCCAAGCGCACATATTCCCTCATGCCATTCAAGATGGAAAAAACATGCAACTTGCAGTGTGCGCGCGCGCGCATAAGCCTATGTATATAAACACACATTCCATTGATTGTTACAAAAAAGTCCTTAAGCTTGGCAGCCAGAGGATTGATCCCATATGCAACAATTATCAGCACAGCATACATATTTGATAATTCATGTTATTTTGAAGTTTACATGCGTAAGAACCCATGGGATCGGATGCTGATCAGAAGAGGTGCCAGACAACCCCAACCTGATCTGTAATGGAGCTACTTTGTGGAACACATTTACGAAATCAAGGAGAAAACAATCAAAGTTGTTTAAGAACTCAAATAGCGAGTCAACAAATCAATTTAAATATAGTTGGACTGCTTTTCATCGCAGACAATAAACCCTTTTCGGCCACAAGAACAAATACATACATGATATTGAAGGGACAATGCCAAAAAAATAAAGCTAGAAGAGACCATAAAGTCATGTGTACGAAGAGAATCAGGTGGCCACATATATGAAACCTATATAAAGACCAAAACCAAAGAAGTAGCAAGAAGTCATCAACAAATCGATCCAGATGTTAACTATTCTATTAAGAGGTTAGTAAAACCCACAACAAGAAAGTAACCGCATTAAGTAATGCGTTCGGTTCAGAGTATCGACTATTAGAGACAACCACCCAAAACAAATTACCAAACAATGCAGATTGCAGACAATTCTGACGCTCTAGTAATAGACATTATAGTCTGAAAGGAAACCGTAGAAGCCTGGCCCTAAACATCGCAATTCAGCAATAGTCACGAAAACATATACAAAAGCTCTCATCTAAAGGGATCCCCGTCAGCAAAACTTGAGGACAGAAGAACTAAGATTATGAATATGAGTAAATTAGGGGAGGAGAAAGGTGGTCTTACTCTAAGGATTGGAGTGGAAAAGTTAGACTTGGAGTCAGAATTCCAAGACCTCGAAATTCCTCCCATATTAGGGTTGGAATCGTTATTAGGAGACTGAGTCGAAGCTCCGAGTGGGCGAATCGGATGGAAATCATAACTGGGAATGATATCCTCCTTAATCCCATTGCCACCGATTTGGTGGTGGCTCCCCCGGGAAGCTTCACCTTCTGTGTCTGCCCCTTCTTCCTCCTTAGGATGGCTCACCAGGTCGATGAAATCCTTGCTGGAAGACGATCCTTGGGTTAGATCCATAATCTGCTTATCCATGAACGGCGTCGTATTCATGGATTCTCAGACTGCTCTTCACACGCAAAACCAGTAAAAGAGAGGGGCTATTTAATTTAGAAATTTTCTGGGCTTTTCTTCAGGGAGAAGTTAGTATTGCTGTTCGTGTCAGATAGCCTGAAGGACCCGACAACCACGGCACACTAATGATGCCGACGTAAAAGAACCCACCGACTCTTCAGGCCAAGAACATCAGTAATTTGAAGTCGCAGGGCCTCCGGTTAAAAAAAAAAAAAAAAAGCGTAGGGCTTTGCTGATCTTCCTTCATTATTCATTTTACTTCTAAAAATAATAAATTTTTTTATTATTTATAAAAAACAGTATCATTTTTATCTCAAAAGTAACTTCCTAGGAGCATTGGATATTCAAAATTTTTAGTCGATGTCAAGTTTAACTGGTAAATAACACCATGTGCTAAAAAGCTTCTCCGTCATAATTCATATAGTATATAGTTTGACCATCTCAAAAAAATATATAATTATCAATATCAGATAATTACATTAAAAAAATTACATGTTTAAGAAAAAAAATTAAATAAGTCAAAAGTTATGATTTGTTTTTTTGCGGGAAAAAGTTGTGAATTTAAAAGTCTTATGAGTTTATGAAATTGGCTATGGTTGTGGAATGTGATTAGTATATTATGCTATAAGTTTTATGTTGATTGTATTATATTGCTAATAATTAATGATTAATTATATTATATTGGTTTTGAATTTTATTAATTGAAATATCTGTACATGATAACTAATGATAAATAGTTAATACTGTGGAGAATCCAAATTTTTAAATGCATCTTAAGTCATCCTGATTTAATTTTATATCAATTCTTAGTGTGAGCTTCTTATTTGTGCGAGATTAAATGCTAAAGTAACAAAAATTAACCTTAGCCTCAAACTAGATATAAAAGCATGCTTCTTTTTTAATATGAGAATTTCTCTTACAAGTGCCTTAAGATATTCTAACAAAAGTTGTATTTTTCCTCATTTAATTTTCTTCCTAATTTTTGTAATTTCTTGAGATTGATTGTTGACTGAGGAAGATAAATGTGAGAAAAAGACATAAACCAGTAGAAAAGTATAATTAAGTTTTTTTTCACCCTATTGAGCTTGGTTCTCTTGTTTTTCCCTTGTTCTTGAGTTTTGCATTAAAAACAATGCATAGTTTAAGTGTGAGGGAGGATTGGTCTACCATTAGTTTTTTTAGTGTTTGTTGAGCTTTATTGTAAAAAAAATGGTGCTTCTTTGAAAAATTTTGACTGATTTTGAGCTTTGTAAGAAGATTTTATGTCAGATCTTTTGAATTTTTAAACCCCAACTGACCCATACTTGAATTTTTGCAACTCCATGTTTTTGAAAAGTAAGAAAATAACTTTCACTTAAACAATTTAGAGTTATGTTTTTTCATGATTGAATGTAATGCTTTGATTAATGGTTGTTCTTAGAGTTGGTAATTTGAGTAGTTTGATTAATACTTTGTTGTTAGCTAGTGTCTAATTGGCTAGTGTGAGTAAGTATAACAGATCAAACCCTTGTTTGAAGTCCTTTAAGCCTATATTTTATTCTTTGTGTGGTTTTTCACTTAATTTGTCATTCTTCATAACTTGTCTCTACTCTTAGTCTAATTACATTGCATTTATGTGATGAAAGTGATTGAGACATTCATATTCATACCTAATATTTCCCAAACACAAATTATCATTATTTATATCCATTTTGTACCTTCTTTCTTTGAGTATTCACTTCCATTCATTCATCATTGTGGCAAGTGACAATTCATACACATTTTAGTTAGACTTATATAGTATCTCAATTCAATTGTTAAAATATCATTGAATATTTCTGCTATCTTTCATATGTTGAAATGACAGGTATATGTTTGGATGGAGAGGAAAAAGTAGAAAAGAAAGAAAGAAAAATAAAAAGAAAAAGGAAGATAAAAGGAAAAAAAACAATGAAAAAAAAATATTCAAGAAAAGCAAAAGAAAAAAAAAAGACTAAGGCATTCTCTTGAAATTTTGTGAGTAGCAAAATATATTAGTTTCAATCATATTTTTAATATTGAATATTTAGAGTTACTTTGGATATTTGTGATTTCTTATGCATGCAATGTTCCTTGCCATATCCTCCATTCATTCTATATGGCCTATTTTCATCATTACAACCTATAAAAGCCCTCATGATTCATTGCATAATTGTGATTATAATAAAGATAGTAGAGTTGTTACAAGCCTATAGTAGGATGTGGATTAGGTGGATTTGAGTGAAAATTATCCAATAATATGAGTTGAGTCAAACACAATTATCTCATGAGTGATTTCTCTCATGAGTGATTTCTCTCTTGTTTACTTTCATTGGTTAATTGCATACTTGGCTAATCTCTTTGCATTGATTTGAACTGTAAATATTGCTTGCTTGTTGACACTATTGGTTAGACTATTCCATTCTCACCATGAATTTATATAGCTCTTTAATTGCTATTGGTTGCTTGCTTGCTTGCTTGCTTGCTTGCTTGATTTATATTGAAATTATCTCATGAGTAAAAATATTGCTTGCTTGCTTGATTTATATTGAAATTAATTGTCTTTATACAGGAGTACAAAGGTTTAAGTGTGGGGGAATTGATTGCACTATATTTTTAGGTGTTATTTCATGAATAATATGAGAATTTTATCTTATTAATTGAGACAAAAATGAATTATTTGTGATAATTTTGGATTAATGAGTGATTACATGAAAAGTGTGAAAAGGAGATGAAATTGTCAAAATTTATTAATTATTCATGCAAATGAGTTGTTGGACTTTTGATGCTACCTATTGATTAATTTTATATTGTAGATATTTGAAGGAAACCAAAAAAATAAATAAATAAATTGCAGTTTAGTCCCTCCAATAAATTTTATTGGGTTTGCAATTTAGTCGCTAGTCAGAACTTGCGTTCTGACTAAGGGACATTAAGTTTGATTTTGAGACCTTGAGCTGAAGACAGGGACAGGCAGTAGCTGTAGCTGGAGCTGGGGAGAGGGAACTGTGCATCACCATCATCCACCTTCACTCCCTCTCACCACTCATCACCGTCTTCTTCCTTCCTTCCTTACCATTGGACTGCCCTCTGTTTCTCACCACTCACCCTCATCTCTCTAAACTCCACCATCAGATTTTCCATCTATCATCGTGACCACCATCATCCATCGCCAATCACCATTTTCCTCTTTCATTCTTTGCCTAGTAGCCACCATCAGATTGCCACCGTCACTCACCTTGCTGCACCACTTTGCTTCACCGTGCCGTCAACATCACCTCATCGTCCCTTCAATGATTCACTAAACTAGACAGCTTCCCCTTTTTTTTCTTTATTGATTTACCCATTTACTCATAATCCCATGATTTTCTAGTGTTATTGTGAGGAGGCGATGGCTGCAATTATTATCATGATGCATGGCTGATTCAACTCTTGAGAATTGGAAGTTTTGCTTGACTTCTTGAGCTTAATGTGGAGTTTTTCTTGATCTTAGTTACTTTATGAATTTTTTATTGTTATTGTAATTCCTAAATTAGACTAAAGGTAGTTTCAGTATGATTTTGTTGTGAGTTAATTGAACTCCATATTGTTGAGCTACGACTGTTTATTTTGTGATTGAATTTAGATTATTGCAATTAGATGTTTTAGTTGTATATTTCTTATTAATTTATTGAGACTATGATTGCTATGTGATTACTAGTTTGGGTAGTTAATTTGGATTAATTTGAGTGTCGCAATTGTGCATTCATTTTAGAGGAAACAATTGCATTAATTTAATCCATTTCACTCATCAAGTGATTTTTTAATAATAATCCTAAGTAATAATTATAAATGCGATCGTAGGAATATCTATTAATTAGAAGTGTTAGAACTAATGTGATTACTTAGAGTTTTTAATTAAGACTTGATGAATTTTGACTCCCATATCATTAGTGAACTATGATAGCCATTAGACCAATTTCTCAAGAGATTTACTTCATTCATAACCCATTCCATTTTATTTAAAAAATACCAAAAATAATAGTTTAGGATTTTAATTAAATTGCATTCTTCTTTTAATTATCATTTAACAAAAACCCCAAATCAATTTTTTTCTTATTTCCATTGCATTTGCATGAAATTTAGATTACTTAGGAATCAATAAAATGTTCCTCGAAAAGAGATAAAGATTTTAAGTTTGCCTATATGCAATCCTTAATTAATTTTTGACCTTGGACCCAAGGGGCTAATGGTAGAAGTCTTTATCAATCATCTAAACCGTCTAAGTTCAAAACATGAACATCATTACAGTCTGAGCCATTGTCATCCTTATATGCAAAAATTCAATAGATGTGAAACCATGTTCATGATATATTTATTAATGAAATATATATGCATGAATATATTGTTAAGGTTTAACCTTGATGTGTCAGCGTTATCAAGCATTGACGAAACATTATATGCTTGGTTGGAAATGTTGCGAAGTAGATTAGGTTTGACATTATATTTGCTACCATTATATAACATCATGTTGGATAAATTTAAACAATCAATGTGTTATTCAAACATTAATCCATCACAGGTTGTTCAACTGTGTCTTCCACTTACCCCAAGGGAATTTGTGATATCCTTTAGTGGAATTTTGCTTGAAGAAGGTTGTGTCGAAGATGAACTTTATGGATGTGGGGTGAAAGGTTTTTTTTTTTTGGTATAAGAAGGCATCATGTGTACAAAGTTACTCACAGGGTTATTGGAATGTTGCAACTGGTTATTATGTTCATCATGAGAAAACACGTCAATTTTTGTGATTTTCATTGTCACATTATGTAATTGTAGGAGTTCGTTTTACGGACGCTATTATTCCAACTCTTTTCCTCTTATATTGCATAAAGTTGTTTGAATGAGAAGCCTGATTTTCATCACGATGTTCTACATGGTTATTTTCCCATACAGGAACAAAAGTGATCAAACTCGGTTACAAGGACACTAAAATAGTGATTGAATTATTTAATTTAGTTAATAATTTAATAATAGGGAGAATTCTAATTAAGTCCTTTTGAGATAATAAAATGGGAGAAAGACAGTTAAATACCCTGCAAACATGATAAACCCAGAAAAGTGACTCGAATTTCGGAAAAGACAAATGAGGGGCGAAAAATTGGTCATATTTTAGTAATTCTCTGTTGAGTTTTAGTTATTCTCTTTTTAGTTTTAGTCATTTTGTTTTAGTCATTATCTACTCAGTTTTAATAATTCTCTATTGAGTTTTTGTCATCGCCCCTCATT
>JBAGKO010000010.1:4634075-4656206 GCA_037177275.1 Acacia concinna
AATTAAAAGGTTTTATTACATTTAATTATAATTAATTTGAATTTTGTAACTGTCATTTTAATTGTCATTAAACTATCTTTAATGGTCATTATTACTGCTCAACGGCCATATGAATTTCTGCCTATAAAAGGCAATGTGAGGAGAAAGGTGTAAGAGCTTTGAGGCTAGCTCTACCCTGACCTCTACCTCGAATTCCTCTTCTCTCCGTTTCTTCTGAGTTATGCAATTATCTTCCCGTAGTTTTGACACCCTACTTCATATAAGAAGAGTTCATTTTATTCTGGAGAGTGTCACTTCCTAATTTACTAGGGGGTTGCAGAATATCTCTTAAAGATAGTATCTTTAGGTGCGACTTGAACTATTTGCTTGTTTTGTTTTTATAGGTGCTATGCAGGAGGCTAACGCCAACATAAATTGCTTGGAATCTTGAGAAATAACACAAGTCATGAATCATATTACTTTCTATTAATTTTATTTCATATATTGAATATTGATGATTGTATGTACATAATAATATGTTGAACTGAAATCAAACTTGAGCCTCTGTTCCACTGCAGATTAAACCCACGGCAGATTAAAACGGAAAATGAAACTTGGAACAAACATCTCCAATTTTATTTCAACTTCCCTGTAAGCTTTCTTATCGTACTCATATACACTGCACGCACTCTCTCATAACTTCATAACTTTCTAAATCTAAATCTCAATGTACATACCAATATACTCGTCAATAATCTTCTTCTACTCTTATTTAATTTTGAATTCCCCTTGTCTCCCTTTATTGAGTACGTTCTCAGCTTGTCTATCCAGCCTCACAATCGGCATTATCACCAACATTTTACTGTCATTTAACTGCTTACTCCAAGAACAGACTGCAGGAAACGAGTATGTTAACGTTTGATAATTTTTAATGATAAATACAATAAAAGTCAGCTGAGTGACTGGGTCCACCTACTCCACAAACTAGTTTTATTCCATATATGAAAACACATTGTATCGTTTCTTTATCTTGGCTTCACCGGGAACTCTCAACTAGAGGAGACCTCGTGATAAACAAACTTACCATGTTAAGAAGCCGTAGAGCTGCAGGTCGAGTAAATTTTCTGGCAAAAAGGAAGCACGTGGATGGTTTACCCTTGCTGCTGCACCATTCTCTCCGGTATTCAGTCTCATAATAAATATTATCTATTTCCTGAAACATTATCAACTTTTTAAGTATGTGATTCAACCAAAGCATAATTAATGCGCTATGTATGCTTGTATTAAAATCGATCATGTTGGATTGAAGATTGCCAGATCAATCAATTGTACTTGTGAACTTTATTACATCTTCAGCTCATTTTATGCATCTCAACAACAACCACCGAGTCCCCCGCCCCTTCTTTCTCTATTTTCAGGCTACTTGAATTTTGTGATAAAAACGGATTATTCTCATGCATGCTATACTGATTCCCGTGATGCAGGGTTCATTAGCAGGTTGATACTCACCATAAATTAAGAAAGAGAATTTAATCTCATTTTTAATTCAGATTTTATTGGGGGTAGTGATCAAATATGGGGGATGTTTTGTTAATTAGCTATGCCAATTTGTATAAATCATGGTTTTGCTAATTCTTTCTGAAGTTCATGGACATATTGAGAAGTACCAGGTGAAGTTCCTTGACTTCATTTTTAGACTCAGAAGGTTTACGCTCTGTCTTCATGTGTTTCACCCCAATTCTATTTCTTTCTAACCAAAACCTCCATAGAAGATGAAGCGCACAGCACAAGTCACTAACTTCTACATGTCTATACCTACTTATATGCATCCAAGAAAAGGAGGGTGAGAGGAGCGGGTTAATTATGGAGGCACAGTTGCTTCAACAGAACAATGTTAGCAGTGGCAGCAAAGGTCGCACCTTTATAAACTTTATAAGCATTGGAGTAGCATCTGAGAACTTGTATGTCACAGGATGCCATCCTCGACGTTCACGATCTTTGGAGGAGGAAAGATCCCAGGAGGTATGTGTCACTGATCTCCGTGTGATTTCTCCTTCAAAGCCCTTTAACTAGATTTCAGAAGGAAAACCCCAAAAAATGTTGAGCAAAACTAATAAGCTGGTGGAAATTTTGCAAATGAAATTCATTAGGATCAACACCATCACAATAGTCTTTTCACACAGGAAAAGCAGGAATCTTACGGCCAGTAAGGTCTGAACATAGTGTTCATCCGGTATGCAGTTATGCTCCTTTGACGTATCAGCAGGCTGCATGAAACAATGAACTGAATCAGTACTCTTCTTTCCTACCATTTGCAATAACCAGAATGACAGCAAGTTCCAGCTCAAAACAAAGTTATTTAATAACACCATGATTTATTTCGTGAAGAAGAGAAGAAGTGCAGTTAAAAAGCTCAATTGGAATTAACATGACTAAAAATCCTCATGAGTTTCACATGCACAGATAGAACTTACAATGTGCTGATCCCTCCAAAATTCTGGTAGTGGTTTTTTCTGCATAATCAAATCACATGTCAGAGAAATGTAGATGTAAACTTATGAAGAAAAGATGTTGCCAGAAGCCAGATCAATAAGAAAAAAGAAAAAGCTCATGTGATTTTCCATTTCATGCATAAATTTTGGCACATCTTTTAAGGTCATAAGCCATAACCTTTTGGATTTAAAAGAATAGGCGAATTCAGAATCACACAAATAAGAAAAAATATTATGATTAGCAACACTTGTAAAAATAGGGACCTGGAATGAATGCAGTCACCAATTACCTTGCAATACCGCTGAAACATAGGAAAGACAGTTTCATCATTCACTACAACCTCAGCATGCTTTCTGGTTAGAACAGCCCACTGGAAGAGGATAAATAGACAAGATTAAGATCATATTCTTTGGCTGTAGATCATAAAATATCCCATGAATTTGGCTTTCAAGTTTCAGAAGGACGTAATAGTGACTTGAGCCTTTACCTGGGATCCTTTCCTCCAGCTATGAACAGGAATAACAGGAGCCATTTTTGGATTGTAGCGACCTTCTTTTGTGTCAGCAAAGCTACTCTCACATTTGGTTGCCAAAATCATTACAATTTGATCATCAACGAATGAAATAAATTATATAAATGATTAATAACAAGTAATTCAAAAACTTGATGATAACATCACAAGTGATCCCATTATTTTTACTTTTGTCTCTTTAAAGGCTCATCGCTCTGAGATTCATTACTGCAAAATTTTATATTTGAGCCCTAAGTGTTGTGTTTAATTCAGTGGTTTGTTTCCTACTATTTACCAAAACACCATGCATCACAAGTAAGGGGGTTCTTGATCCCCATACAAGCGTCAAGGCACCATGGTAAATACTGAAGCCCATGGCGTTCCCTGCCATGGGACACATACTGGTCTAGTATTAATGAGCCATGATGTGTCTGTCTGCATCATTTTGGTCAGGAGATATCAGAGAGGATCTAAAAGAGGAAGTAAAGAGAGTTTAAATGCCACCACAATTGCACATATTGCCATCAACGAATTCAACTTATACTCCATCACTGGATAGTCTATTTTTCTTTGCAGTCAGATCATGAGGTTGGCGACTTTCCAAAGTCAAGCTCAGATTTTTGCTTAAGCCACTTTAACCAGATAGTGGTCAAATTTAAGTATGAGTTTACCCTTTTCATAGTTTTTCATATGGCCATTATAGTTTCACAAATTAGATTCAGGGTTACATTTTTCATTACTTAAGGTCTCACCATAATAAGTGATAAAAAAAGTGGCCAGGATTGTTGGGTAGAGGGTGACAAAGATAATGTGCAGAAAAGTCAAGATAATAATGCTCACCTGTCAACGAAACTGGTTGATGCTGACATGATGTAGTCATATATGTAGCTGAAGTTGTACAAAGGTATACAGCTGAAAAGAGATTAAGCCATTGAAATACAGTAAGGCACAAGATTTAGAAGAATTTAGTGACTTCAATGTCATTTCTGACATCAAATAAACAGAACATAAGCCTAAGATAAAGGAGATCATGAATTTGATAGTATATTTAAACTAACAAGCAATCAGAGTTGAGTCCAGCAAAGCATGTGCAAAAAGGTTAGAAGTTAATAGCTGTAAACCCTCACCTGTCTGAGAGAAATACAAAACGGTCATTTAAAGGATCGGTAAGTGCATTTCTAAGCAAAATGCGCTCTGCTTCTATCATGGTTGCTTCTCCCCAATCTACCTGGACATAGATAACATGCATTGAGTATCAAGAGGCCAGCAGACATAAAAGGGAGAAACTACAGCTTTAGATAAAATTAATTTCTGAAAAATTTAAGCCAACATGGTCAAAGTTAAGTCAGAGAAGCAAGAAAAAGTTAGAGAAAACGTGGCAAGACTTTTTTTTTTGTTGGGGGGGGGGGTCTTTTTTTTGGTGGGGGGAGGGGGGAGCGTTGATGAGCACATAAAGTGATGCGCAGTAACTATATCAATGTGAATAGCGTGTAAAGCGCTAATAAAACATGAAAAATATATGCAAAAACAAATTGTGTTAAGTTTAAGAAGAGAAACCTGTATACTGTTATTAACTTGACGATCCAAAAAATAAACTGATTTAGTTGTTGCTCTGTTGAATAGAAACCCAGGCCTTGAGTGGACAAAAATTGAAAATTTGCCATCTCCTCCCTGATGAAGCAGCACAGATAACGTTTTAAGGATGGCACCTCAATAGGTAAGCAAGAAGAATTCTAAATGATCAACTAATATTTTTATTGCTCATGACTTCTCAACGCGCACGAGGTAACTTTCTACAACCGTACAATGGGAACATAGGTGAATGATCATATATTTTTCCATTTGGCATAGAAGGAGAGAAGAAAGATCAAAAGAGCCTCAACAGTTAATTTAGACAGAACCATGCAACTTGCGTGTACAAACTGCATAAGATGAATTTAGTTCCAGTAGGTAAGGCAATTCACATCATTCCTGTGAAAAGTAACTACGAAACTGAGATAAATTATTGCCCTCGCTTAAATCTGTATTCCGAGAAGAGATTCAATTATTCAATGTAGATTGAGCTATTTTATCAGATTTATTTTTAAAGACTACAGTAGATTCAATTTTCTGGAGAAAAATGCATATTCATATTTTTAAACTCCCTCAAGAAGTGAAAAAGGACTAGAAAATATCTTTAAGGCCTGTTTGGTTTGGAGGGAGGGGATGGAAGGGAAGGGAAGGGGATGGAGGGATATTTGGCTCCCCTCCAAAAAAACCCCAATTTGGAGGGGAGGGGTGAGAGAAGCATATTTTGGTTCCCCTCTCCTTCAAAAGTTCATACCAAACAAGGGTTTCTCCCCTCCCATCCCCCCTCCAACCAAACAGACCCTAAACTCCCTCGAGCAATAGTAGGTTGGCCATATCACTAGTGCTTTCCCAAGCACTCAAAATGGAATGCAGAAAACTCGTGAAATATTTTTCGCAAGGGAAAAAAACCACAATGAATACTTATGCATTTAAGCTATAAATAAGAAAATTGGTCCAGGACTGGTGTGCACTCGCAACACAGTTAAACATATGTCCCCAGAATATGAGGTCAGTGTCAGAAATTTGAAACCATTGCCCGTCTACAAGTGATTAACCACGCATTAATTGATATTTGCTAAAGATTTACTCGAATCCATAAATCGTAAAACATACGAAAGTGGTTATAAGCGTTAGATATTCCCAAAAAAGGAAAAAGAGCTAAGTAGCTAATTAATCACCCCGCGTTAGCCACCTACAGATCCCACACAGAAAAGACAAATTAATTGAATAACATACCCGAAAAAATGCATCCCAAACAATCTCTAAAGGAAGCCGGTTCCGTGCAATGAAGAGAAACGCAATCTTCGGGCCAGCAACGATTTGGTGTTGCAAGGAAGTAAGCCCCGTAATTCGAGAGTACTGTGTCTGCATAAGCAACAAGCTGGCGAAGCAAATTCCTAGCAATAACACAACCAAGAGCCTCCTCTTCCATTTGGGTTGAGATTTCTGCTGAGAAACCTTTCGCTTCATCTTGTTCCACCCTTTCAGTTCGATTGCTCTCTCATTTCTAACTAACAGCAGTGGTTCAATCACCGTAAGAAATGAAACATTTGACCTCACTTGAATCTCGTGAGAATCAAATATCGACCCAGATCCAGAAAGCACAAACAACGTAGTCCGCTCTAAAGACTCGAGCCTTCCCCTCACTGCATGAACAAATTCCCGGGTAAATTTAGCACCCAGATAGCCATCCAAACTCCCGGAGAAAAAGCAGGCTGCTTCTGAGGCAGCTGGGATGTGATGCTAGGAACAATACGCTTCAAGATTCTCGTGAATTGTCACAGTATGCCAAAGCATGTGATTCGAAAGTCAAAACGAAATAAAGAAGTGAAGAAGCTAGGCTATATAACATTAGAAAATGGAGAGAGAGAGAGAGAGATGGTGCGCTTGAGTCATCAGTCGAGTGCAGAGAGGAAGCTTTGGTTTCGTTTAGAAAGTGATGCACCCTCCCACATATATTCCAGTTGATGATAAGTCTTTGCTAGTTGCGTGTGATGCGAGGCATGGGAATAAGTAAGGTGCCTGTTATTAAACTTGAATGAAACTACTCACTGTCTGTAGCCTTGCTCTTTAAGCAGAAGGGGGGCAAAAAAAAAAAAAAAACAAAGAGGGCAGACCAGCAGAAGAGTAGAATCCGTGCCTTCAGATAATTTGATTTGATCTTGTTGGGATGTCTTTTTGGGTACTTGAACGAAGGATCATTCCAGACACAGAAGGTGTTGGTTGCCCCCATAAGCCTTCATTATGAAATTTTAGACATAAAAATTATCAATGATGCCTGTCCAAATCAAAATACTCATTCAGTTTTTATTTATAATATTTTTTTAATAAATTTTAAAAAATTAATTATATTACTTTAAGACATTAAAATTTATTATTTTTTTTAAATTATATTATTTAACTTATAAACTACTATATAATATAATAAAATACAATATATGATATTATTAAATAATTTAATTAGTTTTTTTAAAATTTTTTAAAAATGTCTTATAAATATATGTTTTTGCCCGAAAATTATTGGGCTGGGAGAGTTACTTTCTGTTAGGCTGGCTGGCTCCCAATAATACTAAATCGCATAATTATATTTAAAAAATTATTGGAGGTTGAGAAAAGATTTTAAAAAATTATGAGATTTATGTACCTGAAATAATCTTGCTCTTGATTCAATAAAATTAAAAAAAATGTTTATCTTATTGGGTAAAATAACAAGTACGCATGACAGTAAATTATATAATATTACCTCTAGTTTATAACAGACATTTTATATTAAAGATAGAAGGTAGTTATTGTCCATTAAAATTAAAAAAAGAAAAGACAGAGAGTAGTATATCATATGTTGAAAATTGAGAAGGTAAATTGTTTGTTTGCTATCTAGCGTTTGAAAAACATGTCGATGAAGGTCAATACATAACTTTTTTACGTAATTATCTCATAAATCATAAATCACAAATCACATTTTAAAAGTAATTTCTACTACTAATTCAAACATATAATTGTTTTGTGTTTTAAAGTGTGGGGGTGGGAAACGGTGGGTAATGTCTGGGTTAAGAGCGGGGGTGTTTGTGATGGGGGAAGGATACCTAAATGGGGAGGTTGTTAGAGAAACTAATAATTAACGGTTAGTTGGGCTGAGGGGCTTTAATACATGGATGCTGCAACTGTGGTGTTTTTAAATGCAAGCAATTGCCAATTCATCTTCCTCTTCCACTCTGTTCAAATTTAAAGACAGAAAAGTTTGCCAATATGTGAACATGGTTCAGGTCTTTTCTTTTTCATCTCAATACACATATCATAAAAACCGTGTCCCTGTTTCAATACTTAAAATTAAGATATTAAAAATTGGACCGGTCATTGAACCGGTTAAAATACTAGGTTAATGGTCAGTGGATCAGATGGATAATTAACTCGATGTTAAACCGGTAAGAAAATTAAGATTTTAGGTTTATTGGTATAAAATTATAAGAGAAATTATTAATTTTTTTAAGAAAAAATGGGATGAACCGGTTTAATATTGAACCGGTTTAGGTCACCACCGGGTTGACCAGTTTACACTGGGTCACCTGGTCCAATTCAATTCTCCAAAACTCATTGCACCAAACCGATTACCAGACCGGTTCACCGATTTCCAATCCTGACTAGCTAGTCCAGTTCGGTTTTTAATACTATGCTTAAAATAAGAGCTAGTTAACTAATTTGAGGAGATTAAAAAATTAAATAAATTACTTAATTGTAATATTCCATGTATCATGTAATTATTCTAAAATTCTTGTGTGTATCATTAAATTATGTATCAATTTAAACAAATTGTTTTGAAGAAAAGTGATAATTGTGGGAGGTAAAATGAAAATAATGTTTTATATTTAAACCCAAAATTCACTTCTATAATAGCTATTATATTTGGGACTAGACTAGAGGAAGTGATACTTATATATTAGGGAAAATCTCAATTGAGGACCAATGACCTAAATTAATTTCAATAAAATCCTAAAATGTTTTGAAATTTCATTTAGCACCAAGGACCAGAGACCAAAAAGAAAATAAGTTCCAGGTAAAATACAATAGTGCCCTTACTTTATGAACAAATGGGATACTTCTAAGAACAAATATGCAACTTTATCAATAAATGAAATATTTCTATAAATAAGTGTGCAATTTTAACAACCGGAAATTAATGTGTTGTTTATATGAGGGTTATACTTATACATGAAGAGTTACATGCTTATTCGTATGAGAATTTCATTTGTTCATAATATAAAGGGTATTATTGTCTTTTTATCTGAAATTTTTATTTTCAATTTGTTCCTTAGTCCTACAATAAAATTTCAAAATATTTTAAAGTTTAACTGAAATTAATTTATATCATTGATCCTCTATTGAAATTCTCCCTGCAATCATGTTTAAATTTCACTCGGTTCAATCAGCCTTACAGAAAACAAAACCCCTTTTCTCAAATACTAAACATATTTCAATTTACTGGGAGATGACTTAGAGTTTAGTGGAGTATTTTTTTAATATACGAGTATAATCCCTCACTAATTATGGTGATATAGTTAAATGTGTCTTATAATATAAATTGGATGAAATGTATATGCATACAAAGAAGTATGAATACATGACAATATCATAAGTCCTTAATGTTTAGCGTAAAATTTAACCAACAAGAGACTATAGCACTCTATCTAATTCTTACTATGACATATACTTATTAGACTTTATTGGATTAATAAAGTTAATTAAGTTAGTTAAAGCGACATATTAACAAATTATTTAACCAACAAAATATTTCATGATATAACTTATTAAATACTAGGTGCTACTGAAAAAATATTTTTATGCAATTTTTCAGATATTGGGCAATTAAAAAAGTATTTTACAGTTTTGAATACACAAAAATTATTTTATGATACTGGGCGACACTGAAAATATTTTTTCAGTAGTACCTAGTATCTAATAAGCTATATCATGAAATGTTTTGTTCATTGATACACAAAGTATTTTACAATTTTGGATACACAAAAATTATTTTATGATATTGGGTGACACCGAAAAAATATTTATGATACTGGGTGACACTGAAAAATTATTTTTAAGTGTTGAATGGTTTTTTTTTTATAAAAAAAAAGGAGGAAACCCCCCCATTTTTCAACCAAAACGACTATGTTTGAGGGCAGAGGAAGGGACAGGGAGGGGACCCATTCCGGTATTACCATGCCTAAATATAGAATAGTTGTGGATTGTTTGGTGGGGTTAAGGGTCACATTTATCCCAAAAGTTTAAAACTAAGGGCTATTTTATTTTTGTAGTTATCTTGATTAATTTTGACCATTAGTTGACTAAATTTGTCAAGCTAACAATCCACGTATCATCTAACTTTTTTTGGTTAAAGTGTAAATTTGTAGTGAAAGTTTTAAATTTAACTTAAAAAAAAAAAAGTGGATGGCATATAGATTTTCGAGACAAATTTACACTTTAACAAAAAATAATCGGATAATAAGTAAACTGTTATCTCAATATATTTAGTTAATTAATGATTAAAATTAACTAAGATAACGACAAAAATAAAATTACTCCCGTTTTAAAACATCAGTTCTAGGGCAAAAATGCCCCTTGACCTTTGTTTTGTGTCATGATTTTTTGATTGTTTTTGCAATTGAGGCTTTTTAAATTGGGAGAATTTCAATAAAGGACCACAGTTGGAAATTAATATCAGCGTAGCCCATAAATAAGTGAATGAGTCATATGAATATGGATTTTTCTTATTCACATGACCCATTCACTTGTTTATGAGCACGCTGATATTGATTTTTAATTGCGATCATTTATTGAAATTTCGCCTTTTAAATTATGTGTGAGAAATATCATATCATATTCACTAAAATTAACGGCTCCTGTAAAGCAATAAAATGTGCAGAATAAACAACAGAGTTCCAAGAATATTTTTAAACTCAACTACTACAGCCAAATTTCTCCACAAATCCATTTCTTTAGTAAAATGTAGAATAGCTGTGTGACAGGGTGCACTTTCTCTTATCTCGTTGGTAAACAGCCTTATTTGAAAGACATACAATAATTTTGAAAAAATCTCAAAAAAAGACACTCTAAATAGGAAAAGACAGGTTAGAGCAAAAAAATGGAAAAATATTAAATCAATCATTTTTGTACTTTTTTTTCTGTAATTACAAAAATACCATTATATTTTTAACAACACGAGTATCTCAATTCACAATAAGAATATCTCAATTAACAACAACATAATTATTTAGGTAGTACATATTTACGCTGTGAATTGTTTGTGCTATTGTTGTCAATTGAGATACTCATGTTGTTAAAAATACAGTGGCATTTTTGTAATACAGAAAAAAAAAATACAAAAGTGACTGATTTAAGATTTTCCTATTTCATTACTCTGACATGTATTTTCCCTATTTAAAGTGTTTTTTTTATTTTCCAAATAATTTTCACAAAAAACTAAACATAACTAAAATTTGCCTTCCTACCAAAAAAAAAAAAATAAGACACACGCCCCACATGTGCGCCAAGCAAATAAGGTCGTTGCAGGGTCTTATTGTGGCCTCTATATGTGTGTGTGTGTTGTTTTTTTTTTTTTTTTTTTAAAAAAAAAACACAGAGGAAGGCATTATAGTCCATTACCATTTCTGCCCTTTTTTCGATGAGTTAATCAATGTTAACGTATCATGTAAACATAAAACCATTTTTTTCTTATCTGTCGATTGAATCGTTTACTTGGAAGTATCCACAGTCGAAGCTGCTTATACATTACGTTTTTTTTTTTTTGGCCAGCGGTTATACATTACAATTACAGTATTAACTTGGACGAATCGAACCTCTGAGTAGGACATCTTTTGTAATGTAATATGACATGACAACCAACACAAAACAAAATGACAAGTTTCGTGTAATTACTAATTACCAGCTTTTTAAAAAATCCTTCTCGCTGTGGGGTTATTATTAGTTACCTTTTTATTTTATCCAGCTCAGGTAACTCTCAATCAACATGACATTCTCAATAAAATTATATCTTAAAGTGTTTCCCCCATGGCTTTTTTCCTAAAAACTTGCTGGCACCACAAATTTATAACATTTTCTTATTTGATGATTAATTATGCAAACATTTCCTAAAAACTGAAATTAAGTTTTCAAATAGGTTATAGTGTTGTTTAATCACCCCCAAAAAAAAAGCAACCACCAACAGCAGCACGTGCATTTAAGCGGTGGAGCTTTATGTGGCTTTGAAACTTTGGGCTTAAGTGAATTTGTTGGTTTACGCAAATTGAAATAGAATTGTTTGAGAAAATTGTGTTGAAGTTTTGAGTAATAGAATTTACATTAAAATAAAATATTAAAAATTGAACAGTATAGTAAGCCAGTCAAAATAATGGTTTAAGGGTAAGTGGGTCAGATAAGTAGTTAACCCATGTTGAATTGGTTATGATTAAAATAATATAATTTAATTCAATATCTGTATTTAATTATAAATATTTTTATTAAATTGAAAAAGAGTGGTTAAAATGTTAAATAGTAAGAGTAAAAAAGTCAACAACAAAAAAACACATCTGGGTTGAAAAAAAAAACCAACTTTTCTTATTGCCAATGAACGTGTGTCAATCCATTTACTGCCACATCTCATCCATTATATTGTGAGGGCAGTGAGGTAGGTGAATTGAAATTTTTTTAAATTTATTTTATTTACACGTTGTACTGTAAGACCATAGGGAAAAGAGAAAACAGCACCACTCTCTTTCTTCCTTACAAATTCTCCCTCCTCTCTCTACATGCTTTCAAATTTTTTCTTTACAAGTTCTCCACTTGTCCCTCCTCTTCCCATATGCTTTTAGATCTAATATATCGAAGAGCTTCAAGGTTATTCAACAAAATAAAACAAAGAGTGTTAAGGCTTACCTTCAATCGAACCCCGTGTGTGAAGTCTCAGGTTTCCTCCATCTTTTCTCTCTGAGTCCAATTCTTCTTTTAGATCCGTTGACCAGAGAGTTTCAAAGCTATTCAAAGAAGAAAAAAAATAGTTTCAAGCTTCATCTTCAGTAAACTTTGTGATTGAGTCTGAGGTTTCCTCCACTTCTTCCTCTCCTCCTCCTTCTTCTTGTTCAACTCTAATGCGAGCTACGGTGGGTGATGACACCAGCGGAAGAGCTGATGACAGGAGAAGGAAGGCTAAAATCGAAAATGGGTAAAGTTTGAAAAAGTGAAAGTGAGATTTGTGGGGAGTGGGGATGGAGGGAAAAAATCAAATCACGTTTTTTATTTTTTAGTTTTTTAAAAGTGCACTCCAAATGACGCCTGCTATGTAGAGAATTTTTTTTTAAAAAAAAAACTAAAGTAACCCGTGACCCAACCGGGTTATCTTGGGTCACACCAGGTTGAACCAGGTCAACCAACCCTACAAAATCCACCAAGCCGAACTTCTCACTGGTTCACTAGTTTCTGGTTTGAACCGGCAGGCCCGATTTTGCATTCCATGCATCAAATAGATCATATGAAATAACGTATTTACAATAAAGTCCCGTAGAATGGCTAATGACACTCATAGTGTTGTTAATGAAAACCTCACAGTAGTCCATAGGATTGTTAGATGAGATTTTATTACAATTACACGATTTTATAAAATCTCTTTAACGTAAATTCTTTTATTTGGGACTTTAACACAATTTTCCCAATCTTTTTACACAGTCGTCTCTATATTGTAAATCACATTAGAAAAATAATTTATGCCGCCAATCCAAGCATTCAAAGAACTCTGATCTTTGAGTTTCGCCTCATCTTAAAAGATAACATGGGGCAAATAATAAATTTTAGATGTGAAAGGTTGTAATACCTTATTTGCAACCTGTTTAATATATTCACGGGTTGGGTTTTCTATCTCATAGTAAATCAAGATATTATTGTAAATCGTTACCTAGTATTGGCATTTACCCTCTATTCAAAAAAGTTTGATTGCTCTTTTAATCTCTTATTTTCTTTTATTCTTCAATCTACTCGTGAATGGATTCAATATTTTAACATTATAGCTCAATAAATATTTATTCAGATAATTAAAAGTAGGTGATGTCCTTTTTTTTATTTTTTATAAACTCAACTATGTGTTTTCGTTCACATTAGAACTTACTTCAAAATAATCTGGTTAATCAATCAAATATAACTTTCTTACATAAATATAAATTAAATAGGTAGTCATTGGATGCTATACAAGCAACATATCACTCTAATCCCTATTGTACTGCCCATAATTTAGAAAAACATGGAGTCGCCACTAAAATTTTAAAGAAGGGTAATTTTGAAAACCTATAAAAAAATTGATTATAGTTTATGAAAAAAACAGATAAGGCTTGAGAGTCGATTGTTCGTAGGGAATGTATTAGGCACCCCATAGCACCCATTCATAAGAATGATTACCCTAAATTCATTATTTAAAAAATACAAATATGCATTTGAATTTATTTTAATTACAAAAAGGAAAGTATTTACAAAGAAGGAAAAATTGTTTATTTATATTTTTTAGACTTGACATGGGAATAGAGCCTAAGACCTACGTACCATTTGGATTAATCAAAATCCACGTAGTTCGAGATTAAGGGCCAAATTTACACCTTTACATTCATTCATGTATGTTGGTTTTTTAACCTTTTCTTTCATCTCCTTCTTTAATTAAGGGAAAAAATTAAAACAATGTCATTTAATACTTGAAACTAGAGTTATATCAAGGACCAACTTTTTTAATAAAAAATGGCTTATAAAAGGGATCATAGAGGTATATTCACATATGAGAAAAACTCATCATAAGGCTCAACTTCTCACATACAACACGGTATAATATTGTTATTCTATGGGTTATTTGTTCATACTAGACAGTTGATACCTCATAATGTAATTTAGCTAACCACAAACGCTTTTGCATAAATCCAATGCATTGTTGTTATAGATTGTGTTTAGAAAAACAGTGGAAAAAGTGGTTTATTTGCAATCGGACTCATGCAAAAGTAATAATGGGTAAAAATCATACTGTGTGATGTGATTTATATTTGGAATGGCAGTAGTAGAAGTTATATGTGTAAAAGTGAAACTTGTTTAATTGATATGTTAAAAAGTAACTTTTAATAGGAAATGATTGAAAAGGACACAAATCATATTATATGTTGTGTTTTATTACAGTAGTTTATAAGTCAAACAACATAACTTAAAGGAAAATGATAAATTTTAATGCTTTAATGTAATATAATTAGTTTTCTTAAGATTGTGCAAAAAGTCAACTGGGTCTTATAATTAGAACCATATTCAATATTATTATATGTAGATATATTGTGATATTTATACTACCTCCGGTCCTAATTATAAGATCTAGTTGATTTTTTTTTGGAAAAGTCAATAAAGTAAAATAAGTTACTTAACTATATCATATGTTGTGTTTTATTATATTATATTTTAGTTCACAAGTTAAACAAAATATTTTAAAGAAAAATGATAAATTTTAATACTTTAAAGTAATATAATTAGCTTTATTATAATTCTTTAAAAAAGTTAATTAGATTTTATAATTAGGATAGAAAGGAGTATGTTATAATAGAAAAATGAAATAAAATTTCAAACTAGTAAAAAAAAAAGGCTAAAGTGTCTTTTTAATCTTTTAAATTTAATCGATATCCTTTTTTAGTCATTTAATTTTAAAAAGTGTATTTTTAACCCTTTTAAATTAATAACGTTAACTATATAAATCCAATTAGCCAAAGGTTTTGCCAAACATGAATCAATATATATAAAATATGTTCCCTTAGTTGATGGTTTAATGGCTTACTTTTGGCTCTTGACTCAGATAACTGTTCATCAGCCGCTCAATATATTTTATTCATTATTTTTTCATTTCGGGCTACACACCATGGGCCATTCAATATTAAAAGCTGGTCCAAACGTGTAAACTCAGCAAAGCTTTCTCACTTCATTTTACTGTTAGATGCATCACGAGGGACCTTATTTTTTTAATCTTTCACCTCTTCTCCTCTTCCTCCTTGTACAACTGCGCTCTATTTCAATTCTTTAACCAAAACCCTTTCACCCGGAAGCTTCAAGCAACTTGCGCCATATTTTACTGTGACAATACCTCTCCATCTATAATACTTTTTAAATAATTAAATAATACGGTAACACCAATTAGGATACAGTAACTGGAATCATAATACTTTTTTTTTTACTATTAATATTAATTACTGTTAATATTTAGGGAAACTTAAAAGGGAGAATTAAAAAAAGACATTGGAAATAGGGAAAAGACAATTCAGTACAGCGAAATCGGAAAATCTCAAATCAGTCTGTTTTGTACTTTTTTTGGGTAATTACGAAAATGCTACTAAATTTTTCACAACATCAGTTTCGTAATTCACAACATGAGTTTCGTGATTCACAACATCAAATACTACATATTTACAACTTACAGTGTAAAAACATAGTACCTGGTGTTGTTAATTTGGATACTCGTGTTGTAAATTATAAAACTGGTGTTGTGAAAAATTCAGTGGCATTTTCGTAATTACCCAAAAAAGTACAACACAGACTAATTTGGGATTTTCAGATTTCGCTGTACTGAATTGTCTTTTTCCTATTTCACTTGTCTTTTTTTGGAATTTTCCCAACTTATATCCTGTACCTTTTCAGATTTCGCTGTACTGAATTGTCTTTTCCCTATTTCACTTGTCTTTTTTTAGAATTTTCCCAACTTATATCCTGTACCTTTTTTCCATTTCTTTTTATTTAAAAAAAGGTCATTGTAATTAGCACGGACAGGCACTAACGGCCTGAGGTTACAACGACGGGATCGAACCCGTGACCTCCTCCCACTTGAGAGATGCCATTATCACTAGGCTGCAAGGCCTTGGGTATCTTTTTTCCATTTCTAATCCTAACAAACACGGTTTTCTAATTTCATGCTTGACTATTAACATGCAACCTGGTGCTGTAACTAGGAACATTTAAGAAATAATTAAAGCAGGCTAATTGATAATTCGTGAACTTGTTTTTCTAATCCTTAATATAAAATATATTTATCTAAAATCTAAAACTATATTAAAAAATTAATCAATTTAGTGACAATGACTCATATTTCTTAATTCTTTTATTTCTATTCCTCTTCGATTATTGTCAATTGATCATCAATAATGACAAATTATGAAAAAACTGACCAATATAAAAAATAGATCTTATATAACTAACATTAACCTCCAGAATAGGTCATGTATAGGCTATAGTAGTATTAATTGAATAATCAATAGACCCTCTATTGTGGAGAGAGACACGACACCTAGATATAGTCGAATTTTTGGTGTATTGTAGAAATGGGAAACAATTTAGCTGTGTTGAGAGTTTTAATTATGAGCCGAGAACGAAGCATGTTCATACGTACGTACGGCATGCAAACTGGAATTTTGAAAGATGAGAGAGAAGCGATTTCATTTACAGGCTTTTCTGAAAGAAACGTCGCCTTGAAGAGCGGCTAAAACAGACGAACAGTACCCAGTCTCTGTTACTTTTCTGTACAATATTTAACACTTTGACAAAAGATAAATAATGGATCTTCCCTAGACTATACGGCTCAAGAAGTAAATGGTGTTAGGAATGCCGTACCATTTTAAACCATATGATTGAAGCCACATTTGCCACATTTTATTAGATGGGGTGAACACATATCTTGCTTAGAATAATTTATTTAAAGTTAATAAGATTTATTTGTGAAGTATGAACTAAGTATATGAGATAGGTCTTTCTTGTATTTTATGTATAAGATTTTATTTACCCCAAATAAGTTATAACAAACAAGACATATGTTTGATACAAGGCACAACATTTACTCCTCTTCCAACAAGTACACTTATCGGGGTTTTAAATTTGTACTCCCTCCGTTTCTATTTATAAGACCCTTTTGAATAATCATAGAAAAATTCTAAAAAAGTTAATTAAATTACTTAATAATATCATATATTGTATTTTATTACATTATATAGCAATTCATAAGTCAAATAACATAATTTGAAGAAAAACGACAAATTTTAATGTCTTAAAGTAGTGTAATTAACTTTCTTAGGATTCCCTAAAAAAGCCTTATAAATAGAAATAAATGACAATTGTTGGTAACTCTTTCTGTTCTTTTTTTTTTTTTATTAAAGCGTATCATGATTATCATACATCATTTTGTGTGTTCTCTTTGAAATTGGATCATACTCAAAACTCCTATTTTATTCATGATGTTTGTGAGCCAATTGCCAATAATTGATAATCAGAGTCCTATAATGAATGCCGCTTACGTAAGGAGATGACCATGCTTGACTTATCATCCACACATTTTGCTGTATTCAAGGTAGATATATATATATATATATATATATATATATATTTGTCTATCAATTTATCATTTATACCCATAAGTCTTGGCTCACATAGCATCTATCTCCCCCTTCAAAAAATGTTCACAACTTCAAACCTGTGTCAATGCGTGTGAGTTTGTTTGTGTTGCGTATACATGGTATGTTCTTCCATTAACCCGTGTAAAAAAAAATCAATTATCACCTAAAAAAGAGTTTGATGGGTTGCATTATAAACAATACTCCCTCTGTCTCAAAATATAAGAGACATTTAATCGAATCTCGTAGCTTGAAGTGGCGGTTAATAACAATAAATATATTAGAATTATTACTCATTTTTATTAAAATACCCTTATTAATTAAGAGATTTGAAACAAGAGAGATAACACTCTTATTAAAGTTTACCAGTCTTTCTCCCTTTACCCCTTTCTTCTCTTATTGGGAATGTTAACTTTTATAATCAAGAAAAACATTAATATATTGAAATTGAATAAAGACAAAACTGAAAAAAATAAAAAATAAAAATATAAGACATTCTTTAAATGTTTCTTATATTCTAGGACAGAGTAAGAGTAGTAATTGTCTCTTATATTTTGAGACAAAGGGAATACTTATAATGCAAGAAACAACTCAAGAGCTGATGTGGGATAGCATTTGAAGTCAGGGTGAACTCTCAATCATACAAGTTGTGATTAAGTAGTACTATCTGTTTCTAAATATAATAAATAGAAAGCATCAATTCACAATAATATAGAAAATTCGTGTGTGCATATATATATACAGCCTGTTTGAGGGGGTGTTGCCCAGCGTTTTCCCGCGGCAGCTTTTAAAAAAAAAAGGAACTTCTCCTATTTTTCTGTTTGATATGGGCTTTTGAAGAAAATGAATTTATTTTTATAAGTAAAAAAAGGTGACTTCTCAAAAGAAGTCACATTTTCTCACTCTCATAAGTCACTTTTTTTACTCTCAATCCAAATACAAGTAACTTATTCTACTTCTAATAGTCATTTGTTTTTACCTTTAATCCAAACACAATTGACTTTTCATAAATTACTTATTTTTATAAATTATTTATCAAAAGCCACAAAATAGCCCAAACGTCTCGTTAGCCAATACAACAAAGTTGCTAAAGCATAAATTTGACGGACGACCATTTTTTTCTTTTTTTGTCAAACTCAAAATGATGTTGTTTTGGCGGGTGAATGAAACACGATCGCGCTGGAGGTGAACCTCTTCGTTTCAAACTCAAATCCAACGTACCGATCAGTTATGTTGTGCGTGTGAGGTTGAGAGTGAAACTGAGAAAGAGACTCGAGTGGGGGCTGATTACCAGATGAATTAATTCCCAACATTGAATGCTGTCAACAACCCAAAGTGATCGTATTGAATTGCTTGCAGACCTGCTATCTTGTCCGGTTATCGTATTCTTCCGGTAACCACCGCCATTTACTTCACATTCTTCCCCTGCAAAATTATTCCATTTTTTCCTCTTTTTGATCTTCTTCTTACAATAATCAATTTGATTCTTCTTGCTAAAACCTGCTTATTCTATTAATTGATCCTCCTTGCCTCTCCCTCTTTCCACTTCACGATAGATAGATGCTAATACTCTGTGGATGTCCGTGTGTGTCAAGTTCAAATTGGGTTCGGTTATATCTATATTGAATACACGAGTCTTTGTAAAACAAGCATGTGAACGCTTTCTGGAATAATTAAGAAATAATCATGGGTGAGTTCCACGTTGCTGAAAAAGGTCAGGCAGAAGCAGGTGGGTATGGAGAGAAAGAAGATTCCCAGGCATTGCAACCTGTCCAAACTCGACATCGGCGCTCTAAGAGGTCTAGACTTCACAAACTCAATTATGGCTGGTTCTGGCTGCTGTTTCCCCTTTTCTTCCTTATAAATCTTTTTAATTAACTTCCTTCCCTTTTTCAATCTATGTTATGATGTATTCTTACAACTAATTTTTTCTGTGGCCTTTCTTTCTATTTGTGTGGCTTGTTTTAGTAAATATGTTAAACTGAGCTTTCTTTTCAATACCAAAAACTCTACGAAAAGCTTCAGCTTCTTTTGGAGGTGTTTATCAGTAAATATGAAAAATGAAGGCTCAATCGGTGTCTTTGCAATTTGTCTCGCCATTGGAAAACTAGGTCGCGTTGTGTTGCCAGATTAATTATTCTTTTTCCCCTTTCCAGTGCTTCTGACAGGAACCAGAAAATATCAAGAGGTGGAGTCTTGCCCGCCAAAGAGAAAGACCGCCATGAGAATCTCGTGAGACTATAAGTTGAAATTGACTGTCACTTTATAATCATATCTTATAAATCCTTTAAAAAACAACGATCAGATGCCCGATTGCACCACAAATTTAATTTTCACTTTGACTTAATTTATTCGTCATTAACTTCCTCGACTTGAACAGGTATCACCATGTTCTGTCGGCACTTCAAGATTACATAGTCCTTTGCACGACAGTCTATCTTATATCAACAAGAATACTTCGTCAAATCATAGAGCTTCCTTGGAGAAAGATGTAAGCATTGTATTCAGATGCATATTGGGTCTTATTCTTATCTGTGGGATATTTACCTTATCATACTCTGACAAACTCTGTAACTTTCCACTTGCTGATATGATTTCATGTGAGGCTGTGCTTGTTCTTGTTTTTTCACATTTTGTTTCAATTATTTTCATTTCCCTTTAAAAGTGATTGTGATCTTTGAGTTTTTACTCTTTCTTTTCTGGTTATGGTGCCTAATAATAAGAGGGAGAAATTCATGTTTCCTGTTTAAAGTTGGAAAAGCTGATGATATAATCATAAACCTATTTGTTAGAAAGCTATCTCTGTATAAACTTGGCTTAATGTTCTCAAAAGTCTTGATGCTTCAGAGGAATGATGTTACTGATTATGAACGCAATTCTTGAAAGGACCTTGTCATAATTGTAGTAATTATATATTTAATAATTATTATAGAATTATTGTTATTGTTATTAGTTGAGAAATATTAGATAGGTAGTTTGATTTTTCAAAATGTACAATAATATAGGCATATAATGCGGATCTGTTACAACAGATTGCTTTCCTCTGTATCTATAAATACTCTCTCAATCAATGAATCAAATCATCGGATTCTATTCTTATCTTCTCCACAGTAATAAAAATAACAAAATGCGTAAAAAAATATTAAATGAGTAATGACATTGATTAAAGGCATATTGGTATTGAATTAGAAGTAATGTCATTGCTTGTAGGTATAATGGCATTCACCAAATGAATAATGAGATTAATTAAATTCATAAATGGTGGGTTCTATTATTACCCTCTCCACTTGGTTGCAACTTCTTATCAATTAAAAAAAAAGCCTCCAAAAAAAAACCTTCCTTCTCCAACCATCACTGGAGCTTCGACCAGCCACCTTCTGGCTGCCGGAGGGTAGCAAACAGGCGGTAGTGCTCTAGTAGGGGGTATTTTTTCTTTTTTCTTTTCACTTTAAATAACTAAGGGGTGTTATGATAAATATATCAATATTTCTAAAACCTAATTTAGTTCATGTAACCTCATTGTTATTTTAAAATATTAGCAGTCATTTCTAAATTTTACAAATTCAAAAAGTATTTAAGTAGAATTTTCCCTATAGAACATGGTCGCCAATTTATTTGCTAATTTAAATATGGTGTGTAAATGTTAAAATATAAGTGAGTTAATATTTATAAATTCACACTTAAGGGTAAGATTGTTAAAATACACGTGAGTTAATATTTATAAACTCATGCTCTAAATTTATTGATTTTACGAGATCTTTTTAACACATTTTCCCTTCCTCAAGATTTTAGTGTAATTCTCCTTTTATTTAATTTTTTTGACATTACAAACTCTCAAAATTCGGGATATATTGTGCATTTATAAGATCGTTTAGGGCGAAAAACTGTGGATGTGTTTTGAATAACGGTAGGATAAGTGGTTTATTTGTAATCGGACTTATGGATAAGTCAGATTATGTTTGTTTGGATTGACGGTAGCATAAGTGACTTATGTAAAAATAAAATATGTTTGGTTAGTAATTTATTGTGGTAAATGACTGAAAAATACATGAATATTAGTGAATATATTATACATATGTACATTGTAAAATTTAAAAATTATACCAGAAAAAAGAAAAATTAATTTTAACAAAAGTTAAGAATAAAAGCTTAAAATAT
>JBAGKO010000010.1:4656306-4692877 GCA_037177275.1 Acacia concinna
AAGAATAATAAATTCCATAACAATATTTATTTAACTTTGAGATTAACAAATATAAATTCATTTAAATGTGAGATTAACAAAATTAACAACAACAATAACGTAGTGCCATCAATAATATTTATTTGCGCTTGGAATAATAGATAATATTTTATCATGAATCCCAACACCTATCAAACTTGAATTATTCATTTTTCCTCTCTCCAACTTTTTACTGCTTGAGGTAGTCTCCATCTTCTTTTACTTCACCCAAGGTCATCTTGCCATAATCCAAGTTTGAATTTTGAAATATTCATTTATTTATTTTTCCTTCTTCTTTTTCTTGTAGCATTCTCTCTCTTTCATCAATCTATGACATCTCATCTCTTATTGGGCTTCAAATCCCCATCGCCCCTCCATTCATCTCTCAACCTCCTTCTTTCAATTTCTTCTTTTCCCTCTCCCCCCCTCCTCTACTCTTCGTTATCTTAATCTTTTCCGAAAAGGAGCATAAGAGAAGCTGATTTTTTATGACCATAAAGTGGACAGGCAGGCACCGGTGAGTATGGGGATGACGCTGGGTAAGAGTAGATGATGATGCCCCCAATTAAACGAGCCGGAGATTTTTGCACTGAACTTTCTTCCCTCCTTCTTCGTCACCAGACTCAATTAGGCTTGTGTGTAGTGTTCACTCTTTTGGTAGTTCTTTTTATTTCTGTTAAACTATTATCTTCTCTTATTTCCAAATTTCGTTTGATAGTTGGCAGTAGTTTTATTTTTTGTTCTTTGGCTCTTAATTTAAGTGATGGTGTTCATATGTTTCCCATGACTAAATGAGTTCCCTGTTGCAAAAACAAACCATATATATTTGCTATTGTTATCCCAAGGTTTTTTTTATCGTCAAGCTTCCTATTGTTGATATTTTTTCTGAATAAAATTTCATGTATCACATGAAATTGTAATGTATTGCATAGTAGGAAGCTCTAAAACTCAAGTGAGTCTTCGTAGTTCAACTTTAATTGAATGTGACATCATGAAATTCACAGATTTAGACCATTCTAGACATAGGTTGTGGCTATGCTAGCTTTAGAGGACAACTCCTTAACGATAAATTATTGAGTATGTGCATTACTGACTATAAGCCTTCTAACAACTAAGTTCAAATCATGCTTGAGAGGGGTTTGGTAGCTATGATAGCTTTTTTCTCTTCAAATAAGTTGTCATGCCCATCTCTCTCATTCAATAATGCTAATGTATTTTTTATTTATGGGGTTGTTTTGTATGATAAGGTAATTTTTACTCATAATTTCTATATTCAGCTTTGTTTAATTTTGGTCAACCTAGGAAGGATTATATAACTAACTTTCATAAAAAAGGAGATGTGGTATGTAGAAATTGAAAAAGTGATGTTATAAGCTTTTACTTAATTTTTTTATTCCTTTATGTTAAACAAAGAAATGGACAGTTTTTTTGCTATCATTGCTTTTACCTTATATTTCTTTGCAAAAATAAAAATGATTTTTTGAAAATGTAACAGCAGGTATATGGAAGAAAATGATATGGTTGAAATGCAAGGGTATCTTTATAACACGATTTCTTTGATGTTGAGGTGAATTTGAATCCAAAATAAAAAGGGAGGTCAAAAAAGCCCATAATATATATATATATATATATATATTACCATGTTGTAGGTTATCTCTCCCAATTTGGATGCAACTAACTTACATGAAAAAGGAGACGTGGTATGTAGTATGTAGTGTTGTTAAATGAGTTAGAAAGAAAACAAGCCAAATAAGGTCAGATTTCCATCCTGCTTTAGTTGTAGTACATCGATTCCTTCAAATCTCTGTCTTGCAAGTAAGCTGACCAGTGAATTTTTCTTTTCTATTTGCAGTAGGTGTGGCTGATAAAGAGCAACTTCATGCACACAAAAAGTTGGGAAAATAGTATATGAATCATTTAAAAATTGGTATATTTTGCTAAGAAGCATGCCTTTTACATATGCAAATACTAAACAGGTGAGGTATGGTTGTTCTATAGGTTGTCCAAAGGTCCTGTCCTAGACTGATGCTACTTCCCTGGAGATCGATCCTCTATTTAGGGAAGTGTAGCGGATAAAGCACCAGTTGTTTTGCAATTAAAAAAGCTTTAGTCTCCATTTGTGTTTAAGTTTATCACTTTTCAATGATTTGTCTCCCAATCTTGATTCCATGCAACAAATGGTCTTTTCCATGTTCTTGGTACTCCACCATTTGTTGTCTATCAATGTAATGTTCCTTATGTTTTTTTTAAGTTCTCCATGGGTGTTTTTCTGCAATATTTAGATGATGCTGAAAATAGTATGTTGAAGTTCATGATCGTATGTATAATAACTGTTCACCAAAACAATATCATAAAATCATCCAAGGTTTGAAGACGGTTGTTGGCGATAATGAAAGTTGAAATAAAAGGACGGCAAGAAATTTGCATACACAAAATATTTAATAATGTTAGCTAGCCATGGTAGTATGTTAACAATATTGCTTTATTTTGCATTTCTTCTTATATGCAATGCTCACTATACTAACTTATATAAGTTTGAACTAAATCAAAACAATAATTTTACTTGAGCGTATTTATATGAATTAAAATTAAGTACTATGTTAGCTATAAAATTGTTCATAAGTACAAGCACCCCGTACAACACGCTGGGAAGGGCAATCTAGTTTGCACACAATCCTTACCCAACAGATGTTTTATGTTTCAAACATTGTATTTCAAGCCGAAAACGTCCTTTCAAACACACACATAGTATTTAAGAAGTAAACAATAATGAAGAAAGCCCATCATTTGAGTTATGAAAAGCTAGTATAATTTTATAATGTAAAAATTTATTGAATCATGTTATTAATTTCATAAGGTAATAATCACAGTTTCTTTTCAGTATTTTAACATACTCATTTCGGTAAAAACGTAAAAAAAAACAAGGTTTTATTTTTTCAAAATAGGTTTAGAAGATGAGTGTGAGTGGGAATGAGCAAAAATGGATTAAAAACTAATAATAATTTTTTGACTGGACAATAATAATTAATTACAAAGTAAATAATTGATTACAAACATTTATTCCCCTTTGTTTTAATAATAAAGGCAATATTACAAATATCTAACATCTTGTAAAAAGTAAACTCAGTTTAAACTAAGGTATTAAAAATCGGATTGATCACTGTCAGACTGGATAACTAAACTGGGGCTAAACCGGTGATAAAGTCAAAATTTTAGGTTTATTATTATGAAATTTTAAAGGGGATGTATTTTTTTATGAAAAATGGTCAGAATTGGTTCAATTACTGGATCGGTTTGGTTCACCCCCGGTTTGACCGGTTTAGGCTGGGTCGACCGGTCCAGTTCAATACTAAAAAATACATTAAACCGGACCGGATAGGGAACCGATTCACCAGTTTTTGGTTTGAACTAGCCAGTCCGATCCGATTTTCAATTCAATGGTTTAAATAGGAAAGTAAATATACTTGTAATAACGAGGAAATGTTTTTTCCCCAAGACTTTTTTAAAAAAAGGATTAGATTTAAATTTTCAAAACCAAATCTATGCCCTGAAGGCCATTTTTTTTATCAATAGAAATGTGTTTGGGAGAATTAATTTTTTAGTCCCTATAACAACTTTGATTAAAGTGTAACTTAATCTCTAAACATTAATTTGGTATATTCCAGTTTTTATAATTTTGTTTTAGTTATATGACTACATTATAAAATAATAAAAACTATAAAAATTGAGTTGCAGTGAATTAAAATTTATTGATTGAATTATAACTTAATCAAATCTATATACATTAAATTACACATATTAAAGTGTGTGGATTAGAGTACGGCTTGCTGAAAAATAGAGATGAAAAGATTAACTTCAATACAAAAAATGATTTATTAAATATTTAAAGATAAGAGTATATTTACGATCCTAACCCAAGCACATTGGGCTGGTTCCCTCTCCGGGCTTCACACAGCCGCACGCACTCTCTCTCTCCTCTCCCTCACACACTCTCCTCAGGTCGTCCGTCGCACCCCCTCCATTTTCTCCGTTCATCAAATTGCATCAGCCATTTTCCACTTAACCTTCTTCACTTTCAAATTCAATACCTTCGTTTCTCCTATCTATTCAGCCGCAATTATCTCCTCACTTTTGCCTCCCCTCACCGCTGCCATCATCCATTCGACGGTGGACTGTGGTTTTATCACCTTGCTTTCTCAGGTTTCCTTCCTCTTTCATCTCTCTTTATAACATTATTTTCATGCCCGTTTCATTACTTATTGCTATGTTTTGAATTAATAAGAGGTAGCTGTCAACAATTATATCTCTCTCCAGGGTTACGGGCGTCATATATGGGTTTGCCTTCGGGGAGATTGATTATTATTTCCAGAACCAATAGGTCCTTGCATGGACAGTGGCCATACAGTTAGTGGGTTTAATTAGTTTCTAGAGAAACCGGAAAATTTGTGTTCAGATGCATCGGTCTTAGGGTAAAAAACTGCTTGAAATCGTTGGATAGGAAATTACTCGGAATAATCAGTGTAAATTGCCAAATGGAATAGGTGTTTTGAATTTCTCTGCGGCTAGATTAAAACACGGGACTCATTCGTGATTTACAAGGAATTTCAAGCTGTTGGTAGCTTCGGTCTGGACTATATTTCGTCTGCGTTAGTGTAGATGATGAAGTTCTCCCCCTTGCTGTCCCTTCTTCTCTATTGTCCTCATTGAAGACTCTGGGCATGCGGAGATCTGTTGCCTTCTTTTAGAGTTACTCTGAGATCATCCGGATAGGAAGTTGTTTTATTTCAATCACAGATAAAGTATGATGCTATTCCCTCTTCTGTCCCGTATGCATTTTATTCTCAGCTTGTACGCCTGTTTATTACCAACTTAAGGTGGGGCTTCCGGCATTCTATTTTGTTTTGATTGGGTGGAAGATTGGTAGTCGTATCCACAAAATATTTGATTTAAAAAAGTAAGTAGAAGACTTAATAGGTATTACATTCTTATTTGACGATATGGTGATAATATTTATGAGGAAATGGACAAAGATTGTATGTATTATGTCGATAACACTTGAACTTTGAAGCTTTCAAGAGGGAGAGGATTGTTAGGATTCATCGGAAATTCTGTTTGAGGTATTAAATACTTTAAACTTTAAAGTTTAATTTAAAACTATTGATATTATTGTTGTTAAAGGTAAAGGGTAGCTTAGAGTATTGAGACATCAGGAGGTTGCGAAGGCATTAGGCAGGAGTTGAAGTGATCACCTGACTGAAAAGGGCACGTTTTCCATTTCGGGAAAATATTTTAATTTGATGTACTATCAATGAATCGTATGCTGCCATGGTTTGGATATTTTTTTGGATCTTGAATACCGTAAAATATCTGCTTGTAGCGTATGAAACTTTATGCTGGCAGTGGATCAAAATTGCAACTCCTCGGTAAAGAACATGTAAATTATCAAACATGTAAAGGACATGATTAAAATTTCTTGTCTATGGTATTTTCTTATATAACCAAAATTCGATGGGTGGGTAAAAATTAGATAATCATTAATGCCAACACAGTATTTGTGAAATAGTATATACTTAATAACTAACTATTGACTGAATGTATAGTTATTTAAAACTAATTAATATCTAGTATCTTATTTGACATTAAGAGGGAATGTAACTATGAACTAGTTGAGGATCAAGTTGCCGGCCTGATGTACTGGGTCAAGTTGGTATCTTTTGTTTGAGGGGAATCTTTTGTCCTCTGTTCTGTGTTGTTCTTTATCCTCTTTGATAAAATTCCCTTTCACTATTTGTAAAAACAAAATTTACATGGCCCAACTGTCACTTCCTTACGCATTAGTACTCCTTTTAATTAGTTCTAATGAGGTAATGGTGTTATGGTGATGTGCTTTTTATGTAGGTTTTGATTTTGTTTGATCGTAATGCCTGTTGCCTTGAGTCTCCGCATCACCTGGATATCTGATGTGATGTAGATTCTCCATGGTGGTCGGTCCTAGATGTCTTTCCTCTGATAACATTCCTTTCATCCAAAGATGTCTTGTTTTTTAATCCATGTCCACATCTAGAGCTTCGTATTACTAGGCTTTTAAACTGCCGTGCTGTAGGACCTAGTAGTTGCATTAGCTGCCTTGGACAATGCTGATAATTACTCTCTCCGGTCCTAATTATAAGACACAGTTGACTTTTTTGGAGAATCCGAAGAAAGATAATTACATTATTTTAAAGTATTAAAATATATCATTTTTCTTTAAAATATTTTGTTTAACTTATGAATCAATATATAATATAATAAAACACAACATATGATATGATTAAGTAACTGATTTTGCTTCCTTAACTTCTCCCAAAAAAGTCAACTAGGTTTTATAATTAAGATTAAAGGTAGTATATTGGTAAAACAGGGTTTTATTGTGTAAAATTCCTTTGAATATTTAATTCAATAAATATCTTGTCATGCCTTGCATTTGTTATGATTGTTATGTAATATGTGGTATCACAACAGAAGGTGAGGAGGACTGGGAATAGTGAGAAACAAGACATAAATCCTTTTTGAGCAATATAATCCATTATGCTCGTAATAGTGCCTGTCCCTATTTATTCTAAATTTTCCCCCTTTGATTGTTTATTTATTCTTGGTTCGTTTTTGGTAAATGACTCATCTTTCCCTTCTCTCTATCTTATCTTACTAAAATGATTTTTGCATCTAAAAGATTTGAGTGAAATAGGTTATCTCACACACTTTTTAAATTTTCAGTGGCTTAATTTTCATCTTTGGTTGTGGCTTTGTTGTTGTTGTTGTTTGGTTGTGGATTGCTGCAACTGCAATACTAAACAGTGCAGTTGTTTTGACATAATGGTATTTTGGCATATATAACATAACACCAAATTTTTTGATATTGCAAGCGTTCTGAATTTAATACAAGATAGCAAAGCATTCGTCTAACGCAGCTGTAATTTTTTGAGTGTTCTGAATTTACTTTCTTTCTCCTGTATGAGAGATCTGACTCTAACCAGCATGCATAGTAATTGATTGGTAAAAGTTATACTGACAACTTGTTCTCTTTCTATTTGAAGCTTAGTTATATTATTGAGCATTGTGTTTATCAATATTGTTTGTGAGCATAGTTTTCTTTATCTTGATGCAGTTTCTTTCTATATTGCTTGGCCAATTCTAGATGACAGATAAGTCAGATTATCAAATTTAGCCTGAAATTTGAAGAGGAAGAGGACAAAGTAAAACTTGCTTTTTTGAGTGAATCAATGGAGATGAGAGTTTCATCTCCAAAGCCATCCCTTGCCCCATCTGATAGTGTCAGTGATCCAGAGGAAAAGGAAGTGAGTGATGAAGATGATGATGATCGGAATCATAAGCATCGGAGGCGGGAAGATCATTCTCTATCATTGGAGAGGGATGTTTCAGAGCCTGTTATTAGCAGGCCATTCAGAAAGCATAACAAAACATTTGGGAATCGACATTTTTTCCGGGAAAATGAATCTCAAGCCTTTGAAATGATAAAAAGGCGGCCTGGATTGACTTCAATGCCCCGTGCACCTTTAGATATGAATCAAAGATCACGACCAATCCAATCATTTAGTGGAGATCTTGGTGCTGGTAGGGGAAGAGGAAGAGAGCTGGGTTCTTGGAATCAGCGTGATTCTAGGTTCAGCTCATTTGATGTCGCTTCACAAATGGTGCCCCCAGGGTCCATTCCTTCAAGCCTTTACACTGGACGGGGGCTGCCAAATGTTTCAAATGCACAAAATGCATCGTGGAATGCTTTTGGTTTAATTCCAGGAGTACCCAATGGCAGCTTGGATATGCTTCATCCTATTGGTTTACAAGGAACACTCAGACCGCCAATTAATTCATCAATAAATTTGAGTATTCATCGCCAAAGATGTAGAGACTTTGAGGAACGTGGTTTTTGCCTTAGAGGGGACATGTGCCCAATGGAGCATGGTGTTAATCGGATTGTTATTGAAGATGTCCAGGTACCTGTTGTCTAAAGCTATTCCTACTAATTAATTACTGATTACTAATGGCTATTTTCATAATGCTTGACAAATTCTGTTCTAGAAGGCTCTCCCTGGAGTGTTTCATTGCCTTTATGCACTAAGGGATTGATGAGCCGAAGTAAAGGAAACCTCTGCAATGAGCCATGCTAGTTTTTGAGCTATTTGTCAATATTTGTTTAGATTGATTATTCATTGTGTGGGGCCTAATGTCAGCTATCCTTCTACCATTGATATGATATTTTTCTCTGTAGTTTCTACTTTTTGCTATGCTATATATGCATCTGTAAACGATAAATGATTTTCCCAGGCGTGTATGAACCTTCATTAAGTGACTTGAGAATCAGTAAGGTCTAGTTTCATTTTGTTACCGGTATCTTTGGTGTCAAAGTGGTAGGATAGAGGGCTTCTGAGCAATTTTGGTTTGTTGCCTATGATTTAAAACAATCATATTAACAAAGATTATGATAATATTATTTGAGCGTTGGGAACATCCAGCCCCTTTGGACTATCAATCCAATTTACAGTACTTCTATGAAAACTTGCACCTCATAGACATCAAGAAATTTAGTATTTAATTAACAAAATTATTATTTACTGTTCGAATCTTATGACTTGTGTTAATGGGCTTTTTCCCGAAATTGCAATTTATCAAAAATATTGTGTTTCTGTTGATTTAATAGCTGGACTAAAATAGTTTTTTTGTTTTCAATTCAGAGTCTTTCACAGTTCAACCTTCCAGTTTCACTTCCAAGTGCACACCTTATGGGTGCACCAGCTGGATCTGGATCTGTACACTCAATAAGTGCTTCAACCACTTCAATGAATAGCAAAGGTCTACATGGCAAAGCTGGCAAGTCTGGAATAGGCGAGGATGGTTTGGTATTGGGTGGTGCATACCCGGGTCCTGGTGGTACTAGTGGAGCTGATTTTTATGATCCTGATCAGCCCCTTTGGAATGATAGTGGTCTTGAAACGTCAAATGCTCTCCTTGACCTACAGTCATCCAGGATTGATGAAACTGGGCCCTTCTCCAGTGATGCTCCTTCTGATAGGCATAATGTGAGATTATCCAATGCTCCAGAAAGAGATTCTTCAATAGGAACTAGCAGAACTTTCACTTCACAGAGTGCTAGTCCATCAGTTTGGGCCAGGATTAGTGGTTCAAAAAATAGATCTGATATGAAAGAAAAGGTTAATCCTATGATGGGTACCTTTCAGCATCCTGATAATCAGTTAAAAGAAGACAATGGCCAATTAAATTGTTTTCAGAGCTCTTCCCAGCAAGTGAAGCAAATCATTGCAGATGATGCCGGCCCAAGATCCATGGGTTCATCTATTAAGGCACAGACTGATATACGTAATATCCGGAAGCCATCACATAAGGCACTACGTACTTTATTTGTAAATGGCATTCCACTGAAAAACAACAGAAGGGATGCTCTTCTCGCTCATTTTCAAAAATTTGGGGAGGTTATTGACATTCATATTCCATCGAACAGTGCACGTGCTTTTGTCCAGTTCTCCAAGAGAGAAGAGGCTGAAGCGGCTTTGAAGGCACCTGATGCTGTAATGGGTAATCGGTTTATTAAGTTATGGTGGGCTAATCGTGATAACATTCTGGATGACAGCATTAGTAGCAGCAATGGTGTAATTGCAACTGCTCTTGGGCATTCATCAACTTTGGTTCCTTCTCATGCAGTTGTCACTGATAGGGGTAAAGATATCCATCAAACAACTGCTTCAAGGACTGTTTCTGATGTTTCTCCAGCTCCTGATCAGCATAAGCTTGCGACAGCAAATGGACCCAAAACCGCACCTCCATTGCAAAAGAAGCTTGAAAACTTGGAGCAGCTCAAGGAAGAATTGCGCAAGAAACAGGAAATGCTGGATCAAAAGCGGAATGAGTTCCGACGCCATCTGGACAAACTTGAGAAACAAGTAAAAACTAAAGTCTTTACACTATTTTAACTAAGCTTGCTTGTTTACATGCCTATAACCGCCTGGCTATTAAAGTTCAAAGGTTGTATCATTTTATTGAAATATTTTATGTGGTTAGCCTCTGCATGAAGTTAAAAACATTTTTCACATATAGTAGTGAAGAAAAAGGGGGAGGGAAGTAGACAGAAAGGAGGGATAAAAGGAAGAGCACGAGGGAGAGAGGGAACACAGACTTCTCAACTTTATTTAATTCATAAAAGGGGTGCTAGGGCTGTTTCTAAATGCTTAGTTCTTTTTTTTTTTTTTTAATAACTAGTAAATGCCTAGTTCTGGTGGCTCGTTACTACTGTTATTCTAAAAGACAAAGCGAACAATATTTAAATCCAAAATAAACTAAATTTTGAACAAGACAAGATAGGGTTAGTCCTAATACAGCTAAATTTATTTAAAAGGTAATCTAGGGGCATAAACAAAATAAAAGAATTGTGATAGTTGGTCCCAAAAAAAATAGAATCCTTACAAAGATAAAATATCCATGTTTTGTATTGTTGAACTGCATTTCAATATATGTTGAGATATGCTCTGTATAACTTGATCAATTCATATAGAAATGTTAGTGTCATTGTTTCATTGTTTTGTTTTCAATTTGAATTGGTCGTGGATATGGTATTCAAGACAAAGTGATATATACTATATATTTTGATCCTTTCAACCCTCATTCTATTAATTAAAATAAGTTTCAGCAACAAAAATGGTGGGCCTGTCTCTGAGTAGGCTTCAAGCTCAGATGTGCTTTTATTTGAAGGGAGTGCAATTATAGATATCAATTAAAACCAATCATTAGCTTTCATTCAACATTTTTAAATTGGCTTGATTTGATTATTGACAAATCAGTTCTGAACGTTTTGATCTTTTGCAGGCCACAGGACTCAAGGGTGAAGTAGTCACTGAGCAAGCTGCCAAGAGACTGAAAACGGGTGTGTCAGCTGATGTTGATTCTGGCTTTTGTATGGCATCCCCACATGCAGAGACTGATAAGAACAGTATATTGGGAAACCCTGTATCTCAAAATCCAAAAGCATCTGCAATAATTGCACAGCAAGAATCTACGGCCTTGAAACTGCCAATTCGACCATATGCACATGTAAATAGATACAAATTGGACAATCGTCCCACTTCGTTTAAAATCATCCCCCCTTTACCAGCTGGCCTAGCAAATGTAAGTCCTCTCTCTCTCTCTAGTTACAAGAATAATTAATTCATCATATGCTTTTATATACTTAATGTCTTATTCTGATTCATTTAGTGAGGAAGGTCCTCTGTTAAATGCTTACATGGTAGAACTGTATATGGCATGAGTGAGGGAATATGGATTTAGAGAAGAAATAGTGGTTAGTTAAACTTCATGGGTTGGTCATCATCTATTTCTCATCTCATGTTATTCCATTCTTTTTGGGACTTAAATATGATGCATCTAAATCAGATTTTGAATGTAAACTTTTGATAATTATCTACTTTCTGCTACACATGCTCAAGAAACATGAAAAATGTAGCTGAAGGATCTCCATTCTGAAATTTACCAATAAACTGATGAGTAAGTAGTGGAACAGTATATCTTCAAAAAAATAAAAAGGAGGAAAGAAACTAGTTTCCTGATCAATATCGCTTTTTGGATCAGCGATTGTGGATGTTATTAAATAATCAAACAATTCTTTTCAGGTGAAGTATAGTTTTAAGAGGTTTTATTATGCTTTGTCTAACAACTATGATGTCTAGCATATGGCATTTGATTAGTATCGTCTTATAAATATCCCACTTGTGAGTGGCGTGGAGTCATTTGTAAGAAATATTCTATTGTTATTATAAGCTCCTCCCCCAGGTCCTTGATTGGATTAGAAATTGAGGTCCTTATACATCAGTTCCCTCTAGAAGAAACAATTCTCCAATGCTATAGTGCTTTGCTTCTATTTTATATCTTAGCATTTTTTGGGGTGAGAGATCTAGATAGAAGGGACAGTAAGTCAAAGAAGGATTGCTTCAATCCTTTGTTCTGTTACTATTGGTTGGAGGGAAGGCAAATTTCTTTAGTAGTTGAACTTTTATTTGGCTCATTTATTCCATGAATCCTTTGATTCGGGTTGAGAAGTTTTGGGACCCACTTTATTCTAAAATGAAGGCTCTCTGTCGCCTGCAATATGGATTGACCTGGACACTTAAACCAGAATTTCAGCCTTGTTTTGTATTGTTGCTTTGTGTGACAAAGCTAGATATAATCTGGCGGGGATGGTTTTATGAGGCCTTCTGAGTTTGTGCACAGCCGTTGGGTGGTAATGAAGGATTTTAAAGTAACCTTTAAATGTCCTCAAAACCATTTCGCCCTTTCTATTTTCAAGTTCCTCCCATTTGGAAGCTTCTTAAAGTTGAAAATTTCTTCATCAGGGCAAAGGGAAATATTCATTTCACCATCTTTTTTGTTCCTTCTTTCCCCATGTATCTCTACTTGTGAGTTTTGATTTCTTCCCTTCTTTCCCTTCCCACTCCCAGACATACTTTTAGATTTGGCCTTAGTATGACAGTATTGTGAATATGGACTATATTTGAGCCATGAGCAAAGTGATAGATTAAGATTATATGTTCGATTTGATGGAGTCAGCATCAAAGATGCACTAATACCCCCATGTTCATGTGTCTTCGTTGGGCATGGGGCCACCAAAACTACAAGACATGCTGTACAGTTGTTGCTATATAAGAAGAGAGTTAGAGGGGGAAAAAAAAGAAAGAAAGAAGGGGAAAGGAAAAGCTCGATAGATTCGATCTTTTTCTTGATCAGATTAAAGAGGTCCTTTCCTGTTTTTGTTTTAATAGGTTTAGTTTGGATGGTGCAAGGTGAATGGTAAAACATCATAATGTTAGTATTCTTGGCTACCATTTCGTTAACACTTCCTTTATTTGTCTTTTAGGCTGCTGTTTTGAAGGACCACTTCTCACCATATGGGGAGATTTCTGCCATAGTGCTAGTGGATGGGGAAGACCATGGTAGTAGCCAGTCAGAGGCACGTATAAGCTTCACTTCTCGTCGGGCAGCTTGGAAGGCATTCAATAATGGGAAAAGCTGGAAGGATCATAATCTCAATTTTACGTGGCTGACATCTAGTAATTCTAGCACTGATAGAAAAGTATCTGCTTCCAAGGAGCCTATAACTACAGATGATCACCCAGAAGAAAAAGACCAAGTTATGCAAGAAACTGATATATGTAGAGATAAAGAACCTTTGGATTCTGGAGTTGAAAGTTCTTTGGAGCATACGGTTTATCAGCCAGAAGAAGACCTTGCTATGGCAGAATCTATTACATCAGGAGACGAAGAAGCATCAAATTCTGGAATAAAAAATAGTTCGGAGCGCACGGAAACAGGTGAGGATCGTCAGTATAGTCAAACTTCTTCTGTCGAACAATCGCCTGAAGGCAATGTTTGTTGAGGATCTGCTAATAGTCAGATGTGTACAGCGAGGTAAAATGTTTAATCTTTTAAATTCCATTTTTCAGGAGCCTATTTTAACAATTTCTAAATATTCATTTTTCCATATGCTCACTTTTTTACGCGTAAGACATGTAAGAGGGATCTTTGGTTCTTTTTCACTGCCGCCCTGTATTGGGTGGTATAGTTTGAATGGTGCATCCTGTTGTTTTTGCAGCATAGGTATTTGTAGGATTAAAGATTTAGAGTTATCAACTCTGTTGAGCACGATTGATATGTTATAAAGCAAATATTGGATCTTTGTACGAAAAATGTAGTTAAAGCGGGTAGCTTTGCTCCTTGGCAACTTCTGCTTGTTCCCTTTAGGTATATATCGAATATAGGTAGGTTTTTGTGTGTGTGTGTGTGGATATTTACAATCTGGCTTTTAATAAAATTACTATACGTGGAAATGATTCATCAGTCAGAATGATATGATTTTTTTCCTTTATTCAAAAAGTATTCAATGTTGTGTTTTCGTTACGCCCTCTGAATGGATCAACCTGTTCATGGGCCATTTGTTTTCATTTCACTGCGTTTTTTTTCTCCTTGCGAAAAACAAAATCTTTCTTGACAAAGAGTTGAATGCTTGAAAATTTATTAATTTGCGTGACCGTCGCGGATATTTAGAGGAATTTTCTAAATTAACGGCCTCTTTTATATTTTATTTGTTTCTTCCCGCTGTATCTTTGTGGAGTTTGGCACATGAGGGGAAGGCTCAAAAAAGGACCAGGAAAAAAAAGAGACACGAGGGGATTTTTTATTGTGCCTGTGCCATTCAGAAAAACAGCAGAATGCTCAGAAGAATGGAGAATAAACGAAGCAAGGATATTCATAAATTTGTTATATCAAAAAGAGAGAGAGAAGCAAGGACATTGAGAAATTGCCTGTGGTTTTATAACTTAGTGGTAGTAGCCTTAAAGTAAGTAGGAGATTGCGGGTTCGACTCTAACTAGAATCTTATGCTATTAGTGTCTGTATCTTTAGTTCAATTAAAAAAGGGGTGCTTGATAAACATAAGGTATAATATAAACTTCCATAATTTTAGGAAGAGTTAGAAAAATTGGGAGAACAATGATTAAATGCAAGGAATAAAAAAATTGGATTGGGTAATGAATCGGTTGAGGCTCAAATTTAGAGTTAAGGGTTCAACTGGGCGGTCAAATCAGTCATATTAAAATATTACAATTTAATTGACAATAACAAAATAATACTACATATAAACATGAGAATTAAATAAATATATAAATATAATTTATAATAATAAAATAAGTGATAATATATTAATAAATTTCATAAATAAAATTAAAAGTAAAGAAATACAGAAGATTTTTTTTTCTTTTTTAATTAAAACCGATTCAATTGGTCTATCTCCCCTCCAGTTTTTCAACGTTCTGGAGCAGGCAAGGGACTGATTTCTAGTTCAACTGGTCAGTTCGGTCTGATTTTTTGTTCACTCATTAAATGAGAGGAATCAAGTCATAAAGAAAATAAGTAACATATTAGGCTGCAACTACCAATCAATCATAGTGACTATAAAAGTTTTTTAATTTTAGTGCGCTCTCAGGTATAAAGTTTGATGAAAAGTATTAACTTGCGTTCAAAATAATAGAATCTCAATTAGGCTACGCTGTAAAATGCGATATATTGCCTTTTGTTTTAATTATAAGAGTCAATTGACTTTTTTTAGAGAATCTTAAAAAAGTAAACTATATTACTTTAAAATATTAAAATTTATAATTTTTCTTTAAATTATATTGTTTGACTTATGAATTATTCCTTTCGTCTCAAAATATAAAAGACACCCGCAACTTTTACTTCATATCAAAATATAAGAGACATTTGAAGAATGTCTTATACTTCAATTCTTTTTTTTTTAGTTTTGCCCTTATTCAATACCAATATATTAATACTTGTATTAACCATAAAAGTTATCATTCTTGAGGATAGAATAGGGGTGTAGGGGAGAGAGAGTGATGAACTTTAGTAAGGATATTCTCTCTCTTATTCTATATTTTCTTATTAATAAGGATATTTTAATAAAAAGGAATAACAATTTAAAATACTTATTATTTTTAACCGCTACTTCAAACTATAATATTCAGTTAAATGTCTTTTATATTTTGGGACACAGAGAGTAATATATGATATAATAAAATACAACATATGATATAATTAATAATAAAATTAACTTTCTTATAATTTTTTTAAAAAAGTCAATTAAGTTTTATAATGAAGAGAGTATCATTTATCCTAATAATAATAGAATTAACAACTCGTTCAAGTTTCATAGCCAAGTCGGACGGTATCCATTTGTTGAAAACGCGCCACCTTTTTTGGAACTCCGAAACTTTGTGGGAAAATATTTTTGAGTGAATCCAGCCTTAATTTCGCCCATAAACTAATCCTTCCCTTGAAGATGAGCCACAGCCATACAATTTTACTTAAATATGACCATAACAATTAGTGCCTTTTGTGGTGTTGTGTGTGTGTGTGTTTCTTATTCCATGATAATCCAATCCATCCGGACATCGTTCACGTCTCAGATGTCACTAGATGGGAAAAATAAGAACTCTAATACATAAAATAGGATCTTTCCAACCGCTTATTTCTTCAAAAATAAACCAAACTACAATGACAGTTAGGAATCCAATTCTATACAACACGCCTTATTTTCACCTTAGTAATCGATTACACATGTTCAACATAGCACAAAAGGCCCTCCAAAAATCCCAAATTTATTCTCTCCTTTCTATCTCGTCCCAAAGGCTTTGCTCTTTGATTTCAATCAGTCAGAAAAGTTGGCACATCTAAAAATTTACTATTGACCCCAGTGACTCTGCAGTGTTTTACTGCAAGCAGTGACTCAACATATAGACTCCAGTTCATTATTCAACGGTCCTGAGTGAGACCAAATCAGGCGTTTCTGGTTTGGGCCTCCACAGAATGTTGACCCTTATGCATCCTCGATCATTTTATTGAAGAGTCAATAATGACATGCATCAGGTCATCAGGTAGGTGGTTTAAAAGCTGTATATGGAACTTATACCTCAAAAGTTATGCTGTGCTTGAAGCATGTGGTGCTTCGACTTCACATTTTCTTGTTTCACAATTTTCTGCAGTCCATGGATCACATACTTGAATGTTAAACTATTTGGAGCATATCCCACATTTTGCAGCCTATCCTGAACCTCCATCAACTCGGTCAATTGACCACTCTCACAAAAGACTTCTACAATTGTGTTGTAGCTTTCATTATCATAAACTTGAAACTCCATGGCAAAGAATTTCAATAATGCCTCTGCTTTGTCAACATTCTTTTCCTTGCAAAAACTGTTGATTAGCGCTTTGCATATTTCTTTATCAGGTAGAAAACCCATTTTAACCATTTCTTCCAACAATCCCTCAGCTTCCCAAGTCCTGCTTTTCCTGCACAAACAGCTTATAATAGCTCTATATGCTGTGAGATTTGGCTTCATACTCTTCTCCATCATCACATATTTTAACGCTACTGCATCGTCCACATTATCAGCTATACATAGGGATTCAATAATTTGATTGTATGTGTTTTTTTCTACCACATAACCATCATGAGAGATTCTTTCTAAAAGATTTCTGGCAGCGAAAGGCCGACCTTCTTGACACAATGCGATAATAAGATAATCAAACAAGTCATTAGGAATCTTAATTCTAAACCTCTGAAGCTCCACAATCATATTCATTGCTGCAAGCAGTTTTCCATCTCTTCCATATCCTTCAACAATAAGCCTACAAGTGAAACTGTCTGGGAAAATGCCATTTCCAATCATATCATACAACAGCGATCTAGATGCTTGCATATTACCTTCTTTACAGTAACCAAACACGAGAGTATTATATGAAACAATGTCAGGATTCAACCCTCTGTCAACCATCTTATGGAAAAGTTGATGAGCTTCCCTGATCTTCCCCTCTCGACAGAGACCATTCATCAAGGCTGTATATGTAATCAAATCAGGCATCACGCCCCTCCTGTACATGATCTTATACAGGTGGAATGCATCTTCCAGCCTTCCTTGCCTACAATAGCTATTAACCAGTGTGTTATATGTAACTAAGTCAGGTTCAAATCCTTCTTCTTCCATCTTCTCCAGGAATCCATTCACCTTGTTTGTATCTCCAATTTTGCACAAAACATGGGTCAAAATGTTGAAGGTGTGATCATTCCTGTGTATCCCAAGTCTTCCCATCTCTTCGTATATTTCCCAACAGTGACCAATATAATTAAATTTGGATAACCCATTTAATAGACAATTGCAGACTATAACACTAGGGACAAAACCAGCCTCTATGGTTTTTCTGAAAGTTCCTAGGCCCTTTTCTACCATACCCACCTTAACATAAGCCTTGGTGAGCATATCAAAGATAAGAGGACTCCAATTACAATCCTCAGTACACACAACAAGATTTTGAAATATATCCTCATTTGGAGAAACTTCCTCAACTAAATGTATTAATTCTAACAACAGTTTCATGGCATTTGGGAACATTCGTGACCAAGTAAGTATGTGAACAATTATACAATAGTTGTGAACGGTGGGTCTGATGCCCAGGTCATTTTTAACCCAAGTGAAAAAAGTGAGCGCCGAAGAGAAGTCCGACTGGCATCTCAGCAAAATCTTTGAAATTTCACGGGCACCCATATGTGGAAGAATATCTTTGATATCATTCTGAATAAGATTAAGGTGGAAACTTTTATGTTTAAGGTGTGAACAAATGAGGCTGACTATATTGTTGGGGTTCTGGGAGGGGGAAAGAAAATTGTACAGGGGATTTGAAATCAGTTTCGATGGAGAATCCGGTACAGCTGATAGAGAAGACGAAGACAACGACGATGTTGATGAAAGTGTGGATGATTTTCTGAAACTTGTGTTGAAGGAAGATTCTGAAAGGATATTACGGTGGAGTGTATGAGGTGCAGATGTAGAGTGGTTTAAAGCAACGAGGATTTTGTTAGTAGTCGAACAGATTGAAGATCGAGACATTAGGTGATTACGAGCATGGCAAAACAGAGAGCGATGGAGAAGCGTACCATGTAACCAACAGAGAACCCTTCATATTTTCATCATTTTCCTGGGGAGCGTATGAGGTGCAGATGGAGCTGCCAGTGGTCCTACGATGTTCTTTTTCATAGCGACAAGTATTCTTGGCTGTCTTCGGCAACGGCGACGTTGGCTTCTGTCCCTTCTGGATTGATGGAAAGAGTAAACGGTGGGTGTAGAGTCTGAGATGAGAGAATAAGAAAACGGGGTCGTTTTGAATTGACTGATAGGGAGGAAGAAGTTGATCTTTCCTATATATTTTCATTTAATCCAGTTAGGATACTGATGATAAAATTGAGCGAGAAATTGTTCATGGTAATTGTTATATATATATATATATATATATATTAAATATTCTTGGCAAGAAAATCATTAGCCATTTCATTTTAAATCATTATACCTTTACCCTTTTAAAATAAAACTATATTATATCAACTTTCAATTTTTTTAAATCCAAAATTTACTATGTCGTTAATTGTAGTTAATTCAAGACTCCATTCCAATATCATCATAACATCGCCAACAAACATAAAATGTGAAAGAGAATATACAAGAAACAGAAGGGAAAACGTATTAATTTGTTCAGTTCAGGTATATTATAAGAGGGGAAAAACTGCAAAATTCAATTCTATATTAGAAAATCAAATTACACGCGCGTCCACCAACTCTTTTCCTTCTCCGTCTCCAAAACAATGCAGCTTACATCAAATACAAATCATACAAAAAACCCAGAAGGCAAATATCCGCATAAAATAACCTAGGTGTCAATAATGTGAAAGCTTCTGTTGTGTTAAGACACTTGGACCTAGAGTTTGTATAATGTACATGAACATTGGCTAAATGATTCTACAACATGCAAAAAATGTACCAAAAAGATTGCAGTACTGATATATCTACATTCTACAGGGAATACAACAAAAAAATTTACCAGAACGTCCTGCTATATATAGCTTAAAACTCGTGTTCGTCTAAATGAAGGATTTGTGAGAGGACATAATTCTGGCTTGCTTTTGCTTCAACAATATCCTGGAACTTCTGTAATGTAGCTCATTATATATTAAGAAGCAACAAGGCTGGCAAGCTTAAGCTGCTTATCTAATGGCAAGTGGTCCTTTAATAACACACAAGTGTGATGCATTACTTGCAATAGCAATTTAGCCAGATGATCCTCACTTTCATCAATGGGCTGAGCACTAGGCATATAAGTACCAGCTGATATCTGTGAAGCCCAATGGAATATACGTTCTGTCGATGAATAGAGATGGGAAACAACAGATTCTGCAACAACATCCCAACTTTGGTCTGCCAATAGAGACGTAAGGGTGACTGGAATATCATTTAGTACTGTTCGTTCATCCACAACTATAAGGGGCATATATTTGCAACAAGTAGCTGATAGCAGACCAATAAACTGCAGAACCTGTAGGATATAGCAAGAAACATAAATGACTGATTAATATAATGACAGCTTATGGATATGGCAGCCATTATATTTTTCAAATTTAGGATAATAGAGACTTCTATTCCCTCCCTATACCAAATAGGCCCTGTAGTGGAAATTTTTCATTTTACTCCAACACACATGAAAAACAGAAAAGAAAACTTCAAAACAAGAGGATTTAATATCTTGGAAGTATACGGGAACACACGTCTAATTTCAACAGCATCACTCAATACTTGGTTCCTACCTTGGAAGGATAGGGGGACACACAGCTAATTTCAACAGCATCAACAAGCCACTGCCTTTTGACGCTCCCCTCTGTATGGTGCAGAGCCGCCACAACTTCAATGAGCACATCCCAGTGACCTGCAAAAATGAATCTTTAATACAAACCTGCTGTGCGTTTCCAATTTAATATGCTTTCACTTTCCAGATAGTTATCAAGCATATGAATCTACAGCAGCTCTCAGCAAAATAATTGAAGCGAGTTTCTTGACCAAAAATAATAGCATCCTGCAGCTTGGTAAACTGACCTTGTAATTTGGTATTCAATATGTAAGATTTCATCTTCCCAAGCTCGAGAAATGGTAGAGAACCATTCTTAACTAGCTTTGCCTTGGCACAAATCTTTTTGCAGACTTCAATAGATTTGTCAACGTCTTGTACAGACCTCTCATGTGAAACCTATAACATGTATATGAATGCTTCGGTTACAACTAAAAGAGTTCAAACAGAAATTTCATATATCATATGCTAGATCTCTATCAGTTTAAATCAAAGCACAGGAGCCTGAGAAGTTGAAAACTTGAATGAACAAAATAACCCGTTTATGCAAATTCATGAAGTTACCAGACAGTGAAAAAATAGAACATGCTACAAAATTATAATGTTACGAGAATTCACATTAGGATTATAATTAAATGCGTAGATACCTTGAGGAAATCAAACAACCAACTCTGTGGAGCTTTCCCTAGGCATCTCACAGCCTCAGACCACTCCCCTATGAAATTTCCATGCTTTGACACTATGCTTTTAGAGGATCGTAACACTGGCAACAATGAAAATAACACTTCCATGCACCTCTGAACTTGAGATGCGTCAAGAGCATCCAAAGAGGATTCATCTAGGCATTGATAAAGACCTTTCCAGCATGAGGTGCATAACAAGCTCTTTTGACAGGTATCAGAATCTTGGTGTGAAGCAGCAGAAAACAAGTAATTACTCACATCGTTGAATAGTTTCTCAAGCCTGGAGCTTGAATATACTTTTACAAGGTCGGCTAGATGAATTAGCAGATATGATTGCAGATGCAGTTCAAGTGTCCTGAACCTGGAAACCTCAGATAGCTCATCAAGAAAAGTTAAAAGTGAATCAAATTGATTGGCATGAGCTAGTGCAAACTGCACACATTCCTCTCTTAAAGTTCCATGCTTATAAGAAGAATCTGCTGGCAGCAACTCAGCAACCTGGGCTTCATATCTCATACACTGCCTGATAATTGCTCCCCAATTGAAGCTTGGCAATCTAGGAGCTTTTGAAAGGCATCTCAATACAGTAACAACTGTGCTAACATGTACAACAGTATTTTCCTGAACCTGTATGAGATATATAATGAGAAAATTAAACGAAAACACTTCCCTTAATATAATAGTGACTAAATCTAGGATAACTTTTAGGGAAAATTGCGTTTTGGTCCCGGCAAATAGAATTTATGACAAAATAGTCCCACAAAATCACGTAATTGCAAAAAAGTCCCGTGGAACTTTTTTGTAATTAATTGCCTTAATAAAATAATATTTCTCTCTCCCTCCTCTGACATGACAACTGACGCACGTCAGTCAACTACCTCTCTCCCCCATTGACAACTTCATCTGGCTCTATTAACAACTTCGTCTGCTTTCATTGACAACTTCGGGTGGCCCTATTGACAACTATAGCGCGCGCACTTTCTCCCCCCAATTGACAACTTCATCTGGCCTTATTGACAACTTTGGCTGTTTTCATTGACAACTTCAGGTGGTCCTATTGACAATTATAGCGCACTCTCTCTCTCTCCCCCCCCATTAACAACTTCATATGGCCCAATTGACAACTTCGGGTGTTTCCATTCACAACTATACCTAACAGCTATAACATTGAGTTGTCAATAGAAACACCGTGAGTTGTCAATCGGCCACATGAAGTTGTCAGGGGGAGAAAGAGAGTGCGTTATAGTTGTCAATAGGGCCATTTGAAGTTGTCAATGGAAACAGACGAAGTTGTCAATAGAGCCAGATGAAGTTGTCAATGGGGGAGAGAAAGTCTGATTGACGCATCTGACGCGTCAGTCAATCACTGTACCCCTCCCTCCCTCCCTCTCCCCCTTTTCGCCATTAACAACTTCATCGGACCCTATTGACAACTTCGAGTAACCTTATTGACAACTATAGCACACACTCTCTCCCCCATTGACAATTTCATGTGGCCCGATTGACAACGTCGAGTATTTCCATTGACAACTCACGGTGTTTCCATTGACAACTCAATGTTATAGTTGTCAAGTATAGTTGTTAATGGAAACACCCTGAGTTGTTAATGGAAAAACCCTGAGTTGTCAATGAAAACATCCGAAGTTGTCAATCGAGCCACATGAAGTTGTCAATGGGGGGAGAGAGAGAGTGCGCTATAGTTGTTAATAAGGCCACCCGAAGTTGTCAGTGGAAACAGACGAAGTTGTCAATAGGATAAGATGAAGTTGTCAGTGAGGGAGAGGGGGGGGGGAGAGTGCGCTATAGTTGTCAATAGGGCCACCCAAAGTTGTCAATAAGGCCAGATAAAGTTGTCAATGGGGGAGAGGGGGAGAGAGAGGAGAGAGGGAGTTGACTGACGCGCGTCAGTTGTCATGTTAGAGGGGAGAGAGAGAAATATTATTTTATTAAAGTAATTAATTACAAAAAAGTCCCACGGGACTTTTTTACAATTACGCCATTTCACAGGACCATTTTGTCGTATAATCTCTTGGTCGAGATTAAAACTCAATTTTCCCTAAATTTTACAATTCTATCATGCAACAATATCTTGAAGGGAGTATATACTGAGGACCAAAAGCAATTATCAATTAAATGTACATTTGTCGTCACTTGTCCGTAAGTCACACAAGCAAGTATATGATACAGCACTGCAATGATGGCTTCTATAAATTTGACAAAAGTAACTGCAATGAAGATCATGTTGGTTGCTATGCAAAAGCAGATAACTCATATCCAAGCATTTAATGCAATATTAACTTCAATTAAAGGAAGAAAGACCCCAAAAAAAAAAACACTGATACAAGGCAACAAAAAGATACAATTATTAAAAGAATTTCAAACAATTCATTAAAATACTATAGGGAAGCGCCCACCTCATTTTTTAAATCTGCAAGCCACAAGCTAAGTCGCAAAACCACTTTGTCTTCAGAAAAACTTTGAGAAACATATTTTAAATTAGTGTCTGCTGCTTTCCTATGACCATCAACATCCAGATGTTCCTCGGATAGTAAATGATGTCGAAGGAAAGAAAGAGCCCAGGAAGCGAACTGTTGCCGCTGATTATCATCAGAATTTTGTGCCAGGAGAAACATCTCTTGCACCAATGATGTAAAATATGCTTCATAGACGGATACTTTGAGCAGGCCTGTGAAAGGAGATTCCTACAGTGCATAAAGTAGTGAGTGAGGGTTTTATAAATGTGACCAATCTTGATGAGATGGAAGCTATCAATATTATCAAAATACCTTCTTCTGATAATCAGCTTGCAGATCCAAAATCCCAGCACCTGCTCCCATAGCATTAACCACTCCAAGCATGCCGCCCAATTTCACAAAAGAAGGGTAAGGGTCAGTGTAACATTTTCTAAACAACTCCAAAGTGCTTTTAACATTGTCAACCTTGGTAGAATGAAATCCTTCATTCAGTATCCATGAAATAGTTGCCCCTGCTCCGAGGCAAGATGCCATCAGAAAACTCTGGTGCAACATGCCAGATCTTTTCGCAGTGGTTAACTCTGAAATCAATTCTTTAAAGCCACTTGCTATGTGGTCCAACTCAATCTCATCCATCAATTCCATTCTCCGGCAAAATGACACTATTATGGGAATCGCAATACAGGACCCTACTGATAAAGCAACCTTGGATTCTTCATTTTGGAAATTAGTTCTTAGAAGTTGTGAGTTTACATATGGAATCCATGATATTACCAAACTTTTCATTTTGAGAACAGAGTCAAGCTCTCCAGCTCTGTATACTGCACTAATGGTCAAAGCCAAACCAAGAACAAGTCCAGCAACCCCCCAGATGTCTTCTTCCAAGTCTATACAGTTATCAGATGAAAGTTCAGATGCTTCAGTATTCACAACAAATTCAACAGACGGGAAGCAGGAACATATACTGTCCAAAACATCAGAAGAAGATTGAGTGACCTGATGCATCGTTGCAGATAAAGCCTTAACTATTCTTCCTAGTAAATCAAACTCTGGAACCTTGTCCATGTCATTCTCCACACCAGGGTTGTTACCGGCTCCAGTTCTGGTGAGAAGATCCTGGCATGCCAAACCCAAGCCAACACTACATGCTCCTTTTACAAGGGAACTTTTGCTAACAAGTAGAACCTGAAAGTTCACACCATCAGTGTGACATAACTTTAAAGAATCTCGTAAGAGTCTAAATATCTTTCTCAGAATGTTCTAGCTTTAAAAGGATCATAATTCGTATAAACCAAGAAATGAGCAAAAATTGAATCTCCTAAATGCTTAAGTTACATTTCACAAAAAGACAGGCAGAAAAAACAACAGGGTAAAAAGCCCATATTTGCCCACGTCCCATTTTAAATTGTTATTAAATGGAAATTCCAATGGTACAATGCTTTAATAAAGGGTACTAAAATTTCTTAATTAAGAAAAATAATGTACAAGTAATGAATATCGCAAGATTAATTATTTCATAAGTAGAAAATAGTAACTAGATGTATCATGATTAATAGACATAGTAAACAAGCAGTATCAATGATTGCTTGGAATGTTTTGTTTTCAATGGAAATACTGAGTGGTCTAACTGTGTAAGGCTTTATTCAATATTGAATGCTAGATTGCCTTAAATAGTGAATAAAATAATGTAAAAAACCGCACTGTGTTTTGACTTCTGAAGAAAAACCCAAATACTATCAAACCCATCAGGTAACCCCTGTGCTACGCCAATACAAAAAAGGAAAAGAAAATGAGACAGTCTGACAATCCATAAAATAGAAAACTTGTACCTCAAGAAGTCCTGTGATGTTATGATATCTCTGTTTATGATCAGTTACATGGAGGCAACTTGAGATCAATCCAAGGGAAATTGCAGCAGACCATTGGCGGTGTTCATGTTCATGCTGGAGCAACCATTGCAAAAGAAACTTTGATGCAGCAGATTTCACAGTATAATCAGAAGAAGGCAAGACCTGACAATAGAAAAGGAAGGTAAGATCATACATATCCGATGCTAATCATATGAAAAATTACCCCTTAAAACGGTCAACAGAGTTGACTAACTAATTTAATAACCTTTTTCCCAAGCAGAACCCCAAGTAATTATTTACAGCCCGTTTAGTTCAATTACGTGGGAGAGAATTACATGTAATCTTATGTAAATAGACTGAGTGCGACGTTTAGTTAGACTTATTGTAATGTAGAGAGGATTACATTTGTAATCCAGATTACATCATTTGATGTAATCATAATTACACTGCTATGACTCATTAATGAGGATGCAGGCATCCTGTAATCCAGAGGAAAAGACAATATAACCTTTATAACTTTTGAAATTGACTATATTGCCCCACAAATAACCCTACCTTATATCCCTATAACATTGCCGTGCCTTCCTCCCGCCTCATTCTCGAATAGCTACATAGCATATTTGCTTCTTTTTATTTCTATTTTGGACAATATAGACATTATCTCAATGTTTTTGTTATTTAAATTGTTAAAGATATTATCTAACTTATTAGTTCTTATAAATGGATTTATATATTGGCTTAATTTTAATTTCTATAAAAATTAAACTTCTTATACAACACGCACATACAAAATCTTATTACTATATATGCATTATACTTTACTATTACATATGTGGATAAGATCTAACTTATGCGAGTTATTTAAATAATTTTTTATACATATTGGTAAAGGGATATTTTGTCCATTAATTTATTATTATTAGTGGGAAATAGGGTTATTGTACATACTTGATAAAATAATAGATAATTTCAAGTCATTATACATATATATGTAGATAAGGGGTAGTTTTGTCTCTTGATATGTTATTATCATATATTACTATATTTAATGTAATCCAACCAAACGTTTTTATGTCTATGTATCATATTTCCTTAATAACAAACCAAACAACTTCATGTAATTACTATTTCATTACTTTTCATTACATATAATTACATTCCATTTCCCTCTGATTCTGTGAACCAAACGAGGCAGTTATAGATTTCCGTTTGCAGCGCCCACTAAAATTGAGCCATGCATGAATTACACTTGTTTCTATGATCATCCACATGGAAATAATATACTTGCTAAGAAAGTTATGAGTTTAATTATTCCGCAAAGGGCCTTTGCATTTTACATATCTCAGCAGTGCTGGATTTTTCTGTTACATGTGCTTGACATGGAAATTTGATTTACAGTCAGAATCTATAATCTATAAACCAGCTCACATCCATGGAAAAGTTCTTACCAGACAGAGGGCACCAACAGCCAATGCAATATTTTCAGCACATCTAGGAATAGCTTCATTTGATATCGCTATCATACTCTGCAAATATATAATAAGACAAGCTGAATCAGATATGACACAATTGTGCAGTACATGCAGATAACTAATTACAACAGGAAAACAATACTTCACAACTACAAAACAAAATATTAAACTACAAAACAAAATATTAAACCTTTAGGATAGTACTAGCAGCTTTTGAAGTTTTGTCTAGTACAGCAGATTGTGCTTTAGTACTGTAGTTAAAAATGTAAGCCCTCATCCAATGTCGCATAAAGCATTTCCAGGATTGCAGTACCATAAGTGCAATCAAAATATTTCTTGAGAGCTGCAGTGAACCGGCCATTTCCACAAAAGCATTTACATACTCAGAATGTGCATCTCTTCCCTGAATGCCAGCAATATCAGATTAGAGGGATGTTTAGTGTAAAGATTTTAAATCAGCTACTTGGAGTTATTTGCCCAACGTAATTCAACCCCAGAATGAAATACACTAGCAATGAATAAAAAGTGTTTCGAATAAACATTTGAAGATGAAATGGGGAAACTGAAATTCCATGGGTGTAGTGTACTTGTGATAAAGTTACCCATAGTTTGTGGAAAACCAAATGGCAAGGGAATAAAGATTCATCAAAAGCCATATTAGAAACATGGTCTACTTCGTTCTTGAACAATTTTAAGGAATATGCATGCCATATTTAGCTTAAAAATGTACTTGATAACCAAGAGAATAAATCCAATTTTTAAATATCTTACTTTCTGTCCCTGCTGTTCGCTCACTTTTTTAGGAGTGAAAGACATACATAATAAGGCAGCACCAGGTAACTCCCGAGCTTCACTTATCTTCCCTGCAAATATAATGCTTATATGTCAAAAAACTCACAAATTTAATAAATTGAAGTATCAAATTAAGTTGGTTGATTAAAATAATTGCTGATACAATTGGCAATATTCAATTTAAGGACTGTATAATATTCGTCATGTTATATTAAGGTAATCATCTTGTATCAGCTAATAAGAAGAGAATTATTTTCTGGCATTAACCAACCGAAACCACAAAAAATGCTAAGATAGGTGAGAATTATCAATTTAAGGCTTAAACAATTTATTTCTTTTTCCCATTCAACATCAGATCCAAAATTCATCTTACTAGGAATTTTTTTGAGAAGGAACAATACAAATTGGACAACCAATATTATAATACCTGAAGAGAAAATAACCTGAGGAAATGCATCCATCAGTTTTTCAATCTTACTTCCTGCAACTCTTTTCTCCTTGGTTAATCTTCGACGATTTCTGAAGAAAATTGACAGGTTATCAAATTTAATCATATAATCACATTTCTCAGAAAGTCAGTAAATTGATGTAGAAAATAACTCACACGTGTTCATATGTTATAATTTTGACTTGAATGTCCTCCATAACCCTGAGTAAACTAGGACTTTTCTCAGAAAATAGCAACTCCAAGTTCCTCTTTTTAAAATCTGGTATACTCTTTTCAAGATATGACACCTGAAAAAGTGGGATAGAACATTATTAGAAAGATATGTTTATGTTACATAACTTGTCATGGTCAATTCAGGTCATTAGAGATACCTCGTACTGCATAAGTGCCTGTAAAGCTGAGATTCTTGGTTTTGCCCATTGGATCTCGCTGCCAGCATGACTGCAGCTACCAACACTCCATAGAAGTTGCAGCACACCTTTTGCCTCTTCTGAATATGCTTCAGCATCCATTGCACCCCATCTCAGTAAATCACAAATGCTGGCACAAAAGCTGATTATGAGGAAGCATCTTCTACCAAGAAACAATCACATTCTAATATTTGGAGTGGATGCATTGATACAGATCAATCAAAAAATACAGAGAAGAAATATCAAGGTGATGAGCCAACTGTTGGTAGCTTCTGGTGGGTAACTTTATGTGAAAAAGAGGATAATAAGACCCACGCATAGGAGATTTGGGTAAGGTTGCACGAGGAATAGAGAAGATATATCCTATGTTAACTAACTGAATCACATGAATCAAGAGATGTGTAAGCCAATCGGAGGAGGGGGCATTACTGGGAGTATTTGGGGTAGGCATAGGTCCAGGATGGAAGAAAGGTAGAAATCATTCCAGTTGGGATAGACTAAAGCCTGCCAAAAGCCAAAGGAATTCTGCTTCCATGGGTTCTGTAGGAGGGTCAACCAAAAAGAAGAGATACCTGAAGAAAGATTTGCAAAGTAATATTTTCAAGAGTAAAACTTCAGAAGGAATTAATGACGAAAGCCAAAGGGTTTATTTAATTTGAGTATAACCTATCCAGACTACTATATATTTCTTTTCAAGGAAAAAAGTTACCATCCTCAGGGCATGTTCAGTATAACGAGATATGAATAGGGAAGTAAACAAAAATTGGTCTCAATGAGCTAGAACATATGGGCCCAAAAACCATGTTTGGCATGTAAGGGAAATTAGATGGAATTCTATTACAGTATTTGTTTGGTATGATTACTAATATAAAGGAATCCTTAAAAATATCCCTAGAAACACAAATTATTAAAAATTGAGAGCGCAAGAGAGAGAAGAGGAGGGAGAGGGAGGGAAGAGGGGACAAAGAGAACAAAAAGAGGGGAGAGAGGTCCTCTAGGTCAATTTTTCAATAGGTCCTCAAATTTTTGTTTCCATGTAGAAGCCCATAATCCTTCAAATTTGTGATAGCAAAAAACATTACTTTGGGATCAAAGCTTCTGGTCTGCTCAGGCATGCTTACCTTTGGGCCAGAATTGGATCAGCAAAGTAATCTTTCACATGCTTTTTTATGACAATCCAAGCAGTGTAAAAATCTGAAAAAATTATCACAATTAAAAAAAAAAAACTGAACAAATAAGATACATAATAACAACAAATAATTTAATTGTAAACAAAGAAATTGAGTTCACAGAGTCAAATAAATCATTCAATAGCAGGATATCCTTCGCAAAGTTAAATGAAAATTACCAATCACATCAGCTTCACAAAGGTGGGCAAGGCTTTGCAAGCCAAGAGATTTAATTAACAGATCTGGGCTCTCAATGCAAGACTGTTATGCAAACATAAAAGCATGATAATAGAAAAAAGCATGCACCAGACAAGAAAAATCAAGAAGAAAATATAAAGATATCACATACCGAAACAGACAAGATAAGGTCAACACCCCTATCAGGGTTTTTCTGGCAAACGTCCCGAATCGAAGCGGCTCGGCTAACACTGACAATTCTATCTGACGCAAAATCAGTAAATCCTTTCACAAGCAACACCCCCTATATAAGAAGAATGAAGAAACGAATAGATCAATTAGTTATAAGACTTTAGAGAAACAACCAGTAACAATAAGCAAGCAGCATTTAAATAGTGAATATCTTAAGTTCGAGGAAATCTATTGTGGCACTTAGAATCCAAGATTCCAGGCACAAGTTAGAAGAGATAAAAAAAAAATTGAGAAAAAAGAACATGATACTTTATCAGGTTAAAGTGCAATTTACCCCCCAACGGTTTTAGGAAGGAGCAATTTTAATCCTAACGTTTTTTTTTTTTGGCTCAATTTCAGTCCCAACCGTTATTTATTTGGAGCAATTTATACCCTCATTAACTTATCTATTCAGTTTGACTATTAATTAAGGTGTGTTGACCAATGATAAGACCATGTGGCTGATGGGGTAGATCAAATAATAAGTTGTGACTAACTTAGGGTACACGTTTTCAACAATCGACAGATTGAATTTTGTTTTTTTTTTGAAAAAAAATATAACTTAATTTCAGTTAAATGGCATGTCATATCATATTATTTAATCCACCTCATCAACCATATGGCCTTATCATTGGTCAACACACATCAGTTAGCAATCAAACTGAACAAATCTATTAGTGAGGGTATGAATTGCTCCAAATAAATAACGTTGGAACTGAAATTGAGCCAAAAAAAGCGTTAGGATTAAAATTGTTTCTCCCTAAAAACGTTAGGGGGTAAATTGCTCTTTAACCTTACTTTATTTTGCTCAAGTGCTACAAAAATTCTTGCATCCTCTTATTGGCTTCTCGAGTATCAAACAAAGTTCAAATCAGGCATATGGCTGAGCGTAAATTTAAAGGCTCCACCAGCAGCCTTTGTAGATTGAAAACAGTTAAAACTTGTAATGGACAAGCTTTGACATGAGCTGTTTGAGGTTCTCAATCATCAAGAAAGTGCAAAGATCACAATGAAAAGCTTACTTGCAAGTTCCCAAAAGTTCGATCATTGACTTCCCAGGTTCTGCACAGCAATCGAGTTGCTGTAGCACACAACAAACTGTATGCGCAAAAACAATCAATACAGTTGGTTTAAATTGAAATCCAAAAATTTTAAGGGGCTCTTTGTTTTAAAACATAAGACTATTCAGAGTAATAAACAGAGGAATCCAATTTGTAGCAAGAAAAAATGGAATTAGGCATGTAACAAGAAAGAACCATGCTGTTACTTGAATTTAACATAACCTTTACGTCATAAAACAACGACAACTTGTTTGGTAGTTATACAGATCACACAAGACTCATGACATGAAACCTATTCCACTAACATTTCAAGAAGTTGCAAATGGGAAAGAACTCCCCAAATGAAATTTTCGATTTCTACAAAACAATACCTCAGAATTATGAGAATGAAATGATTAACATTTGCCAATATTATTTGAAGCCACCAAGACCCAAAAAAAAAATAACACGGCCGAAAAGAAGCATAAGAAGATGGTTTCTTCATGTAATTATGGATCCCTTTTTTCAACTAAATGTGACATCACCTTACTATTACTACAAAAAACACGAGCAACTATCACAACAATTTAAGAAAAAGAAACAAAATCTAAAAACAATATAGAAAGTTCAATGAGTACCCACCCTTCTGCATTTTTGTTAAGCATAGACAAGATAGTTTGAACTACAAGTGGAATCATTGCAAAGTGTGAAGCAAGCGGTGGCAACATTTCAAAAATTTTTAGCTGCAATGCAGATGAAAGAAAAACAGATTGAGTATCGCAAAGGATGGAAACAAAGTAAAATACAATCCAAGGAATTAAGCACCAATCCAGGATACACAAAGGAGTAAGTTACCAGCATATCATGGCTTATGACATCCTCTCTCGTGAATATATTACTGTAAAACATAATTGTTAGCAACAAGGGAACTCCCAATTTGGGATCCATAATACCAAGGGTAGCCAAAGAATCTGCAGCTCCTGCTCCCATTGATGGATGAATTAAGAGAATGGCAACAACAGCACTGAGTAACAAAGGCATTTCTACAAGAACAGACATTGAAAAAAACATCAATACCTGACATTTTTAATATGTTAAGCTAAATACTATTCCCTTTACCTCAGTACTATACCTGTCAAAAATATTTCCTGAGACCGCGAGAGAGGTAATGCTGATTTTCGTTGGTTAACAATTGATAAACATAACCTTTTTACTTGAGAAACCCAATTTTGTTCATCATGCATTATCACACCTTCATTAATGCATTCGTTACTTGAGAAACCCAGAGTCACATTCAGAAGGAAAATTCCAGATAAAGACTCTCTGTCCTGAAACAGCAGAAAGATATTTAAAAACTATCTAAATTTTCCATTTTAATTATATATAACGATATACATACTTTTCAATTCACCAAAGAAGAAAAACTAATATAACATTGGAAACAGAGAATAAATTTTATATAGAAGATACATAACCTGGTACCACAGATATTGCAAAAGTCTTGAAATAATAATCCCTGGAGTGCTGAGATAATGAACTTCCTCAATGGTTGGTTCATTTTGTGGTGTCACCAATACTTTAACAAGGAGCTTCTCCAACAAATAAAGTAATTCAGTAGCCAGTCCTTTCACATATTTCGAAGGAGATGACATAAGGCTTATGACAGGAAGCAAGAACAAAACTTCAACTGGAAGAGATTTAGTTTTGCTGATCTCATTATCTGCATTAGTAATTATAAGTATAAATATGCTGAAAAGTTTGCGACCCAAGAGAATGATATAAATTCAATTGAGTACAAGGATTCTTTAAAATATTTGTGCATAAGATAGATGCATCAAGAAGAAAATTGCAAAGCAAGACCATCAGGAATCTGCAATTATAAAAGGAAAGAGTTTGGGATCTCTACAGATGATAAGCACAAAACAATTGCATAGTAGTTAACAAATTGACCACCTAAAAAACAAGGCATAAGCATAAGCTAACATAGATCCTTCTACATCTTTACATAGATGATTTGTATTGCCTAAATCAGATATGGACAGGCAATGTTTTATTATTTTTCTGATTTTAATATTTTTATTTTTTTAAAAATATTGACTGTTTAAATTTGATCTAAATTCAAATTAGAATCGACTCTCTACAAAGAATTCGAGTATGCAAGCAGTCTCTTGAAAAATGCACTAACTTTTCTTTGACTATTCATGGATTACATTTCAAAACAGATATTGCAATTTTAAATATTCAGTATGGTACTGTCACTCCATCTATTCAACTTGAATACAAGAATATAATCCAAATGGCTACTATAAATCTTACCATTTTCATATCTCCACTTCAGGATTGTAGAAAGAAGTTTCATAATAGAAATTTGAACATGTTCAAGTTCTGATTGAACAAGGATGGTCCATAATGATACCATAGTTGACGACAAACTAGGAAGCCATGTCAAACCATGATCTCTCTGTACAGAGAACAGCCGTTTTGAGAGTTCAGATAAGAACTCATAGTCACCACCATGCCACTGAAGACAAGTGACCAGAGAAAGAACTGTGTTGAGGAATTCAACCGCATTTTGTTGAGCCTCAATGAGTAGCTGCAGATTCAAATCAATGAAGAAAATAAAGGAAACAACTCCACAATGGAAATAATCACATAGTGAAATATAATAACTAGAACCATACCGATCTTTGTTTCAGCCAACTTTTTCAATACCACTATATATGCCTCTACTATCTGTTGTACGAAATTTACAAATCTCTTGTAGTCCTGAGAAGGTTAAAGAAAAGGTACAGTTACTTCCACGTTTCATTACAACGATGAAATCTAATGAGGAGAATTAAAGCAATGTATTCCAAAATTCAAAGCTTTCTATCACAATTAGGCGTACTTCAGAGGTCTTGCGAGGGAAAATACTTGAGGCATCCCGTTAGCAGCTTAAAAACAGGCATTGATTCAGACGGATACCAGCAACAAAATGATGCCATCGTAAAAATCAGTTGCAGTGTAAATGAAGAGGATGATGACTCTGAAGCTATTATTCTTAACACAGAAAAGTTTAATAATGGTCTTAAAAATTCACAAACATGGATCATTCCCAATCTCTTGTTCTGCAGCATAAACAGACAGACTTGCTGCAAGAGTTCAGGCTGAACTTCCGCCCGGCATGACAGTACCTGTCACATACATCAAAACTTAAGCTTCAAGATTCTCCAGTCAGACAGTCTCAACAATTAATAACATCAGCCAAAACTGATTCCCAATTGGCCAGTTCTTGCTATTGGAGATCAACAGATATCAAACTGAATTTCAAATTGAAGGCGAAGTAAGTGGTGATCTTTGCTAATCATACAATTCTTTTTTACGTCACATTGCTTAACAACGAAAAGAACAAGAGAATCCCTCCGTTCCTTTTACCTTAACAAAAGGATGGGCCTCAGTGAAATTGAACCGCCAGGAGGCATTGTTCTTCTGGAAACCAAGGCGAACAAGAAAGCCCAGTCCTTTCACAAAAACCACAACAAACTTGGGGTCGGCTCCTTCAAGAGCGGATTGAAGTTCCAGCAGCCCGCGAGAAATATCTACTACGGAGTCCGTTACAAGACGGCATAGCTCACGAACGGATTGATCTACAACGGCAGAGGAGGAGGAATTAAAGCACTGAGCAATGGCATCTCTTCCGGGTTCGGATTGAGGGTCCAGATACTTCGGCGTTGATCGCAGCTTCGAAAATATTGAAATCACGGCGAACTTTTGAAGTGATGGTTGGGGGACTCGGGTCTTTTCCAGTAAATGAGCAAACGACTCCATAGATGACACTCACGGTGTGTTAGAACTTCAGTGTCTCCGGAACGTGAGGGAAGCCAGAGGCTCGCTCACACAGTTTCGCCTAAAAAATTTTGTTTATCGGAGTACTATATATACTTTCTGGATTACAGATCAAATTGTCTAATTCAATCATAATAAATATAGAAAAAATCCCATTTAAATAGAATTTGAATTTTTGAAACTATTAGAATATTCAAAACTTAAAAAGGGCAAAAAGAGGAATTTGGGTTTTTAAATTTTAGATGTGAACGGATTTTCGCTATAAGAGTAATGAGATTACCCATAAGAGTAATGGAATTCGCTATAAATTTATGATCTCTGTTTTCTCTCTCCCTCTGACAACGCTATTCATTTGACACTGACACTGACTAACGCATAGTGATAGAGGAGAGAAAATATGCCCATGACAGAGGAGAGAGGGGATTTTCGCAAGTTGAGTGATGTGATTACCCATAAAAGTAATGGAATTCGCTAGTTTATGTATCACTTTTTACTTTAGCAAATTTGGAAAACAGAGGAGGGGAATTTTACGCTATAAGAGTAATGGAATTCGCTAATTTCCGTACCACTTTTCACTTCAGAAAAATTAAAAAACTCAATTTGGTCCATGATATCTTGGTGTCTTTTTGAAATGCTAACAGACCTTTGTGAGTTTTGAAAATTTAAGTGGTATTTAAGTGTCATTTTCCCCATAAATATAACTTTAAAAATTACTATAATTTGTAGCAGCCAGCAACACTCGCTTTTTTAAAAAATAGGGAAAATTGATCCATCGTTCCTTGTAATATACTAGTAGTAGAAAGAAAAGTGTAGTACTGGGCCAATGGGTTTGCATGCTCTAACCACCTCTAAAAAACCAAAAGATTCTAGTTATTCTAAAAATGAGTTGCCAAGAAGGGTGGGTGACAGAAGGAGTTCGACGGTTATTTTTGGGGATGATGATACAGTAGACTGTGGGGACACTTCAAGGAAAGGCGTAGAATACCAAGTTCATTCTAATCCATTGTTGAATTCTAATGATTCAGTCATAGAAGTTTTCGGGTGATTGTGCTAACAATGCTTGAGCTTGGTTATGGTATTCATTTCTAACATCAAATTTTTTTTATGATGTTAGGTAATATTTTGATATGGAATTTTATAGGGGTGGGCGGTAAAGGGCTTGTTAAGTTGCTCAAAGACCTTAAGAGAAGTCTTTCATTTATCGCTATTCTTGAACCTTGACAAGATAGTAGTAAGGTTAAGATTTTGGCTCATCAAATTGGTGTCCATAATGTGGATGTAGTTGATGCTATGGGGTTTTAGTGGAGGGATATGGTGTTTTTGGGAAGATGAGGTTAAATTCAGTCAAATCTAAGACTTCTCAAGTTATGCATGGTTGTTTTAATGAAGGTTCAAATGATACTTGGGAAATTTCTATTGTTTATGGAAGTCCTGTTACTGTTAAAAGAAGAGAGTTATAGCAGGGGTTGAATTATTTACATGAGGAGGGAAGAGAAAGATGGTGTATTGCAGGTGATTTTAATGCTACTTTGCGATCTTGTAAGAGGAAGTCACGGTCCCATGTACCGGTGGGACCTGATACTTTATTTATAAAATGGGTTCAAGATAGTGGAGTAGTTGAGTTAAACTATCAGGGTCCTAAATTTACTTGGGGTAGAAATAATAGTTATAGTAGACTTGATCGTGTGATGGCAAATGGTGAATG
>JBAGKO010000010.1:4696179-4711988 GCA_037177275.1 Acacia concinna
GGCCCATAATACTCTAATGGCCCAATTAACATACTAATACACTAATTAGGGCTAGATAAGGGAAATTAGGGATTTAGGGAATTATTAATGATAACATATCAGAGAGAGAGAGAGAGACCTTTTATATCAGAGCTACGCATTTCATTTGAGTTATCTTATATAATTTTTAGTTTCTTTAATTTATTTTATTATGCCACTTCATGACAATTTTATTTTTTATCGTTTTCCAATGAAGGAGTATTATATGCCAATGCTGCAGTTCATTCAAGTTTCTTCATATGCACGGTTGTAATGGTGGTTATGTTCTGTAATTTGTTTTTGTAGAGTTGTTTCACTTTGCATGTCTCCAGTCAATGATAGCTTCATGTCTGGTTCTCTAGACCACAGTGTCAGAATATGGGATCTCCGAGTAAATGCCTGCCAGGTTGGTTTTTGTTTTTTTGGTGTGATCAATTGCTAACATCCAAGGTATAGTTAAAAGAATATAAAAAAAATAAAATAAAGCCAGACATACAAGTAATCCAGTTCGTCTTCAGCTTCTTCCGTCCTTACAAGGAGAAGGAGAAGTAGACAACTGACCCATGAATTATAAAAACTGCTTAACCGTGACTCATGAGCCTGATATGCTTCTCTTTTGAGCTAGGCTAAAAAGCCTGATATAACCTAGGATGACATTCTGCAACAATTGAGCCTGAAAAAATTGTAGATATTGCATCTGGAGATAAATTGAACAGAGAAAAGCAAAATTATGATAATGCTCACCCGTAGTTTTCAGGGAATCTTACGTTTACGTGGTAGACCTGCTGTTGCATATGACCAACAAGGCCTGGTTTTTGCTGTGGCAATGGAAGGGGGTGCTATCAAATTGTTTGATTCACGTTCCTATGACAAGGTTTTTACCTGAACTTTTAGTGGTTGCATTCTTCGTTGCCGAATTAATTTCACAATTATGATCTCTTGCTGATGTAGGGCCCCTTTGACACCTTTCTAGTTGGTGGTGATACTGCGGAGGTTTGTGATATCAAGTTTAGCAATGATGGCAAATCAATGCTTCTGACTACATCAAACAACAATATTTATGTTCTTGATGCTTATGCAGGAGAGAAGGTTAGATTTTTGACTTAACTTTGTTTAGCATATACAGGTTCTTGACATTAGTATTATTTATTTAAGGATTAATATCATTGTTAGTTCTTGTACTTTGATTGAATTTTGGTTTTGGTCCATGTAGTTTCAAATTATTGGTTGTAGTCCTTTTGGTTTCATAAGGACTCGACCTGGTTTGTATTTAAGTACAAGGGCTAAAACCAAAACTTGTTAAAAGTATGTAATCACCATTAAATTCAACCCAATCTTTATGAAAATATAGGGACCAAAACCAAAATTAGATCAAAGCGTAAGGACAAACAATAGTATTAACTCTAATTTCAAATTCACTATTCTTTCATCTCAAGTGAACTCAGATTCAACTTTGTGCTGGATCTTTTCCTTACACATCATGCTTCCAAACACGAATGAGCTAATTATTTTAGAATTTCTTGTGCAGCGCTGTGGATTTTGTTTAGACCCATCTCCTGGTACAAAAATAGAGGCTACATTTACACCAGATGGAAAGTATATGTTGGCAGGTATTCCATTAATTCCCTTGTTTACTTCTTGAATACTTCCTTTCACGGAACCTCTTATCTCGTATGTAGGAGCTGATATGCAAACCATTGGAATTGTTGGAACTAACAGTTTTTGCATGTCTTAGGCTCGGGAGGTGGATCCATTCATGCGTGGAGTATTGACATGAAGAATGAGGCAAGTGCATTTAGTTCTTTTTATTTGTTTGAAACATGTTTTCTGCACCAAGAAAAAAAAAAATCAAAACCATAAGCCTATGATGCTAGGACCTTTGTGGAACTTGGATTTTGTTCATTGTTTGTTCCTTTTCATTGCTTTGTGCCGGTATATATTCTCCGGTTAGCTGTCCCTCTTTGACCAGGACATTATACGTCTACCAATTGGCCACACGGCCATTTTGTATCGTATGTTGTTCTGTTTGTTTCTGAGGAAAATATCACGAGACACGGGTTTTTCTGAGCAGGTGGCATATTGGAGCAGCCATATTGGCGTGGCTTCGTGCCTGAAGTGGGCCCCTCGCCGTGCCATGTTCGCTGCAGCTTCCTCCGTTCTCACGTTTTGGATTCCCGACGATTCTAAGCTAAAAGCCGTGCCCGGTGGCCAGGACGCGGAAGCCGGAACTCAAACCCAGCCGCATAGACACTAAACTCAAATCATAGTCTTGTTCTTAAATACACACAATTTTTGGTCATGAAGCTCTCTCTACTTGTCGTAGCTGAGAGCTACAGTAAAACTTGTGCTTGAGGAAAGCCATTTTAAGTAGCTTCTGATGGAACTTTTTATCAAAAAGCTATGGAGGTTATTTCTATTACTTTTTATCCATTCTTAAAAAATTCTATCATAATATAAGTCATTTCTATTATTTTTTATTCAAACACAAGTAGAAGTTTCATCTAAAGTTATTTAAGTTTTGACATGTTAAATATGAATTACACGGGCAAAATTAATAAAAATAAGGTAACAAATATATATTGTGGATCAATTCATATTAAGGATTTATATTAGGGACTCATTTTTCTGTGCGCGGGGAAAAAACATAGACCCGCTATTAGACTAATTTATCAAATTTCAAACCGGGTTCTTGGGATCCCGGAAATAAAGGACTAGTGCAAGACTCAATTGATATTGAATATAACATTAGTAGAACAAATACAGAACACAAGCTAAGCATCTACAGAGTGACAACCCTCTCTAATATAATATGAACCATCTCTGCCTTGCACTTCACCTAAAGAAGACAAGTACACAAACGGACAGCCATAAACAGATCACAGAAGACTCAAAGCGCACGAAGACGAATTATTACTCCCATATCACATTATTATATTCATGACCTCTTCACCTCCTGCGCCTTCGTCTGTATATCTTGTCCAACTTCCTTCGTCTTCTGCGCCAACTGCCCCGCCATGTCCACCATGCGCCGCTTCGCTGAGTCCAGCAGCTCCGGCGTCGTCCCCTGCGTCTGCTTAATGTAGTTCATCACCCACGAGAACGACGACAATGCAGTCAAAGCACAAGCTCCCGAAGTCAAGAACCCCGCCACCGCTAGCCCAATGACCACGGTGGCCGGCACCAGAACGGGACTAAAGAGGACGAAGAGCGGCACAGTCAACGCCAGTCCCAGGAGTGTTCCCATCAGCGTGAAACCGGCAAGCATGAGAAGCGTGCCGCCAATGGGAACGCCAGCGAGGATGGCAATCATCTGAGAGGTGGACAGACCATTCTCCGAGAAGAGGCTGCCCTTAACACCGCCGTGATAACGGTATTCGGGGTTAGGACCGCCTTCGTAACGACTGGTAACGCCGGTGTCATGACGGGTTGTTGTTGGATGGACATGAATTTTCGTGGAATGATCCGACATGGTGGCGCGCGTGGATAGTTGTGAAGTGATGAAGAGAGAGAGAGAGAGCGTGGAGTTTCAGAAAGGCGAAGTCAGTGTGAGGTGAACAATGAGAGGGACTGTGAGTTTTCTTATAATGGAAGGTGGTGAAGCAGAAGGGTGACACGTATGCGAGAGATGATGAGTAAGAGGGCTTGCATGAGGAACAAGTTTCAGTGTGGGTATGGTTAAGAGATTCGGAAAGTGATCGACTGACTGATTAAATGGCGAGAGGGAAAAAAAAAATACGAACTTTTAAGAATATGGCTTTTTGCGAACAGCTGCGATATTGGTGTGTTGTGGGCATTTCATGCATACAGCTGCGATATTTATCTGTGCCTTTATACTGTGCTCTCAGACATCCTCCTCTTTCTCTTTCTCTGTTTCTATCACTGAGCAATTCATAAAGTTTCCAAGTGAAAATAATCAAAATACTACTCCTTTGTTCATCATACTGAGGCTTCTACAAGACATTGTGTTATACGCCTCTAACAGTTAGTTTTTCAGAGTGCACTCCGATCCCCCTAATAACCTGTATTCGTTCCAGTAGTACTTTAATCGAGAGTCGGCCTCTATAAAGGGTTAATTACCTATGAAGGGGCTCATTAAAAAGAGGCCAAGTAAAGCACCATAGGGCGGATTCGCCTGGATTGAGGGCTTCATTGTCATGAGCCTCAAAATGAGTTACTGTGCTTGTTAGATATGTAGAGTTCGCGTTTGATTATTTTTTTTATTAAAAATTATTTAAATAAGTATAAAATCTAAAATAAAAGTAATCTCTTAATAATTATAATTTTAAAACATGCCTTTTTTTAATAAAAAAATCATCATTACAAAAACATCAAGCATGATGTGATCAATTCTAACAAGCTTATGGTGCGCATCATTGTTGGTTACTTGGTTTCCATGCATTCCACATGGGAGGGTCTCCTTAAAATGAGAACCCACAACAGGTAGCCTTCTTAATTGAAATTATCATTTTTTTTGAAAAAATTACACTTAGGTCCAAAATAAGGAAATATACGTCAAATAAATCTCGTGAAAAAAATATACTCTTCTCAGGTCCAAAGTTAAGAAATTTATTACTGTCAAATCCCAATTAACAACCCCGAGGTTGTTAATATAACCCTTGGGGTTGTTATTGACAACCCCAGAGGCTATATTAACAACCTTGGAACCTGACAGTAATATATTTTCCACACGGGACCTCTTTGATGTGAAGTCCCTTATTTAGGACCTCAATTTAAATTTCCCTTTTTTTTTTTTGGTTAAGGACATGTATTCTACTACTATAAGTAAATTATTAAATTGTATGTTAAATGAGATCCGTTTTCTTGATTTGGGTCTATCGGTGGTGGATTGCCTTTTTATGGGATTTTTATATTACTCTGTCTGACAAAAAATTTTAAATGGGTTTGATTTATTCGCTTTTATGAATCCAGCCCAACTAAAACCCAAAAAATTGTCGTAAGACATCGCAAATGTATAATGAATTGGAGGTAATACTACTGTGTATACATAGGACATTAGTACACAGCATGTCACCAAAAAAGGAAAATCGTCGGCCTTTTTTTTTAAAGGGAGAATTTTAATAGAGTAACGATCTAAATTAATTTAAGTTAAGATTAAAGATCAAAATAAAAATAATTTTTAGGGAGAATTTCACTGCAGGACTAAGAATCAAAATAAAATAATTTTTTTAGTAAAAAGACAATAATACCTTTTATCTCATAAATAAATAAAATTTTCGTATGAACAAATGTGTAACTCTTTGTGAATAAGTATAATATTCCTATAAATAATACATTAATTTTTAGTTGTTAAAATTGCACATTTGTTTATAAATGAATTTGACTTACTCATGAAAAGTTGTACATTTATTCATATAAGGATTTTACATGTTTATGAGAAAAAAGACATTATTGTTTTTTTACTTAAAAAATTTATTTTCATTTTAATCCTTAATCCTGCAGTAAAATTTCAAAGTGTATTAAAATTTGATTGAAATTAATTTAGGTTCTTGATCCTTAATTAAAATCCTCCCAATATAAAAATAAATTTGATTGAATGCTCGAAAGTAAACCTCCACAAATTAATTATTTAGTTTTAATTTTTTTTTTGGGTTCGAGGGCGAGTGGGGAAACAGGGAGGGGGAATAATGTAGCATCTTGTCAGGATCAGATAATGGGACCCTATAAAATCAAAATCATCATAGGACAAACAGTGGGATCGTAAAGAAAGTCGGCAGCATGCACAAAATACCAAAAGAATAATGGAAATATATAGAGAATAAATAAATAAATGTAACTAAAAATAATAAAAAGAAAAAATACATACTATATATACTAAGGAGAATTCCATTTAAATTCGATGTGAGAGTAACGGGATTTACAAGAAGAGTAATGGATTTCACTATAATTTTCTGATAATTGTTTCTCTCTCTCTGTCACTATTCATTTGTCACTGTTCATCTGACACTGACACTAATGTTAACACTGACTGACACATAGTGATAGAGGAGAGAGGAATATGCTCGTGACATAGGAGAGATGAGATTTTTGCAAGTTGAGTAATGAGATTTGTAATAATAATAATGGAATTCGCTAGTTTGTAGGCCACTTTTCACTTCAACAAATTTAAAAAACAAAATAGATAGGGGACTTTTCGTAAGTTGAATAATAGGATTTGCAATAATAATAATAAAATTCACTAGTTTCTATATCACTTTTTACTTTAAAAAAATTAAAAAACCCAATTTAACCTATACTTCCTTTATGTCTTTTTAAAATATTTAAAGACTAATTTAAATTTTAAAATTTTAAATGATATTTAAATATCATTTTAACTATATATTATATGCTACGAGAGAATGAGAATAAACTATAAACGTGAGGCTATATGTAGGTGGAATGTGGCGCGTAGAAGTGGGGATGAGCACATGGACAACGCCACGTTGGGTTTAGCGTTAGTTCGAGGTCTGGTCCAGTGATTGCCTCGGGCTACACGAGGCGATCATTGGTCTGCTTAAATGTGGTCTAGTAGATTATCTGGACTAGTCCAACACCTCCATGTAATCCTTTTTCTTAATGGGAAATAAGATTTCAACTTTATAATCACAAACAAACAAGTAAACAACACACTTAGAATAAAACATATAATAATGCAAAACTCTTATTAAAACATTAAAACTAAGCCAATTCAATATTTTTTTTTGAAAATAACACTTAAATACCATTTCAATTTTTAAAATATAAAAAGGTTTGTTAACATTTTAAAAAGGCATTTAGGTACTATAACTAAATTGGGTTTTTCAAATTTATTGATGTGAAAAGTGATCCACAAACTAACAAATTCCATTACTATTCTTGTAAATCTTATTACTCAACTTGTGAAAACACCCTCTCTCCTCTGTCAAGAGAAAATTCCTCTCTTTTCTATCACTATGCGTTAGTCAGTGTCAAATGGATAGTACTATTAGAGGGAGAGAGAAAATCAAAGATAAAAAAAAACTAGCAGAATCCACTACGGGACTTACAAATCCCATTACTCTTCTTACGAAATCTTTCTACTGTTCACATCAGTAAATTTGATGTGTCTTTTTGAAATGTTAACAGACTTTTTTGGGTTTTATAATTTTAAATAGTATTTAATTATCATTTTTTCATTTTTTTTTTATATATTGTTATGTTGAAGTAATAGATAGATATTCAATAATGTAGATGAATATAAAGAATAATAAATTTGACTATAGGAAAAATACAAATATAGTGGATGTGTGGGTTTCTCGCGTAAAATATAGTCATAATGTCATATACATACAAGAGTATTACATTAAAAAGATTTGGGCTGGATTGAACCAATCTAGTTCAACCTAAGAGGGCAATCCAGTTGAATGTAGTCAAAAGTGTCAATCTTTTGAAGACCATACTAGGGTGAACCGGGTTGGTTTGAGTCAGACCGGGTGATAGTAGAGCATTTACATACTTTTCTTTGAGTGATGCCTAGTTGAAGGAAGGGTTTAGGTAGGGGGGGAGGCATGTGGGTGGAAGCATACTTATGGGCTTTAATTCTGTGAGTGTCTCGTCAATCACTCACAACACACAGTACAATTAATGATATTGCCATCTTTGGGCGGTTCGTGGTGGCCCATTCACTGATTCACCCCTTCCATCATTTTCCAACTCTCTTGTCTCTTTTTATCTCAATTGTTATTGTTAATTTCCCCCAAACGCTTTCAAATTCAACCACACACACACTCTCATGCTGCCTATTCATTCATTCACTCTTCATCTCTCAAATGTTACGTATACGTATTCCGTACTATCTTAATCATCTTCATTCACGCGTGCCCTCTCTCTCTCTCTCTCTCACAACATGACTAACTTTTAATATACCACTCATTTGTTGACTGTGATCATTAATGTTCAGATTTTTGAGTTTTAAGTGATATACGGTTTTTGTTTCTGTCTGGAAACAAACCCAGGAACGTATACTAGTTATGAAAGCTCTTCGTTCTATAAGTGGCCAAGCTCAATCTACTTTTAATTCAAACAAAAAAGTAACAACAGATTGAGAGCTAGCCAGCGCATTAGCCTGCTAATTAACTGTGTATTGCATTGCATTCACTTCACAAAACACAGACACCAGAGAGCATACAATATAATATAACACACACACAAACCCACGCGCACACAATATCAGAGGGAAGGAGAAGAAAATGCGGCGTTATATGCGCATCATGCTCTTAACATGTCTTAATTTTTATAGGCTTTAGATGGATCACATGGGTGAACAGGAGAGGGCAATTGATATATATATATCCTTTTCATGTATTTTCTTCCTCGAATCTGATTCACTAGATGTTGTACTGTCACCGAGAGACAACATGACACACACACGCCAATGTTTTTGTTCAAACAAAACATAATCTCCCCGAAGCAATCTTTTTCACCATTCAAACACCACAACCAGACAATTCTTGTATTATTATTATTATTATTATTATTATATAGCTATAGATCCGAAGAAGAAGTGAAGTCAACAATCGCAGCACTGCTCCTTCCTTGACCACCTCCACCAATATATTATAGGAAGAAACCACAGTAACAAACGGTAGCTAGCTATGATGTTGGAGATACTCACCTTTCATTTAAATTGTATTTTGTTATAGAAACATTGTTACTTCAACATAATTCCTTCTATTCTATAATTGCCCAGCTTATTATATGTCTGCATTAATTAAGGTACATTATAGTAAATAATCACTTAATCACAAGTTCGTTACGCGTGGGTTCATGTCAACAATATATAATGCCGTTGGACACACACACCACAAAGTACTATATATAATCCAGAATGGACCGGTTATATTGATGTAAAGGTTGAGAGGTTCAGCAGCATCATATTGATGAGACACTCCACAATGTGCTATATATATATATATATAAAGAGGGCTTTTGCACAATACTAAATAATAATAATTACAATACATGTATATATACAAGATGACAAGAACATATACCTAGCTACCTTCATTATCCCATATACACACACCCCAATTCATTTGAACATACAAAGAAATTAAACCCTATATATATATATAGATGGATACGTACAACTCGATTTAATAGGAGTTGAGATTGTATATAATGCAGAGAGAGACAAGATTGGAGAATTGCGTGTTCATTACTTTCCCCCACACCCCTCAATGATGGTGAAAAATATATAGTAATAATTAAGGAATAATGCCATAAACCCATCTTTCAAAACTTTAGTCACTTGCAAGCAAAACTTTCAAAATCAGGACATCAATTCACCTATTTTTAAACTTTTGGACTGGAAGATCGGTCGTCTTTGACTATTCTATAAATGTATATAGAGAAGCACATGGCATAGGGAACAAGGCTATTCATCTGATGTTGCAATGCCACATCAATTCGGAGACACGTTTTTGAAAACTGAAAGATATTGATGACACGTACCGATCGATGATCACACATATTGTTAAAATAATTCAAAAAAAGTTATATGCAAGTGACTCAAAACTTGAAAAAGCCAGGTTTATTCTGCAATAATAATAATAATATTAATGATTTTAGTAATTATTCCAAGGAGAAGGATAATAATAGTCAGAAGGAGATTGTTGACCAAGAGACGTAGAACTAGAACCACCACCTCCTTGATTTGCAGAAGCCTGAGCAGGCAAGTCATTATTATTATTATTATTGCAGGTATAGCGAATCAGATCAGCATTAGTGGCATCAAGTTCTTTCTGAAGCCTAATGACTTGCCTCTGGAGCACAGAAATGGCTCCTACACAGCCATACACTGGATCTTTAATCCTCGCTTCAGCTTCATAAGCCAGAGAGTTCACAGCATCCTCTCTCTGATGTGGTTGCACTTCGTTTAGCAGCTTGCTTACGTTGCTGGCTCCAAATATTTTGTGGACATTCGCAAACTTTTGAGGTTCCTCTGGTGGAAAATATGGCGCGAATATGCAGTCTGGCATGCACTTCCTTCTCAGAAACTTGCACGCAGCACAAGGAGAATTTGAGTAGCTCGAAGAAGCCATTGATTTATTATATTCCTGTGTCTCAATGCAATTTAATCAATAATAGCCACTTAATTAAAGCATTAACAATTAACATTTCATAACAAAACTCATTCTCCAATCATATATAGCACCTATAAGATGTACAGGTTGAGAGACATGAAAGAGTTCATTATAGATGTACTGATTATTTAGAGCATCTTCAAGTAAAGATATTGTGAGCTCAATTACAAAAGCACGTTATGAGACATCTCATCATTATTCTAAGTATATATATACGGTCAATGATATGTATATATAAAGCATGAGATTTCATGCACAAAGAGAATTAGGGTTGGGGAGACAGAAAAGCTTTATATTACTTGCATTATCAGACAGTAGCTGCTTCTTTTCAAAACTTTTTTTTTCCCCCACTTTTTGTGCATACCTATGCAGCGACTTTCTTGACCCCGTGTGTGCTGTGTACTATTCAATGATTCTTCAGAGTATTCCCCAGAATCATTTCTTTCTTCCTTTCTTTCTTTCTTGTTCTGGAGAGAGAGAGAGAGATGAGAACTAAAAACAAAAGGGAATTAAAAAGCTAGCTGATCGGACAGGCTTTTTGGCTAAGTAGGATTCCTTCTCATCACTTTGGGGTTCATACCTTCCTTCATCACTGTCTCTCACTTATTATACCTCCCATCTAGCTAGGTCACTTAGCCTTAGTTGGCCAAACAATTACACACACAACACCAGTACAGACATGTATATATAAATAATGTGCTAGTTTTTCAAATTTTCAACTTGTTGGACTGGAATTTTATAGACCAAGGATTCAGTACACTTGAAATTATATTGAATTAAGAACAAGAACCCAGTATATGAAAGCTCCAATTAAACACTAGTTGATGATTAGGAGAATTGAATTGCAATATAACAGAAACGAAAGAAACAGAAACATAGACAAGGAATTAAAAGTATATACCTTTGACAATTAGGTTTCTTTGAACAAACTAGGTAGCTAGCCGGATACTGTGAATTGATATCCTTGTTGAAGCAGGCTCTCTAGCTACTAGCTAGGTAGCTAGCAAGATGGATCTAAGCTTTAATGATCAAGTGTGTCTGATGAAGCAAATATACAGAGAGGCTTTGATGGAGAATTAGTATAATTGATGTGAGAGGTTGGGGAAGCAGCAGGGGGATAAAAAAACCCTAGTAGTTAGTTGGAAGACAAGATGAGAGAAACCCGCAAATACAGTGACATTAGATGAGAGGCATCAAAGTGTTTTGGGGAGGCAAAGAGTATTTTTGAGAGAGAAGGAGGAAAAGAAAGCTAAAGACAAGTGCCATAAATGGGCTGTGTAAATAAAGAAGACTACGACTCAACCTTTTATAATAATATCAAACACTGTTCACCTATATTGTCCAACGACAAGCACCTTCATTTACTTGTATTATTCCCTCCACTCACACAAACATATATACCCGGCTCTAGCTAATACCTAGCGCCTTCAATGTATATATGTTTGTTAATTAGTTTTTTATATTGTATTCGAATGCAAAACAAACCTTTTAATTTTGATTTCCACCCAAAACAGTTTTTTGCCCGTGTGTGTTATTGTGTTGTTTTCTCCACATTATTCGGTAGTGATCTCCAACTATAAATATATATATATGCATGTATGTATTTACTTGTCATAATCAAATTGTTATTTTTAATGGTGGCTGTATGATTGTTTTATATTAGTCACCAAGTGTTTAATTTGTTTATATATGAAAGAGACATTCACTTATATACTTGTGTGGTATATATATCCCTAGATATAGTTTGCCTCTTCCTTGTTAAAGTAAAAAACCATATTATCAGACTCAGACCCGACTAGCCGGGTTAGCCTGAAAATCAGCAACCTGACCATGAAACTAGGCCGAGTTGGCCAGTAATCCAGTCAAACAGGATCAACCTAAACGGATTTGCTTGGTTGATCTGATTTATCTTTTCTTTTCTATTTTTTAAATAAATATTTATTTTATATGGTTGATAGCAATATTAATCAAAGTTAATAATAATTTTTGTCTTGATGATTAAAGAATTGTAGGTAGAAATATTTTGTTATTATCTATTTATTTTGATAATTTGTTAAAACAGTAAGAAAAATATTTATGATTATTGATTATAGTATCATTGAATTATATTGATATATCAAAGAAAATATAAAGAATGGTTGATAAGTAGTATATAAGTGTTTGTTATTGATTAAAGGTATTGAATTGATTTTGGATAGTCTGACACTATGATGAGAATTGAAGTTTATTTTTTATTCTCACCAGTTTGGCATCGGTTTGACTCCGGACTAACTCCAATTTAACCTATTAATCCTTAATCCAGTACCCCGACCGGTGCAGTATCCAATCAAGGTTTCAGAACCTTAATAAAAGGATGGTTCACCATATATGTGAAATAAAAAATGGAGTGAAAATAAATTTAAGAAAGCAAATAATTGAGCAAGAAGCTAGGTACTTTTGCTGTAGAGTATGTGACTGCTATATTTTTATAGAGTTATTTGCAGCTAGCTAGCTAGTTAAAATATAGGGTAACGCTCCAGCACACAGAAGTACTCACAATGAACACTTATGTTAAAAAGATAGCCTCTTTAACATATTCCACTATACATTATTACACATTGTTTTCTCGTACTGTGCAAAACGTGAAGTCATAGTTCCTCACACAAACATTATAAATTAAACCATGGAAAAACAAGGACTACTGATGGAAACCCAACCAAACATGAGATTCCAAGAACTTGAAAAAAGTGGTGTGTTGTGTGTGTGTGAGAGACACACAGCACACAGCATATATTGTACTCAATTAGGTTATTGCCCTTCGAGCGGTCCCTTGTTATTGTAGGGCACACTTATAAGGATTCGTTCCAATAATAATAAAAAGAAGTGTGATGATATCAATGCAAATCTCTGTGCTCTCAATGAAGCTTCACTGCACTACTGTTCTACTCTCAATTATTGGGTTCCATCAAATATTCCCCAGACCCCCCTTCATCAAATATGCTTTGATTTGAGTATACATACATACATATATATATATATAATAATATGCACAATGCAGTTAAAAATAGCTTTAAAAAATGACACTGAAAAGTGAAGAGTGTGCAAATGCAAGTGCAAATGCATTATGAGACTCAATAATATATTTGGATTAAAAATGATAGCGGAATTAGAAGTTGTCAGAAAATATAGTTTAGAAATTAAGGAAAATGTTTAAAAATTATGATATTTAATACTACCATATTTAAAAATAGTTTTTATGATCATTTTATTTTTGGAACTGAAGATATATATATATATTTTTTTAATTTGATGTAAGTGTTTTCCCTTAAGAGGCTTAGAATATACAAGGTCTTTGTCTCCTCTAATAAGTGCGTTTTTCAAAATTTTAAGTTCTGAAGATATATACTTGAATTAAACTAGTATTAATTATGGTCATTTCATTTCATTTAATCCAAACATGCATACATTTACTATATTTAGCTTCCAGCAATTGGTTGATCTTGATATAATCAAACAGATTAATTCCTGTACAGACAAAATCTGCTGAATAATTCGACTGTGAATCTAATTAGCAAACACAGCCCATATTTAGGTTCAATAGCCTTCTCTTTTTCCTTTTATAAATTGAGAGGGTCAAGTAAACTTAAAAGCAAAACTAATTAATAACTATATCACACGAGAAAGAGCAAATGGGTACACAGTTTTAACTTACTTCTTGTGCTCGTCGCTATCAGTTTGCTTATTTGGGATTAATTGAGCAAACTAAAGCAGCATACTTTATTGCAACCATTCTTCAAAAGCGTTCACATTATGCTTCTTTTTCACACTTTTCCATTCTTTTGCTTGTGGAAGGGGTTAGAAAAGGACCCATTATATGACTTAACTCTGCCGAAAGGCCAAAAGGGCATTAATCAAATTTATCCTATGTCATAGAGAAAGAAATTGATAAAAAAAAAAGTTATGATACTTGATGGATTTGAGAGCTGTCTCACTTCAACTATACTATATATATATATATATATATTAATAATCACTAATCACTAGTTAATTGTATTTTTATATAATTTTCATTCGCATGGCCACATTGTGATTGATCCCTCAACTATGTACAATTCTTTTTGTTTAATTAATTTATTTGTCACTTATTATTGATGATGTTGCTTATAAAGCACATTCATGTCGGTGTGTATATATAAATGATTGTGGAATTAACACCCCTATCTAAATAATAAATACATGAATCTACTTTTTTGAATATATCATTTTTGTATTGTACCATCTCTTCCACAATAGTCTCATAGTTTAAGAGGACAAACAAATTAAAACTGCAAAAAGGGATTCTCATTATATCTCAGTAGACTTGGTAGGTTCATATGCCAAGACATTCAATGAATCTGTTTAGTATTCATTTATTATTATAGTACGGTGCCAAAAAATAATTCAAATATATGATCATAAGTATTTGCACATATATACTTATACAGATATTTGTCCATGGTTCAAGAATCAGTGGCATAATTGTAATTGAAAGGGGTATGATTAAAATAATATAATTTATTTTAAATACATAAAAATATTCATATATAATGTTAATTTGAAATGGTATTAATGTACAAGCAAATGAAATATTTATGCATTAGCCACACATAATTCCAAATAAATAGAATTGCTAAAGTATAAATCTCACGGACCAATATTATTCTCTTTTTAACTGAAAACATTTTTAGGTTCAACAATGAGAAATAAATTCATCTCATTCTGCCTGTTGAAAACTTCTGATTGAATCTGTTAGAGGACTGATCCACCAATGTATTAGTATGACCGGCTGCTAATTTGGATAAGTTTTAATACCATAGTGGGGATATACATACATGCACTACAAAAACTTTGTGATTTTGGCTTTGCAAGAAGTGGAGAGGTAGGATCAGTCCATATATATATATATATATATATATAAGAGATATATGAAAGGAGATGATTATGAAATTATCAAATACTATATATTTATGTATATGTATATATATGCACTTCGCTTACTTTATTAGTATTACTCGAAAGGTATGATTAATAATAATGTGGGATGGTTGGCTCCTTCTTGCATGCTTGTCAGAAGTATGCAAACAAAGGTTTAGTGAGTTGGATTAGAAGGATCATTCGAAAAAAGTTAGAGGAAAAAACAATAAGGGTGGGTTTTCTCTTTTTTGTGAACGAGGAATAAAATAAGTCATTGAATATGGGCTTAATGATTAGAGAGGCACAATTATTGGCTGATTTAAGAACTATTGATATATCACGCTTATTTGAATGCTTATTGAACCAAATGTCACCTCACATGTGCATTTTCTGTGGCTAACTATGTGTTTGATTGATTCTTTTCTTTAATGAAAACAAAGTTAGTGATGATCAAGTCACACCAATTATCAACCTATTTGTGTAAGTAGTATTCAAGTTATAGCCAATAGGATACTATTAACCAAGCCGTATATTTTTTATATAATGTTTCAAAGATGAAATATGATTACATGGGTATACAGCACTTTTTCAAGGAAAAAAAATAATTTTACAACTTTTAATGAAAAATTAAATCAATTTGACATCAACCCAACCTCACAAAATAAAATGTGGTTTGTAAGTACCTTTTTTTTTTATAATAAAATTTTAGGAAGGGGATTGGGCTCACCCACAATCCAAGGACAGGACACCTGACCAGGT
>JBAGKO010000010.1:4720707-4763506 GCA_037177275.1 Acacia concinna
TTAAACAAATTAGTTAGATAAAAAACAATAAATATTGATACTGTCAAGTAATTTCTTTAGTTTCATTAATCAATGAAAAAACCAACCAAATTTTATAATTGCTAAAAAAAACAAAGTTTAAATGCCTCATACGTAATTTTTTGTGACATGAGGAGGGTAACAGCCCCACTCATTAACATATAAGCCAACTTTTTCGTTTTGTGGATTACATAACAAGCCAACTTTGCTTAAGGAACAAGGCCATGATTTTTTTTGTTTTCTTTTTCGATTATATATGTAGACATATTACTTTTTATAAGTTACAATTTTTAAAAGGGTTAAGATATAAATTTAATAACGAACTATTTTGCTATAGGCGTCCAAGACAACTAACTATTTGAATTGGGTGTAAAAGTAGACATAAACAATTTATTTGGGAGTAAATATAATAAGGTCGTTAACTTCCATTACTTTTTTGCATTGTAGGTTCCACCAATCTTCTTACTCTTTATTATTTTAATATACTTTTAAAACATTAAGGTGCAAATTTAGTAATGAACTATTTCCACATGAGCACCCCGCACAGTTATTTTTACAAGATAAATATGAACATTTACATTAATGCCCTTCCTTTATTTTTATTTTTTATAAAAGCATTCACAAGACAAATATAAACATTTATCCTTTCTTTTTATTTTCATAAGAACATTTATAACGCAAATAAAGAGACTTACAAGACAAATAATGGGATTTAAAAGAATTCAGGGAGTTAAAAAGTTTTGATCATTCACATATTTGTCTTGTAGATGCCTGGCCATATTTTTGTGTCCATTGACAAAACATAATTTTATTTTGACTCAAATGAGTGCTCCAAAAATTTTTTTTAACTTGCTAGATTTATTTTAAATCACTTTATTTGTCTTGTAAATGATCATATTTGTTGAATGCAAAAAAAAGTACATATATGTGTCTTGTAAATGCTCTTATGAAAAAAATAAATAAATAAAGTATGTGTATTAATGTAAATGTTCATATTTGTCTTGCAAATATTACCATTAAAAATAATTATGTTGGGTGCCCATAGAGGAATTGTAATATTCCAAAATTTGAGGAATCAATATATAATTTTATTTTGGGATATAGAAAACCAAGGAAATGCTTAATTTCTCAAAAAGTAGCTTAATCAATTTAAAGTGCAAATTTCTTGAAATAATTTAAGAAAAATAGTTAGAGGTTATAGTTTGACCTAATATTTTTAGGAAAATTCCTTGTGAATAAAAATGGCTAAATAAGAAAGAAATCCTTTACAGTGAGATAAGGACAAATTTCTAAATATTATTTTAATCTTTCAGCATTGAAGAAAATGACCTAATATAAAAGACTAAAGTTATTAAAGGCAAAATACCTTATAGTTATTTTATTGGGGGAATTTCAGTAAGGGACCGCAGTTGGAAATTAATATTAGCACAACCCAGAAATAAGTGAATGAGTTATATGAACAAGAAAAATCAATGTTCATATGATCTATTCACTTATTTATGGGTTGCGCTAATATTAATTCTCAATTACGGTCCTTTATTGAAATTCTCCCAATTTTATTTTTCTCTCGCTCTCCACCTTTACCAAAACCCTACACACACATGCACACTCTTCCTCACCATTTATTCGAATGACTCTCTCCCTCAAACCATTTCCTTTAGTTCCATTGTGTGAAATAGAGGTCGAGAACAGCGAGCTGAAATTACGACGGAGAAGAGGAAAATTAAGGAAGATGTTATGTTATCTTTAGGTTTCTGAATTTAGGAAGGTAGAAGAGAGAAAGAGGAGAACAGAGAGATAGAAGAGAGAACAAATAATCCCTTCAGGAATCAATCTTATTACTGAACTAAGCACACCCGTACATGAGGAGAACCTCTTCTATTTATAGGCTCCTATTGGCATTAGGGAATTATAACAGAAAACAGAAACAGATATAACAGATAACAGAATGCCCACTTCCTAACTAACTTGGTAATCCCTAATTATTTCAATTAATCCCAATCTCTATTTAATATTATTCCATAACAGAGGCTATACCAAATGTGGGTAACATTTCAACAATAATGAATGTTGATTAAGTCATGTGTAATATTCCAACACCTACAATTCAGGAATTTGACTGCTGATGAAAATCAGTTTAGTGTCTTCGCTGATAACTTATGATTTTTTGAAAATGCTGTTCTAGAATGATATTCTTCTAGATATAACTGTTACAACCTATTAGCAGTTTTCTTTCACTTGAGAGTGACTGTTCTCTTATAATGGTCCACCTATGGTCATCATTCTGAGCTTCGTAACCTGATAATGAGCTTGAGCTGTTTATTCACATCAAGATCCAATTTCACTTGAGCTGTTTATGGTCAGCTGCTGAAGAATTTTTATTTTTTTTCCATGTGTGGGTGATTTTTCTGTTTTAACCTTTATGAATTTCTGTGTCTGTCTGTCATGTTTACCAGTAGATAGTTATATATTCTATCTAGCTTTCGTGCTCATCAGAAAGTTTTCTTTTACAAGCTTTCCATTTTTCCTTTCATTTTTTTGGGTCCTTAAAGCTTTCATTACGAGGAAACAAATATATGTAACATTATCGTGTTTCCTTGTAATAGGGTAAATTTGCCTGGTACTGATTGGGTGCTGGTTACCACAAGCGATGGAAAAAAATATTACTACAACAACCGAACTAAGGTATGATTTGTTTTAAAAATTGAGCTCAATCTTTAGATGTGTAGTCTGGGCGCTTTTCTCTTACCTGTTATAATTAATTTCACAGTTCATAAACCACCAAATATAAGCAACTATGAGAAGTATGTCAGTAGAATTCTAATATATCCTTAGTCGAAAGTCATCCCAAATTGCTACTAGAGTAGTGATGCTTCTTAGCATAAATATAATTAGATTTGATTGAGTCAATAAGCACTTGGCCTTCTGAAGATGACTGTAAGGTGTGCACAGCTAAAATTGTCAATCTTTGGCACTAAAGTATTGATGTCCATGGTTCAGTTGGAGTGGGTTGTAATCAAATAGAGTGGTACTCTATACAGATTGCCCTTGGATTGGTTGAGGTGAGTTTCAACAATAGCTTGTTCAGTGTTCATGGAGGATCCTCTCCTTTTGGTTTCTTCAATTGAGACTGTCAGATATGCCATGGCAATAGGGATCTACATTGCACGGACAATCTTTCAGCACGAAAGTGAACAACACTGAAATCTCCCCAGTGAATTTCTATATTCTTTTTTGTTTTTTTTTTGGGGGGGGGGGGGGCGGGGGGAGGCTATGTAACCATTGGAATACTATTTTTTGAGTTGTTGCTGGACCATAGTGGCGATGTAAGCTGAATATATATATATTGAATGCACATGGGAAATGTTAATAATTCTTGTGTAGATCTTTATACTGTCCTTTGGCTTCCTTTTTCAGACAAGCTGCTGGCAAATTCCAAGTGAAGTGACTGAATTGAAAAAGAAGCAGAATGATGATGCTACTAAAGAAAATTTAATGTCAGTTCCGAATACTAGTGTGTTCTCTGAAAAAGGATCAGGAATGGTTTCTTTGAATGCTCCTGCTATTAATACTGGTGGTCGTGATGCTGCAGCTTTGAAGTCCTCTAGTTCACAAAGTTCATCATCAGCATTGGATTTGATCAAGAAGAAATTGCAGGATTCAGGAACTCCTGTTAGTCCCCCTGCTATTCCGACACCATCAGGACAGACACTACCTGAATTCAATGGTTCAAAAGCACCTGAATCTACTGCCAAGGGCCTACAATGTGAAACCAATAAAGATAAACAAAAGGATTCTAATGGCGATGCTAATATATCTGATACATCATCTGACTCAGAAGATGAAGATAAGGGACCTTCAAAGGAGGAGCGTATCGTTCAATTTAAGGTACTTTTGTTGCGTTCTTTTAGGGTTAAGATAGTTTGTATTTTTTAGCATATTAACCTTACACTATTGCAATAATTCATAATAGATAATTCAACTACAAAGTTCTGACTGTTGCAATATGGATCTGAGATTATCTTTTTCCTCCTCTCTGTTCTCTGTCCTTCCTATATGTCCCATTTTTTTCTTTTGTTTTTCCTCCTTTGTTATTGATCATTGATTAGAGGTTGAAAATATGAAAATTTCAGCCTAAACCCTATTTATTTTCATTGCCGTATATCTGTAAATCTAATGGATAAATGACTAGGACTCAATTCCATTTCCAAGTATATGTTCAGGTTTATCCCAAATGTTCTATGTGAAACAATTGAAGTAAGTTGCATTTTTGGATGTGCCTTTTTAAGCATGACTAGTTTTTTTTTTCACTGCCCATTAAATTTTATAGGAGATGCTTAAGGAGCGAGGAGTGGCGCCATTCTCAAAGTGGGAGAAAGAATTACCGAAGATAGTATTTGATCCACGTTTTAAGGTTTGTTGAGTCCAAAGAGTATAGGTTAATTTGTTCGGGAATTATTGGCCTTTCCTTCACCTGAAACTCTTGTATACAGGTTGGTTGTGTATGTTTTCTTATAAATGAACTGGCAGATTTATTTAATTTCATTTTTGTTGTTGTTTCCATAAGTGTTACCGTTATTATCTATATCACACTATATGAATACATCTGATGCAGTTCTTGATTGATATCCTTGTGGTAGGAAATTTCGTATGGACGTTATTTCTATTATTTAAGTGATGATGTGTTAAAACCAACAAAGACGAGGAAGTATGTCTGATGAAATTAAGTGGTTTTTCCTCTAATGGTTGAATTTATAAAATTGAGGTGCAACTCTCATTCATATGTGTTGTGCCATGCCGAATATTTCATATAACAAGGATTTTACTTTTTGCTGATTTTCATGAGTGTTGCATAGATTGTTTTAAATGAATCCTTTTATGCCATTTCCAAAATTAAAGTTCAATTGTTATCAATTTTAATTATTCCTTTTACTTATGCCTTGATGTAAGTCTGGATATTGATTATCTGGGGATCAGAATGTTTTAGGTGTTTTATCTGCTTTAATTGTTATTGTTGTACAGTGTGTTCAGCGTGCTATATTTCAACTTTATGTTTCCATATTCTGCTAAGGAATCAGGATTTAAATATCTGTTTCATTGGCTTTGGAGCATTAACGTTGCATTCACTATTTTTCCTTCTGAGGAATTGGAGAAAGATGATAAAAACATAGTGATGGGCGTTTTGATTAGTTATTTTTGGGGAAATTTGATGTATTTTATTATTGTTAGGACTGGACTGTTGCACCTCTGTTTTCCCACACCTTTCTTGGGATAGGGTTGTCTCCTTTGGGTTTGAACTCATGGACCTCTAGTTAGGTTTCTGAGTTGCTGTGTGATCCAAAACTCCTTTGAGATGATATATTTATGTTTTCCTGAATAAACTTTCTTTCACACCAATTTTATATTTGCCTTCGGTTTTCATTCTCTGTTTTGTTTTTAAATTTATTTTAGGGAGATCTTCTTCAGAGTTTTTAATTGCGGTGAAGTTGTGCCATTGCAGGCTATCCCAAGTTATTCTGCTAGAAGGTCCTTGTTCGAGCATTATGTTAAAACCCGTGCAGAGGAGGAACGGAAGGAAAAACGTGCTGCTCTGAGGGCTGCTATAGAGGGATTTAAGCAATTACTTGATGAAGCCTCTGAGGTTTTATGTTGTATCCAATTTAATCTCTTTTATGCTTGCTATCAGTTCTTTATCAAATACCTTTGCGTTGAAATTCAAACTTTGGAATGTTCATATTACATTTGATTTTCAGGATATCAATGACAATACTGATTATCTAACATTTCGAAAGAAATGGGGAAATGATACACGATTTGAGGCATTGGATCGCAAGGATCGAGAGCAGCTGTTTAATGAAAGGTGTTACCGAACCTTACACTTATGTATTGAGTTGTTTGTATTAATTAGGTGTTATTGCTGTTATTTCATGGTTTTTATTGACTCCTCATTTGTTTTAGGTCATCTCATCTTAGTATGCAGTAAAAAGAACTTTTTAAGAAACTGGGATTTTCATAGTGATGGAATTTGAAAGGGAGAAGAAGAGAGGCATTGTAGCTGTAGTAATTTTCTTTTCTTTCTGTAGGATGAAAGATTGAATAAACTCTTTGTTTTTGGTCATCTCATCTTGTATTTTATTAAGTGGCAATTAACCTCAACATGTTTTGCACTATCATATTTTATGGGGTTCTTAGCTGTATTTAGCGTTGTGCCACATTGTCACAAATTACTGGTACTGGCATCTAAGAATTTTCTTGGTAAATGTTTCATATATGTCAATGCGACATTAGTGTCATACTGGGTGACGCGTGGTATATTGTTTCAGAGTACTTCCCTTGAAGAAGGCGGCTGAAGAAAAGGCTCAAGCAATTCGTGCAGCTGCTGCTGCCAGTTTTAAGTCGATGCTCCAGGACAGAGGAGATATAACTGTTAATTCTCGTTGGTCAAGGGTATGGAACTTGGAATTGGTTGCGACATACCTTTGTGTTGCGACAGGTTTCAAAATTATATTCATTGTTTTTGTGTTTAAATGAAATTTGTGGGCCTATGTTGCATCAGATTCAATTTGTCAGAATCTTCAGATAGCATTCAGATCACTTTCATAGGATGACTTTTGTTATGAGACTACATAAATGGAGCTAACATTGTTCTCCTTAGCAGGCAATATTTTGGCTTAGTTCTTGGGAAACTGAATCCTTTGCTTGTGATGCATACAGCTAATTTTTGTAGTGAACATCTGTCTGCTAGCTGATGTAGATCGTTGCCCTGAATAGATTTGCTTCTTGATGGAATACCTAGCTGAGAGGGAGAATTAATTTGGGTGGGGTGATTGAGAGGGAAAGGATGGAGAACATAATCTCAGCATTCAATTATGATTTAGTGATTTTTGTTGTTATTTTCCTATTAATATTTAGTTATATTAAATCTAGGTCTTGCTTGATGGGTGACTGGTGTATCTAGAAATGCAATACATGTTTTGACTATATGAAATAGTGGGAAAGAGTGTTGACCAGTTCATCTATGTTGCAAAGAGATAATGGTCTTGTCAGTCAAATTTAAGTTAAAGGCTTGGCACTGTCATATTTTTATTGTCACATTTGTCATAGAAGAAAATTTAGAGACATAATAAGAACAATACAATTCTATCTCAACTGTGGGCATTATTCTCCAGCCTGCCAGATATAGCGGTTTGCATAAACTACTCAAAACGAAACTTTGCTCACATTCTTATTTCATATTTTTGAACGCTTTATATTGTTTAAATCCTTTAATCTCTCTCTCTCTCTCATGGTATGACATTTGATCGTAGGTCAAAGAAAGTTTAAGAAATGATCCAAGATACAAATCTGTGAGGCATGAAGATCGGGATGCTCTATTCAATGAGTATATATCTGAACTAAGAGCTGCAGATCAGGCTGCAGAAAGAGAGACCAAAGCCAAGAAGGAGGAGCAGGTACATAAGCTTGTTAATAGCATAATGTATGATGGATGTCTTTTAGCGTGCTATATCTATCAACAAACAAATCAACGAGTAGATGTGGTGATAATTACCATCTCCTTGTTCTTTCCAATGTGGCCAATGCATGCCTCTTCTCTGATGTTTGAAGTTGGTAAATAGTGACGAGCAATTTTTTCTTAAGTATTTCTTGTGCAATTTTTATCTCATCAGTGGCTAAGGTTTCTTAGAATGCCTTGATATCTATCTGGTTATATATCTGTTACTATTACGTCAGGAGGCTTATTTATTAATTTACATGCCTTCAAAGTTCACCTAGGAATGTATTGCAGTTCATGCGTATGTGTGTGTTGATTTAAAAAGCAGACTTTAAATCTAGAAACTGATTTACAGGATAAACTGAAGGAGAGGGAACGGGAGCTGCGCAAAAGGAAAGAAAGAGAAGAACAAGAAATGGAGAGGGTGCGGCTCAAAGTTCGAAGAAAGGAGGCAGTTACTTCCTTTCAGGCCTTACTTGTAGAGACAATCAAAGACCCTATGGTAAAACTTTATCTTTGTGCTTCCTCCTGTTCTCACGTTCTTAGGTATATAAAAATTATTATATTTATGTGGCTGTGGGTTTTTCCCCCCATAATCCTATTAGAATCAAATTTTACTTTCCATTAGTTTTTGCAAAAAATTAGTTTTGTTCGTCATAATTTATGTTGTTTTAACTGTATTGTCTTGGTTTCTTTTCATCTGTCTATGTCCAGTGAGAGATTACAAGGGATCAATGTAAATTTTTGTTTTTTCCTAAAAAAAGAAAAGAAAGATAAAATTAGATGGAGGACTTAAGTCTCAGCAACTTGGCAGGTGTTTTGAGTAAATTACACTATTGGCGCTAACTAATTGCTAGCAAGTTCTTTGTTCCTTCATAGTTAAATGTTGATTGTGTTTTTGTTCTGTGGTCAAGGAGCTATAGAGTTTCTCACTCATTAAAATATAATCATTTCTTAGGCATCATGGACAGAATCAAAGCCTAAATTAGAAAAGGACCCTCAAGGCCGTTCAACTAATCCTGATCTAGATCCATCTGAGACAGAGAAGCTCTTCCGGGAACATGTGAAGATGCTTCAGGAGGTAAGTCAAGTATAGTTGCTTGTTCTTAGAATAGCTGTGTTCTTGCTGCAATGTTGTGTGCTTTATTTTATTTTGTGAGTAATGAATTCCGTTTTAGTGAAAACTAGGGAAAATAAAAGGTCTACACATTGGTGAGGAGCAGAATTCTGATATAGAGATTAGAGACTGCGTGGATGGATGTTGTAATTAGAGATGTGAAGTGCATACAAATTATAGAAGCGTCTTAGTTTGGTAAGTTTGGTAGTGCATTCGAGGATTCTATCTTTTGACCAAAATACACGTAAAATAGAGTGCTGAACAGACCCAAGTATAGCGTAATTGGCTGAAGATCTATTTCCAAGTTGTGAACCTGCTGTCTGACTGAGACAGTGCTTTCTGCAAGTATTCCTGGTCTTAGATGTGTTACTGACACACCATAAACAGTAAACTTGATATCAGAGATCTACATTAGAGAATAAACTTGTTGAATTTCATCTCTTCACACATCTTAAGGCCCACACAAATCGCTTTGGATCTCTGCCACTGTGGATGAGATGAACTCAAAATTCAGCTGAAAACCCTGAGCCATTCTCCTCAGTGATTCTTCACCCAACGACGGTATACTATATGGAACATTTGATGCTTGAATCATCCATCATCCATTCCTTCCATCAGAAAAAAGATAGTGCAATGCACAGTGCCACAGTTGTATCTGTTGTGCCTTCAAACACGTGCCTGCAACAATCCTTCCAAATTATGCAACATAACATCCCAAACACCCTACTCCACGGTCACCTTGATATTTTCCCAGAGCTTGGGCTGTTGCTCATATTACATTGGAGCCATCCTGCAGATTACCCATTAAAAAACACTTATATAAAGGGTTAAGTACAGAAATCCACACTCTTCTAGCATGTTCACAGTCTCTCAAAGCATGTATAACTGACTCCTCACTAGCACACTCAAAGGGGCACTCATCATTTGAGATAATACTTTTTGCTCTGAGTAAATTTGTGGGGATTATCTCATGGAACACTGAGGAATGACAGGATTCTAATGATCCGATACTCTTATGGATGAGCCAAGGGCTATTTATAATTTACAATAAAGGATTAGGTTATGGATTATGTTATGTAACAAATCTACAATTAGCTCATAACCTAATATTTGAATTTCAAAAATATAACAAACCCTATATTATCTTCCTAATATATCTCTAACTATACAAATAATCTAATTACTTTATTTAATAATCTCCACACTCCTCCTCAAGTTGGACTATAGATATTTATAGATATTTATCATATCCAACTTGCCTACAAAATCTTCAAAAACATCTTCAGGTAGTCCTTTGGTTAGAATATCTGCAAGCTGCTTCTTTGTTGGTCCATAAGAGAGACAGATTGTTCCATCTTCTACTCTCTCTGATAAAATGTTGATCTACCTCAACATCTTTGGATCTACTGTGCTGTATTGGATTCAAAGACATATTGAATGCTGCTTTGTTGTCACAGTAGAGTCTTAGAGGAGATGAGACATGCACTTGTGCTGCTTTTGTAACCCTTTGCAACCATAATCCTTCCATGAGTCCTTAAGTGAGTGCTCTTAGTTTAGATTCAGCACTACACTTGGATACTACGCTTTGTTTTTTACTTTGCTAGGTAACCAAATTTCCCCAAACAAAGTACAATAGCCTGAAGTCAATCTACTGTCCTCCTTTGATTCAGCCCAATCTTCATCTGTATAAATTTCAATTGTTCTAGACTCGTTCTTTTTGAAGAATAAACCTCGGCCAGGAGTTCCTCTTAGGTGTTTGAGGATCTTGAGAGCAGCATCCATGTTTTTTTCTTTGGTTCATGCATATGCTAACTATAATGAAACCTTCACGCTAGACCAGATCTTGAGAGCAGCATCCATGTGAAGGTTTCATTATAGTCAATTCCATACTTCTAAGTAAAGCTCTTTGCCACCAGCCTTGCCTTATACTTATTCAGTGATCCATCTACATTATACTTGGGGGTAAATATCCATTTGCAACTCAAGTTTTTTACCTTCTAGCAAATTTATAATCTCCCATGTTCCATTTTTCTCTAGGGCCTTCATTTCCTCAGGAATCTCTAGAGTTTCATATACATTGTTTGGAATATTGAGCTTATCAAGACTAGTCACCAGGTTGTAATGAGTTTGAGAAAGAGTGGCATATGATACATACTCTTGAATAGGATGTTTAGTACACAAGTGAACCTGTTTTCTTAGGGCAATTGGCAAATCTGAATTATCAGTCATTTGAACTTGATCTTTGTCACCATGAACATCAATTATCTCTTAAGGGTTCATCAACAGTTCAGAGACTGGCACACCTGTGGGTGTACTGGACAGAATCACCTTTTTGGGTCCCCGTGAGTATACTTTATATAAATTGTCAGATCACCAAGTGTTTCAACTCCCCCAGACTGTGGCAAAGATGGATCATTAACAGAAGACATGGGAATTGGACTTTTAGAAGGAGGTATAGGTGCAGGGACATTTGTTGATGTAGATGCTGATTCAAAGGACTGAAATTCACTCAAATACTCCCCCTGAAGTGAAGGAGTGGGGAAGTAGGACTTATGTTCAATGAAAGACACATCACGGCTAAAGAACATGCGATTAGAATTAGGATCAAAACACTTGTAGCCTTTTTAAGAGTTAGACTAGCCAATAAACGAACTTTTAACAGATCTAGGATCGAGTTTGGACTGTGGTTGGTGGTGATGAACATGCGATTAGAATTAGGATCAACTTTTGACGATTAGGAAGTTGATTGATCAAATGAGTGGCTGTAACGAGTGCATCGCCCCAAAAATATTTTGGCACGTTAGTTGTAAAAAGTAGGGCACAAGTCACTTTGTGTAGTTGTTTGTTCCTCCTCTCAGCAATTCCATTTTGTTGGGGCTGTGAGGACAACTACTCTTATGAACAATGCCATTAGTTTGAAGAAAGGTGTTGTGTGTTTTGTTAAAATACTCATTTCCATTATTAGTGTTGAGTACTTGAATTGAGGTTTGAAATTGAGTTTTAACATAATTATGGAACTCTGCAAAGATATGGGGAACTTCAGATTTTTCTTTTAAAAGATATACCCAACGTAGACGAGTGTGATCATCAATAAATGTGGCAAAATATCTAAAACGAGTGCAATTTGGAATACATGAAGGCCCCCAAACATCACTGAATAATGGAAAATGACTGCTGATTAGTAAATCAATCAAAGGCAGAGATGATCTGAAAAGGCTTTCCCCTTCCGCACATCTACCATATAAGTTTGCTTTGGTTTAAGTTAATGGAGCGGTCATGTTCTGGGTGTCTGTAAGGTTTAATGCAGTTGTTCACTGTTGTTTTCTTCTTGAATTCTCTTATTGTCATACTGACATCCACAAGATAAAATCACTTGAACTATTGATATTAAGGTGATTTTGTATGTTAGCAATGAACTACTATTGACATGTTACGTGTCCGTGTACCTATGTAGCTGTAGAATTGAAAGAGATCGGTTACTTTCTCTTTTCTTACCCCTATTGGTTAAAGCTAATAAAAGTTTACTAGTTTTCCAAAATGAATGAATGAATGAAGGCTTACAATTACTAATGGAAATCTAGACTGAGATGTGATATGACTAGTTCTGGACCCTTCTATTTTTTTCAAGGTGTTCAATGGAAATGTGAGCTGCATTTGGCATGTGATTTAATTTTACCATTGGCCAATGTTTCGGCTTGGTTTAATTAATGTATGAATCATAATGCTGGTTTGAGGAGCAGCTCCAACACTTACTGATAGCTTGCAAACAGCAAACTGATGGGTTGTTTATCGTTTAGGTTTGAATACAATACTTCCTGTGTGAAGGCTTTTAACAGCAGCATATTGCATCATATTTCCAAGATTCAGTGGCCGTTTGTTTGTTTTTTCAGCTAGCAGAAGTTTGTGTAGTCTTAATGTTTTTTGCATTCTGGCAAAAAAACCAAAAAACGATTTTTGCGTGAATATGCTAAACTCTTGACATTAAGTGATCCTTGTGATTTGGCCAGCGTTGCGTCCAGGAGTACAGAGCTATGTTAACTGAAGTCCTGAATTCTGAAGTGGCATCTCAAGAAAGTAATGATGGGAAAACAGTTTATAATTCATGGTCTACTGCTAAACGTTTTCTAAAGTCTGATCCTCGATATAACAAGGTTCCAAGAAAGGAAAGGGAAGTGTTATGGCGTCGATATGCTGAGGATATGCTGAGGCGGAAAAAGTCAGCTCATGATCCAAAAGAAGACAAGCATGATTCTAAAGGTCGAATCGCTCTAGAGTCAGCAAAGCTTCCTCTGGAATCAAGGAGATCGATTGAGAGAAGATAATTTTTGCTGTTTCAATTTTTGTTTCTTTTTTCTGATCTATCCGGTCTATTAAAAGTTGGAAGTCATCTTTACCTTGGAAGCAGATATTGGAGCAGTCAAGTATCGTTAAAAGCGCCAGATGATGTACGTGATCTGATTACTTTCAGATAGCAGCTCCCAGATGTGCTTTTTAAGGCCTAGTTGGCATAAACTTTATGCCATTGCTGAAGTCCATCAATGGGGGGATTTACATATTGCTCCGTACAGCTCTGCTTGGCAATGGAATCTAGTGTCTCATTTGGTGTATTTATTCACAGAAGCTATTATTAGTTCGTCGGCTAATTTTTCACAGAACTTGATGATTGACTTGCCCGTTATCTTTTTCTTTGACGGTCATAGGTGATTGAAGGCAAAATATTGCAATTAATGTTGGTTGTAGGATCAGTTTCTGCCTGGCTGTTGTTTTTCACCCAAAAACCTGTGGCAATCATTTTAAGCCAATGATTTTGCAAATGGTAGATTGCAAGTTGATTTTAGACGCATGCAACCACCTACCCATTGCTTTATTGTATAAGATTTAGTTTGTAATGCAAATTGCACTGCCAACAACATATTTTATATCAAGAACTAAAATAAAATCATATATTAAGTACGATAGGTAATACGATGTTAAAAAAATCGTCAGGTTTATTCCATGGGTGTTTATGTAAATTTTCGTTAATTTTATATGTTATACTTATTTCAATAGGGAAAATTGCATTGAGATCCTTAACAAGGATATATACGTCAAAGAGATCCCATAAAATCAACAAATTGCAGTAAAGTCTTTTAGAATTTTTCTGTCGTTAATTTGATTTGTTTAATTATCAAAATGCCCTCAGTTGTCAACGACAAGTCTTAAGGTTAATAGCAATTTTTGGGGTTAATTGTCAACAATAGCCCTTGGGGTTGTCAATGGTGGTCTTGTCATTAACAACATTAGAGACTATTGTTGACAACCATTTACAAGGTTGGCCATTAACACAATTTTTCCTATTCAATACGATTTAATTAGTTATGGCAAAGAATGAATACATTTGAGACGATTTCCTTTACATTGAAAGGATATGGATTATGGACATTTTTCTCCCATTTAATTGGTACGGTAATATTTCGTATGCTATAATATTATAGTAGTAGAAATGAAAGTGTGAATGAGTTTTTAAAACATGTTTGGCATGTCATGGGAATGCTGGAGTAATTTTCACTTAATTTGCGTACAGCATACCCAACAACAATCCTAGCATCTTTGAAGATATTAACACCTTCATAAGGGAACTATGTCATTGCATCCTGTAATTGTAATACCCAAATCTTAAAGAGGTGAGGCAGATTTGAGATTCAACTGAATGATCCTTGCCTAAGGATGGAGCCAAAACACGGCACTAGTGTGGAAAATCAATGATAGTGGAGTGGAAGAACGAAGCAAAAGATAGATAAACTTGCATATTGAGGACGGTAGAGGTATAATGAGGCGAGGTTGAGCACGAGGAGACTAAGAGCAGGTAGTCAAATTGTTGGAGGATAGACTTGGAAACTTTGAAATATGTTAGGGATGCTTTAGTCCATTACTAATATCTACTTGAGGATGCTCATTACCTCACTTTGAGGATATGAGCCAATCCATAGTAATGAGCTTTAACCTCTATCAAACCTATTGAACCTACCAATCTCTTTCACATTCCCATTTCACATGGGACATTCCCCATACTAAATGTGGCCAAGCAATCTGAAAAGAATTGTCAACGAGACCCAAAACACAATAGCACAAATAAGGTTAGGAAAAAACCTATTGGTCTAGTCCAGTTTGACTCAACCCGAGCTAGTCCAACCCAAATAAGGTATATAATGAAATTGGATCAGACTGGACTAGACTGCCTGGTTGGACTGAACAAGGTTTCGGGCCAAGGGACTAAACTATTAGACCAATTTGGTCCAAGTCAATATTTTTTTAAATAGTATTTAAATTTAATTGTTACTTTTTTTTTATTGAATGTTGCTAGAGATTTTTTCAAGGATTTATAATTTAGTTCATTTCTATGATAATCTTTATATGATTGTAGGTATTTTATTATCATAATTGTGATGATGATGTTTAAATACTTTTTTCCAACTAGGAAAAACTTAAAATTTAGGTCTGGACTGCTTATACTAGACAACCTGGACTAGTCCAGGCAATCTACAGACCCAATCTGGTCTGACCTGACCTCGGGTTGGTACTAGACCATACCATAGGCTACTTTGTGCAACCCGAGGTCCATACCTTACGTTGATGTCCAACCTACTTCAATCTGATCCATTCTCATCCCTAGCACAAATCACTAGAATTATAGCCAATAAAACATGTAGCTCGCCCTGCATGCCTAACTTGTATTTTCTTTTTTCTTTAATAAATGATTTTTATAAAGGAAAATTTCAAATAAATACCTTTCAAAATTTAGAAACCTAGAAAAGGTTGTTATGTTTTGCAAAACCCAGAAAGGTGACAAAGGTGGAATATAGGCTTTGTAAATTATAATAAAAAGACACAAATGCCCCTTGTAAATGAAAGAAGAGTGAGGTTGTTCTAAAGGCGTGCTGAAGACACTAATCGGGATAGAGAAAAGCTTGTGATGAGAAGGTGACAAAAGATGGAGTAGCTCAACTTAAAGATTGTGAGAAAAGTGCAAGTAATTTTGTTCAAGCATCATGCATTGGCTTAATAATCTCCCAATGGCCATCTTCTTTCCATTCTTGATTTATCTAGGTTGTGGGTGTCACTAATATGAGTTGGAAGTTAGAGCTACAATAAAATAAGATATGTTTGACTTCTGATTGTTGGACATCAATAACTTCAGAAGGATATCTACTGGTGTAGTATATGTGTGGAATTTCTATCTTCATCAAAGGAATAACTTGAAGAAAAAACTAGTGATGAGTCCAAATAGAATATGTTTAACTTATGATTGTTAGACATCAATAACTTTATAAGGATATCTTTACTTGACAGCTCACTTTGTTGATGAGAAATCGAATCTTCAAAGCAAAAGTCTCTCATTTTCTAAGATGGAGCGACCTCACACTAGATCTAAATTGGCAAAACAGGCACATGAGATATTGGTTGATTGGGGTATTGAGAAGAAAGTATTCTCAATCACTTTGGATAATACTTCCTCAAATTTCCATATGCAAAGAATTCTAAAAGAGAATTTGAATTTGAGTAATAACTTGATATGTGATGGGGAGTTCTTCCATGTGAAATGTGCCCACATATTAAATCTCATAGTTCAGGATGGATTGAAAGTAGCATAAGGTGCTCTGACAAAAATTAGGAACAACATCATGTATGTGAGGAAGTAAGAGGCAACTTTGATATAATTCAGGAAAAGGGTTGATTTAGTTGGGGGTATTGATAGTTCAATGGGTTTACGGTATGATGTGCCGACTAGATGGAATTCAACCCATGCAATGCTTAAATGTGCACTTAAATATCGTCATGCATTTTCTAGCTTAGCTTTGAATGACACAAATTATACTCATTATCCAACAAATGAAAAGTAGCTAAAGCTATGTGCACATTCTTGAAGCCCTTTACTGTGATAACAAATATGATCTTCGGATAATCATACCCCACTTCTAAGATGTATTTCACCCAGATATCGAAGATTAAGTTTCTGCTGAGAAGCCATTTGACTAATGAAGATTCTGTGATTCAGGAAATGGCTTAGAGCATGCTTGAGAAGTTTGACAAATATTGGAGTAACTATACTGTGATCCTTGCTTTCGCAATTATCTTTGATCCTTAGATGAAGCTTGATGTTATCAAGTTTACATTTGTAAAAATTGATCCCATGAATTCTCAAGAAAAGATTGAAAACATAAGTAGCAAATTGTACTATGTTTTCAATGAGTATAAACATGGGGGATCATCTTCATCTTCAGCCCCAATTGTTAGATATGCATCAATCTCTAATGCTAATCAAGTGTTAATCATAGACTCGGTTGCTGTCCCTAACCCGAATGGAGTGGATGACTTTGATGTTTTTGATGTAAGTTTGGTTGGCATTTTTCCATTTACATGTACAATCGGCACTTTCCTATTTATATGATTTTCAATAACCCTTTATTATATATAATACATGTGTATCGCAGGATTTTTTTTTTCATTCAAAAGTCGAGATGAGCAAACAATTGAAAAGTCTGAATTGGATTACTATTTGGAAGAAGCCATACTTGATAATAGATTGGCTACAAAATTTAATGTCTTCGATTATTGGAAAGCTAATTCAGCTCGATTTCCTTACCTTTCAAAGATGGCATGTGACATTCTGAGCATTCCAATTACCACCGTTGCTAACGAATTAGCTTTTAGCATTGAGTCTCGAGTTCTTACAAAATACCGATCTTGTCTTCTTCCAAATAATGTTGAAGCTCTTATTTGCACTTGAAATTGGCTTGTTGGTTTTCCTTGAGATGGTAAAGTCTATTTAACAAATTTGAGTCCATACTTTAGAGAATTAGAGTAATAAACAAAACAAATTATCCTAATAATGTTGTTAAATGTTAATGTGTACTATTTGTGATAGAGGATTCTAAGATGGAGAAAAGGGAAATTGCTCCTGTTCTTGTATTTGCAGCCTCAAATAATGCTTCTAATATTGTTATTGACGAATGGAGATTGAGAAAAATCAGAAGCTGCTTGTTGTCTACGAAGATTTGAATGAGCATTGAGGAGTTTCTTGATAATCTCTTATTCCCTTTAAATTTTAATTATGTATTCCACAAATTCTCTTGTGTTGTAGTTGTTTTGTGGGGTTCTGGTTATTTATTTACTTATTTTGATTAAGACTTATTGTCTTATTGGACTACATTGCTAGACTGCTGGTTAAGGCTAGTTAACCTTGTATCTTGCCATCCTCTAAATTCTAACCTGATGATGCTAGCCTGGTTATGTCACTTGTTGTCTTGTTCTGATGGCAAAATGTGTTTAAAAAGTTCATTTAGTATGTTTGCTTCGAGCACAATCATCATAGCACAACTACACTCCTACTGAATTACATTTTGGTTTTGGTGCTTACTGTTTAGCTCAATTTCAATTGAACTTTGTAAAATTTTGAATTAGAGCATCAGGTATTACTTTTTCCCCTATCTTTGTCAGGCTTGCGAGTTAATCCTCAAGTTCGGGCTGTTACTTTGGCCCGAACCTAAGCATCCGCCAAATCGAGCCCGCTTGAATTCTCAATACTATTTTTAAGTTTTGCAAATCTTAACGGCCTTTTCTGAGTTTTCTAATTTCAAAAAGCATTTAACTAAAATTCTCCCTTTTTAATAAATTACGTTGATGTTTTTCTTTTTTCTACTAGAAATATTTTAAGTTTTTCTATAATAGGCGGGTTAGCGAGCTCAGGCTAAAGTCCACCTCATATGATCCTTGGGCTATGGTGGGCCAGCCTTCAACTGCTTTACCAACTACCAGATTACACTATACATAATTTCAAGCTTCTCAAGAGCTCAGCCCGTCACAATGATGAGAACACATGGACTGAGACATCACCACATGGTGGGGGTAATCTCATCAAAATGTCTATACAGGGTTTATATTTGGGTGTGAAAAAACAACCCTTACATTCGTTTGAAACAACTTGAAGAGAATTGATAACACGCATAATATTTTCAACACCTAAGCGGGTAGCGAAAAATAATCTAAACTCCGGTGAAGATGCATCTAGGTCTGTAGACAACTCTTACGACAGATACAAAGCTTCCAAATAATCATCAATGTAGGCTAAGCTGGGCCAATGATCTGTACGAATTCGAACTAAAGTTGAAACATCACAGACCTCCATTTGCAAAAGCAAATGAAACCTCGGAGGAAGAACTATTAAGATAAGAATACGGCCCAAGTTTCGCCTTCTACCATTGCTAACGCCCCCCCTGGCATCCTCATCATTATAAGTCAGGAAAGGTGGACCTGTATCAAAATTAGCAACCGAAGTAACATCATGGGAAGCATCTGAAGTATCATCCCAAACAATGTTCTGGATGATACCGCCGCCCTGGACAATATCAATAAGAGGCTCCCCAGTCACACCCACAACAAAGCATGCTAGGTGGCGCTCAGTTGCCTGAACCAAAGAGGCTGCAGGGATATCAAGAAGCTTGACAGATCGAGTTCCACTGATGGCTGCAACTCCTTTGTTTCCTTTCAAAGGAAAGATCTCCCGCCCAGTGTTGGAGCACGTCCCACATGCCTCCCATAAAGCATTGAATAAGTTTAATTTATAGCGAGGTGTTGCATCTTCTGCTGTGTCTGGAGGAACAATGGCCTTTAAAAACATGTCCTCTATGCCTACAGTAACCCCTTCAAGCTGACCTTGAATGATCTGACCGTTTTCTGCATTAGTTTCAATGTGAACATCAACTACACCAGGTGTTGGTTCCCTTGGCTCCAATTCAATCACTGCAGAAGCTCTGAATTTATCCTCTTCTCTGGTCCCATTTTTTATGGGAACAATACTTAATGAGAGATTCTGAGATGCATTATTAACATAATGTTCACCAAGAAGAAAAGGTATGCGATAAGATGGAATAGGTCCATATGGAGCAGCAGATGAGAATTTTAACACTGTAGCATATATAGCAGGAAGGACATGCATCTCTTCCAAGGGTGAGACAGTGGTATCAATTCCTAACATGCGGATGAAATTACTAGACTTAAGTCTCAAACTGCAATTTATTCTAACTCTGAGTCCTGGCATATATCTGAAGTCAGGAATGCAGGAAAAGTACTGCCTCAACGTTTTCAAAATCTCTGAAATTTTAGAATCCATCACACGCAGTGGCTCTTGTGGTTGGCTAATTCTTCCCATTTCAGGAATAATCTCAGTACTAGAACTTTCAGCATATTCATGTTCCTCAGCAGGGGCTTCACTATCCTGGACACCCTCCAGATAAGCTGGTTTGTTGTTGCTAACACCAAAACTTGATAATGATAATGACCAAAATTGTTTAACAAGCAAAGGGGTTACACGCTCAAGGTGAATGCAAGATGATAAGTTCCTAAATGTCTTGAATTTCTGAGAAAGGCGAGGTGACTGAACACTGTAAAAAGAACTTGACTGTGAAGATGATGAAATGCCAAGGATAAAGTCCCCAAGGTTCAAGATGTTTCTGAGCTTCTTCCCAGGAATGCAAATCAGCAAACGCAAGTAGATTCTGCAAAACAGGTAACAGTAAACATTAGAATAATTGAGTGACCACATTGTAGGCCCTTTGAACTTAAATAATGGAAGATGCTGTAAGGATATCAGACAAACAATGCAAAGGGCAAAGGGAAGAACAATTATAAACAAAAAAACAAACAATACACAGTTTATACCTTGCATTATCACGAACTTCCAAATCAGGATAGTAGAGACAAGTAAATGCAAGCATACGAGATAATCTAAGGAACAATCTGGAACTATGTTGGTGAATCAGCATGGTCCGACAAATCCCAAGAACCCTGCTTCCATGGGACCAGGATTTCATTCCTGTATTTGGTCCATGTTTCTCCGCTAGGAAAAACATGAAATTGGTGAGCAGCTCCAACAATCTAAGTGGAGGTATTGTTTCCTTTTCAGAAATTCTATCAAATAATGAGAAGTAAGAAACCAACTTATAATCCATTTTCACTTTTGGAAGCAAATGCTCATCAAATTTCTGAAGTAAACGCTCTCCCAACCAAGAATGCTTTTTACAGGAGAGAAAACGATCAACAAAGGCAACAACAACGGGAACCAATCTCCAACCATCCAACATCATGTTCACAAGCATCCCCTGAAAAACAAAACTTCAAAATATTTCAATTTAAAGTTTACATATAAGAATGCAATTCCAATGAGAATAAAAATGTTACTGTCATTCAAAAGAAACAAAAGAGAAACGACAATAATATTAGCATCCATTTCAATCATGTAGCACAAGCCGTAACATTTTATTTTATGGAAGTAAGGATATGAACACATCCTTGGGTATCTAATTTCAGACTTGGGCTTGGTCCCAGTGGTTTGCTATCATTGCCTAAGAAAACCCAGTGCCCCCACCGGGGGGTGGGGGGTGTTTGGATATGAAAAGCATTAGATAAATATGTAAAGTGGGATCCCTGAAATCCAGTGAAATTGTACAAATAACGTGAAATTAAAGTATCCCAAACTTGGCCAAAACCAATAAGCCTCAATGCTATCAAGTCTCAAATATCATGACTTGTCATTATCTCAAAGTTTTCCATTTTCTTTTTATCTCAAAACAGTATCAAAATCTTGCAGAAATTTATCTCTAGTAATGAAACTCTACTTTGAAATGGCATCATAATCACGGGGAAGCAGAAATTTTGAAGAACAGAATAAGGTAACATGGGCAGCAAACAAAACAAGTAAAAAATAGAATTACCTCTAAGGTACAAAATATTATGGCGTCTAACAGATATGTCGTTGTAGAAGGATCATAATCAGAATGAGATGACGCACTTATAACAAATTTATGCAAGGTGCGAAACATGACAGCAGTTTCTGTACTCCCAGGAGGTAACCATTTGAAAGATGATACACAGACAAGACTGTCTTCGAATAGCTGAACTGAATTAATTGAGTCTGCTTCCTTATGTGAACTACCTTCTGATCTGGAGGCATCAACGCATATTGAGCAGAATGCAAGAAGGTCAAGTTTCAATGCTTTCAAAGCAAGAGGATCAAATAAATTCGGATAAAATGTCGGGCACAAGTTGATGAAAGACCTAGTTTTTTCAACTTCTTTACAGAAAATCAATTTACTGAAACCCAACAACCACTGAATAGCTAGCAATCGAAAGACTAAATAATGTTGTGCTTCTCTTGAAATTAGCAAAAGCCTTCGAGAAATATCTCCCTCTTGCCCACCAAAAGCATCTAAGAAATGCAAATACATCATCAAAACAACATGACATAGCACAGGGTCATACGAATAAATCATTCCAAAAAACTGCACCTTCAACATTGACGGTTGCAACTCCAAGGCCGCTGCTACTGGCAATATCATTGTCATGAACTCCATCATACCACATGCGGTCATAACATGCGGCCACTCTAGCAAGAAGGCTATCGCCCTCCTTAACTCCTTGAAATTCAAACCTGAAATTTCCTTGTTGGAACCCATTAACCACTGGGGCACATTGAAAGGGACCATTGGTACAGACGTATTCAAAATAGACAGATTTAATTTCAGGGCAATAATGTTATGTACGATGGACGTGAACAACAAAATGTAGCTCTGGGAAGCGTGAGTGCGCTCGTTTTGACACAAGCCCCATAAATGTCCAACAATCTCCGAAAGCAAACCGGGATTTCCCCTCTCCAACTCCCTTAGACACTCGCAGGCAATAGCACGGGTATGACGGTCCAAACAATGATTCGGGCGATTAATCACTGTCAACAACAATTCAACCAGACTCACAGTATATCTCGCTTCAAAGTTGTCAAATGCGTCTAGACATATCAGAATTGATGTCGTGGAAACCATCAGTTGCTCTTTGAAAGTGAAAGTGATGTGAACCCCATCCACTGGAGCTTGAATTACAATTCGAAGAGTATCGACGAGGCGATCGAGGAAGTGGGCTTGATGTTCATGGTCGAAAAAAGAATCCGAAAATTCTTCAAGGAAAGGGAGGAGTTGAATCTTGAGAGAAAGAGGGAAGTCCTTCCGGAGAAGGGCGGTGAAGAGGAGGTCAAGGAGAGAAGGCAATGGGTAAAGCGAGGTCCATTTGCGGCAACGAGGACCACCGCACTGGAAGTCGTCAATGAGGGTTTCCCAGTCGAGAGAAGAGAGAGGCTTCAACGATGGCGGAGTTGGCTTCTCTGTCATGATTCGTCCCACTGTCCCAGGCGGACATCAACCAATTTTCAAAGTTTCTTAATAGCTCAGGCGAAAATAGCTGACCGGGCCTTTTCTTTTTTTAAATGAACCCATTAATCAAAATGCAAAGCAACAAGACCAGGGCACGAAGGTTGCTCAGGTGATTGGCAGTGTCTGCGTGCTGAAGGCGGAGAGAGTATTGTCGCTTGGGTTCGGTCTTCGGGGGAGGAGAAGCGATCGAGTTGAAAGGGCCCACAGGCGCAGGCGAAGGCGAAGAAGCAATGGCAGCCTGGGCAGGTGGAAAACATAATAAGAAAGAACATTCACAGAGGGTCAATGCAACGACGTCGCTGCGGTAATTGGTTCCGTGCCCGAATGGCCGAAACACCTCATCCAATCAAACGGGGATCCATTACCGACCCGGATCCGGATCAATTCCCATTACTATCACCACCGCCATGGACTTGTGTAATTGCGTTTGTCCTCTTTTGTCATGATTTAAGAATTAAGAATTTTGAACAATACGCTCAACTTCCAACCGGCGCTTCTAGGTCCCTCTACCCCTCTCTGTGCTTCGAGTTTGGAGTCCGATGGTCTATTCCTGTCCTTCGTCCTCTTCGTTATTTCTTCATATCCTTTCTGATTCTTGTATTTCACTTTTTGTTTGTCATTTATACTCATTCACCGGTGATTGTGATGTGTTTTTGGGCGAAGCTTGATTTCTTCATTTCTACTTTCTGTTCTTTTTATTCCTCTGTTTCGTTTGGTCCTTTTCTTTGAAACTATTTTCATTTGATTACAAGTTGGGTTTTTATTAAAGGAAAGCTTAAGTTCTGGATTTATCTTTCTGAATTATGATTTCATCAAGTTACTGTTGTAATACTTATTTCAGTCGGGTGCATGCCGCCTCATTGGGAACTATTTACTATTTACCTGGATTTGGCTTCGGCAATCTACTCGTTTTCTTTCTTGTTTCTTTTAGCATTTTCGTCCTAATTCACCTGCTATAAATTTTTCATTGAAATTTAAAGTTGTTAAATCTAATAGTACGAATCTTGAATTTTGTAGGATGCTGCAAAGTCAAATACTGCTGTGCTGGCATGTACCGATGATGCTGTGCTTCCTGTCAGTGCTGTGTTTGACTCGATTGGAGAAATTGGAAATGGAGGGGATGAACGCTGTGATCCTCTAATCCTCACATGTGCATCGTCTCTTAGTATTTTTCTGACTTCGATTACATACTTGTTGTGATTACAATTACTTTGCTTTACAAGCACAACATTTTCTCTAACAGATATGCAGCGGGCTTGGAGGATCTGTAACACACTAAGTTTTTCCCCTGTATTAATATCTAATTATAAATTGAGTACCTAGACTTTAAAATACGTTAAAAAAAGTTTCCTTTTATTTTTTCTAGAAAAATACCTTATGATCTCCTTTTCCCTCAAGGAAATTTCTTCAGGTCTTAGTTTGATGAACTACTTTCATATTTTGAAATGTGAGATTTACAATCAAATGATAATATTATTGATTGTGAGTTCTGAGTATTGCTTCGGACCACAAATGAGGCCAGTGGTGCTTTCGTGAATGCATAATTTATTTTTCTTGTCTTCTTTAACTGGTGTTTCTCAATGTCAATTGTGAGAATACATGCGTAGTTTTGTAACCTTCATGGAATAAGTATATTACAGTATTCATAGCTAGAGTTCCATTAAGGGAAAAGATTCAGGGTGAAGTTGCAGCTCGCCCTGCATCAAATTTTGGCTCTGCTAAAGATGCTATTTCCCTCCTAATATCATATTTGCTTTTTGGTACTTGTATAATATTTAATGGGTAACTAAGGAAACCAAGTTTCTTTCTGATTTCCTTGAAAACAACAGGCACGTTGCCAGTGGAACCTTCTTCTATGGATATGGTAATTTTAATCTGGCAATCTCTTGATTGTCCTTCTGATCAACTGGTTCAAGAAATCCTGAGAGTGTTAAAAGTAGGAGGGTCAACTCTTATTCGCAAGCCTCCTCAGTCTGCTTTGGGTTCAATCGATAAGGTACTAATCAGTTGTGCCTGGGAAGAATTATCTTATTAATTGCAAATGTCAAAATTTGTAGTTTTGAATTGGATTGATTGGACCATTAATTTAAAACTAAAATGTTTTTGTAACTTATTGCATATCTTAATTACCATGTAAATAATGCAGCATGTTATGGATTTTATATTTTCTATTTATATTGGTTTTAAATATTTTACATTAAAATAACATACCTTGTGCTAATAGAGTTTGCTGTAGAAAGGGAGGATGAGAGTGGGGTAAATAACAAAGTGATGAGGCCTGATTTACTAAGGAACCATGGGTTGACTCATGAAAACTCGTGCTTTTATAATGTGTAATGTCCAGTTCGTTTATTCGTTAATCTAAGTTGTTGGGTGTGATTGGGTCATACTAAAGTTGGGGTAAGTAAAATGGCTGTGGGTTATAATTTCTGCTTTTGGTGGTAAGTCGTTTCCATTTTATCTCTTCTTGCAGATGATTTCTGATCTTGAGCACAAGTTACTATTGGCAGGGTTTTCAGAAACACATGTTTTACAATTAAAATCAACTATCTCATCAGAAATCAAGCCTTCTGGGGTTAGTTTATTTTCTTCCATTTCAGTTTTCTCTTTCTTCGATTTATTCAATGTTCATTGTTTTTTCGTGTTTCTAATGCAAGAATAGGGCATATTCTACCAGTCTTTTTTTTGTACTTCTGCAGCGTGGAACGTACTTTTCTAACCATAAAATTATTTTGCATTGCACATAGATTAAAGCAAAAAAGCCTTCATGGAAAATTGGTTCTTCTTTTGCCCTGAAAAAGGCAGTGAAGACTCCATCTAAAGTGCAAATTGATGATGATTCAGACCTTATAGATGAAGATAGTCTTTTGACTGAAGAAGATTTAACGAAACCCCAACTGCCAATAGGTAATTAGTACTCATCTATTTTCAGTTTCTGATGTATTGGTTTTCTTTCCTTGTATTTAGTAACATGCTCATGCAATAGGTGACTGTGAAGTTGGAAGTACAAGGAAAGCATGCAAAAACTGCACTTGTGGAAGGGCTGAAGAAGAAGAGACAGTATTGAAATTAGGATTGACTGTTGAACAGATCAATAATCCTCAATCAGCCTGTGGCAATGTATGTCTTTTTTCTGGAAAGCATTTTGATTCAGTGTATGTTATCTTGAATTGGAATTTGGGGCATCTCATTTTCTGTGCTGTTAAAATGACCTGCACGTGCTGTTCAAAAAAAGACTAGTTGTTTTTCTCTGTTGTTTAGGAGTCTGAGATGAATAAATTCTGTTCTGAGCCTGACTAGCGATTTGGTATTCTGACATATCCTTGGTCACGTAGCTTATTTAGTGTAATAGGTGATTGTGAAGATTAGGAAAATTAAAATGAAGCAACACACACATGGTTTGCAATAAGGATTTAGGAACCTGCAAGTCATGGGCAAACTCCATGATAGGAATTCTGGGAAGGGTTCCTCCTTCATGGGTCAGTCCCAAATCAATGCACTACCTGTGTTGTTTTTCATGGTCGGCATTGCTCTCACAATCGTCTCTTACCTGCAGTGTAGTTTAGGGGATGCTTTCAGGTGCAGCACCTGTCCTTACAAGGGTCTTCCTCCATTCAAATTGGGTGAAAAGGTACTCTTGTGACTTCTAACCCCCTGAATTTATTGTGTCAATATGTTGAGCACAGATTTTCTCTTGTGAATTTTGGTGCGTCTGTCTGAAATAGGAATAAGGTTTTCATTCAAAAAATAGAAAAAAAAAAAAAATCACGGATGCTATTGTCAGATGTCCGTTCTATTCTTATTTGAGCTTTTGTATCATGGATTAATTTTATGCAGGTTACGCTGACCGGTAACTTCCTTGCGGCTGACATATAATTGGTATTGTGGCACTTTTTGTTGCATTGGGAATATATAATGGCTGCCACTTGTGGTAAGGGATGCTTAAAGCACTTGATTAGGCATAAGCAGTTTTATCAGTTTACAGTTTGAACGTTGAAGAGAGATCTTAGTTGTTTCCTCAGCATCGCATAGCTTCAGTGCAGTCCTTGTCTCTTTACCACAATCATTTAGTTTCCAGGTCAATTTGTGTTGAACCTTTTTTGTTTGGATTGTGTAGCTTTAGAAGTCTATGAAATTTCATTTACGAGGAGTTGCTATGATGCTGGCTGTATTTCTGATTCGTGTTTATGTTGGATTGTTCATTGGACGACTCGGAATGGTTGAGGTTTGTCACTAGTTGAAAAGTAATTAAACTTCAACTGGGGAGGAGATAGCTCGAGTCTTGAAAAAATTAAATTTGAGATATAAAGTGAGCCATTGTTATAGGTTAGAAACAAAAATAAATAACCATACATGCAGAAAGACTAAATCGATTCTTGCACTTCTACCGATCCATTCATTATCCGTTAGTATTCTGAAAAAGAAATACCTTCAAGCCAAACTGGTTCCATACAAAATGTGAAGAGGGATAATGGAGGCACATTAATAACTAATAAATACTCAACAAGCACATCCACCGGACTCAGGCTAAGAATTAGGTGCACCAGAAGACTTGCATCAACCACATCTTGGTGTTTTGTCGAACACAGTGTTTCCATGCTAGTTAACGCTGCAGCAATTTTCCTAAAGAGGGCCCGCATGCATTGCATACAGATACAGGTTTCATTTAGTAAAAAAAAAAATGAAAGCTTCGTATACAAGATTCCAGATGAGTAGGGATTAATTTAAATTATACAAGCAGATTTCTCACTATAAGGATGTGATCTTAATCGTAAATTGATTGATGATACAAGACTTACTCGCCTCTTCTTCCAAACTTAACCTGACAAACCCAACTTCATTAATATAATGCCGGATTCCGTTTAAGTTGGTACTAACCGAGTAATTTAATTTACGCAAGAATTACAACAAAATTAAAGATATATCTATCTGTCCACCTAGCTTTTATGATCATGGCAGTCAGATCACTGGCTTTTGCTTCCCCTTCTTCTGTGGAGACTTGCCTGTAGGTTCCATCCATCCATTCATAGATTGATTAGTAGGAATTGATGAAAACAAGCGCATCTAGAACATGGAAACATACACACAAAACATCCCAAAGTGGATTGAAGCATGCATGGTAAGTAGCAATTAGTGGTGTATTCCAACATAAATAGGACAAGCCATTATGCCGTCTGATATGATTGATTGTGTTGGTTCAATATTATGTTACTCATTACCTCTTGTCCACAAGGTCAGTCTTGGTTGGTTGTTACCCACAAGAACAATGATTACATTTCGTACCTCTTCAACCCAATTTGATGTGTTTAAAGAAGACCCCCTGTCTGCAAAACAAAAAAATACACAAACATGTATGTATGTTCTATATAATGAGCAACTTCATGTTGTTAGAAGCTCTAGTTAATTAATTATTTTTGAAAAAGCGTTCACAATATAATTGAGCAAGGAATGGCAGCATGTGTGTGTGTGTGTGTTACTTGAAACATCATAGGCAATAACAGCAACAGAGGAATCCCTGATGTAGCTTGGAACAAGACTTCTGATAAAGCTTTCCTTCCCTGCTGTATCCCGTATGTTACCACAAAGGCAAATCATGAAATGTTGTTTTTAAATTCACCAAAATGATGGATGGTGCCGCTTCTTAATTACCGCAACTGCAGTCTTACGGTTCGATCTTCTAGATACATAGTTTTTGATAGAAAATTAATACCAATCGTCGCCTGTATTATGTTCACGGTTGAAAAGATGAAATTTTAAATAAAGGAGAAATCAGTAAGTGATGGATTGTAATTACAAGCAGATAATAGTGCACCCACCGAGCGAGAGGAAATTAAGGTAAAAAATGGAAATGATCGATCTAACCAACCCATATTTAATTACAAGTGTATACTAACTACGTGTTACAGTGAAAAATATATCAAACTATGATTGCAGTTGCAGATGGAACCACAAGTTTTGCAGAAGCCCACAGCCTAGAAATAGCAGTAGCTGTGTCCGTCAGTGATCTCACAGTATCAACGATCTCTTGAATTAACTCCCAAGCCAAACAATCAGCCTCAGCACTGTTTAGATCGATATATAATGAGATTCTGATCTTTCTTTTGGACAATAATTATGGTAAATCGATATATAATGAGTTCAGAACTTGTTAGATTTGATAGGTGTTGTCAAATTTATCATACATGAAGCGAGTGATCACCCAGGAACATCAGCTTGTGCTTTGCAAGACCTGAAACTGGAGCCATTTTCATTATGCAAACTCATCCATCACAATGCAAATGCTTCACTCCCTTTCCCATACGCCCATTCCCACTTCATCTTTGTACAACTTACAACTAATTAACATTCATGATCAATACTTATAAAAGTACGACACAACTAGTTAGTTAGTTAGTTATTTAACGGGTTCAGATGTAATGTGCATCTTTTGTCAATGTGTGTAACATGCCATTATGTCAAGAAGGGAGGAATACCTGAGTGAAAAATTCTATTTATCTATGTTCAATTGGTACGGCACAAAATTTATTTTTTTCTAAATTTATATGTAGATTAGAATGAGAATTTTCTTATTTAATATCTTTGGGTTATAGTTTCTTATTTAAAAGAAAAAAAATTGATAAAGAAGCCAAGCAACAAACAAAGGAAAGACGTTGCAGTTATTAGTGACGTATTGACATTGATGATTGATTTATAGGTTGGTATCTTCCATAATGTTACCTCTTTTGTCACTTCTCTTCTTGTTCAGCTCAGCAAAATGAGTTTTTTTGGACAAAATGAGTCATTGACTCCCATTTTCCGCAACTTAATGATGTTTATGATATTTTTCTGTGTGTGGTTCGTTCGTTTTTTATTGTGTTTTGTTACAGAGACAGAGAAGGAGAACTTGCATACTAGGTTTAGTGCTTATACTCATATCATATGACTTTCCATAAAAGAAAATAAATAACAAAGTTCTATAAATGCTGTTGGCCAACGTGTTAGTACAGAAACTCTGGATTGGCCCAAATGCAAACAAAGATATGCCATATAAAGAAAAAATAAGAGTTAAAAGACATTTTTGCCCTAAAAGTACTTACAGGGACCAATTTTGCCCCAAAAAATTTTTCAGGAACCAATTTTGCCCCTAACCGTTATTTAAGTTAAATTAGATTGTTAATTAACTAGTGTGTCATATGACGCAAATTTGTTTTAGAAGTTTTCACTTAAGAACAATTTTTCTCCGAATGTCACCTTAACTTTTAGAGCAAAATTGCACTTAACGATTAAACATAAAAGTAAAACTTTACTGAGATAACTGTTAATGGTAAAATTGCTCCAAATTTGATACTTCTAAAGCAAAATTGCTTCTAAAAAAAACTTTCAAAATAAAATTAGTCTTATAAATACTTCCAAAGCAAAAAATAACATTTAATACAGAAAATAATTTCCATCCCAAGCCTTGAAGATTAAGCACGAATAAGCATGAGCTATACTCGAGGGCCTGTGTCAATAGAAAATCCAGGCGGGGTTGGGAGTTTAATGGAAACATAAATACAAAGTTGATGCACAAATCAATTCGATGCGAATCAAATTAATTCAAACCCAACCAAACTAGTTACAAAATAAAATTATTATAGGCCAACGTTTCCGTAGAATCATTTAGTAAACTAATTTTCTTGTCTTGTCCTACATTATCAAATGAATCAAATACCAGAGACAGACTTTCCTGGTTTTGCAACTTCAAGCCTTCTTAATAAATCATATTTCGGATGGCTATTTTCTAATATACACGAATTTGTGAATTATTTCTACAACAGAAAGAAATCTACAAACAAGGTACAATACATACAGTAAAGAAATGGCCCTCAAGGCCAAACCAAATGCTTCTTTCCGTCCTCACTCAAGTTCCATGCCCCTTGGGCCATCTCATTCAACAACTGATTCCAATCCCAGCTTGAGTACCCCAAGAAAAACCAGTGATCCACAATTGACTGATTGGCCTCCGATTTCAAGTCTTCTATTTTACTTATTGTGGCAAGGTGGTCAAGGAAGTAAACTCCTGGGACGATTTCTGGTAAAGAATTTACTGATAAATTTCGGGTCAAAGATAAAAATGGCATTCCACTTTTCACAACAGGACCCCCAAAAGACAGTGGAGCTTCTTTCAGTATTTCAAAGCCACCTCCTAGCTCAGGCAGAGAACTCCATTCTATATGCCTGTTTATGATGACACCCTGAAAACCACTTATTTGATCAGCTGCCACAATTAGAATCTTTGATCCATCAAATGGCTGAATCCCCAAAAGCTTTTCTGTAGCAATTAGCACTGAACCAATCATTACTTGAGGCAATACATCATTCGGAACGTTTGACACAGGTGGTTTCACTAGGTTGAGTTTGACCACATTGTCCAAGTTCCTGTCGTGTAGTGATTCCTTGCGAACACCAGTTGCCAAAGTACTATACAGATTCTGATTCCTGTCTCCTCTCGAAGGAAGCCGCAAAACTGTTACCAGAAACATGGAAGATGATAGAGAAGTTAGAAACATTTGAATTCCACCTTGAATTTTCAGCCGTGATGGTCCAAAGAGAGGGCCAGGGGGTCATAAACCTAACATCAAATATACACATTTATGTACAGTGAATGTATCAAGCTAGAGAGAGGAATGACTTGGTGAGGGATGTGAAGAGTAATCGAGTAAACAACTTTATTCGATAAGTTAAGATCATTACACAGCAATAATGTGTGCTGCAACAAATTACCTTTATCACTAATAACACCATTACAAAAACTTGCATTCTCGGCCACAAACTTGATTACATCAACTACCGCAGTATCTCCTTCATAAAGTAGAGGTTTCTTCTTTTCTGCTGGAAATAAAACCAGAGTAGGATAAAGTTCCCTCTGCATGTTTGAAACACACCAAGTCAAATCAAAGAAGGTAATTGAATATACAAATTGCAAAATAATGCAAATTAGCAAACAAGGTAATTGATTATAAAAGGTAAGATAGCCAATAGAGTTTAAATTGCATGAGTACTGGAAGGATCAGTAAAAGCTAAACATAAGGCAACTTCTCACAACCAACTTGCTATTAGTAGCTTTCTTAACTAACTCCTTCCTTCTCGCTAATTATTCCACCTAACACTTTATTTATAGAACCAATTGTCTTGCTTCAATCTTCGTCTGTCCACTAGAATGGTTTGGAATTTGGCCTCTGATGGGTATTCAAGTGGGACGGGGCAACTGCCTGGCATAGGGAAACCTAGAATTTAGTTAAGCTTATTTTTTGATTTTTGAATCATCTTCATTTTAAAACATAGGTTTCTTAATCCATTTTTAATTAGGATTTTGTCTACCTTATTAAGGTTCATCATAAATGAGACAAGGTTTCATCCTATCTTGTCTTATCTAAGATTAGTTTAGATGATTACTACCTTTAGTCCTAAATATAAGACTCTGTTGATTTTTTTTTTGGGAGATTAATGAAGTTAACTAAATTACTTTAAAGCATATTTATTTACCCTTTACTCCAAACTAAATTTTATGACTTGTAAACTTATATTTAGCTTAATCATGCACAGCAATATGAAATGATTAAGTAAACTTATTTTTTCCTTAATGTCTCCAAAAAAATGTCAACTAAGTCTTAGATTTATGACCGAAGGATTTATAAATAGGCCCAAAGATTAATTTGATATTAGACTTTTGCTCAAGGAATAATATTGATATTCTGCCATACCCACTCCTCAACCTTCCTTTTTCCCCTCTCTCACCGTTTCTCCCTTCCTCTTTCCTACCCTTTTCATTGCTTTACATTTGGAACCTCTGTAAAGAGATAATTGTTGAGGTGGGAGAGCCCTTCATTGATAACCCTTTCTGAAACTTTTGACCATTAGCTCCAGTGCCAATTGATGGATACTCAAATAAGATGGGGAATCCTCTCCCAAAAGCTAGTTATCATGGTAAAAAACCAATTCCTTTATATACGTATTAAACACTTCATACTACTCAATGTGGCACTTAGGCGTCTCATTCTACCTTAATCTCCATCAAACACTTTAGGCTCTGATACTTGCTCTTCTCAATTTCTTTTGATTTAAATTTTTAGTCCAAATTCTATGTCTCCCTTTGTCCAAATCTTTGGGAGAGTCATCTGAAGTAAAGGCTTTTTGTTTGGAGAGTAGTATTATATAGGAATTAAGTCCTTATTGAGTAGTTGTTAAATTTTGGTAACATAACCAATTATATATTATCATAATATTCTTTAAGATTCATAACGTCAGAGTAAACATAATGACAAAAAATTAACTCATAAATATGGCAAAAATATGATAAAAACTCAACCAAAATTTATTTAAAGAATAAAAACCTAATTGCAAATATTTAAACTACAAGGACTCTCTCTCTCTCTCTCTCTCTCTCTCTCTCTCTCTCTCTCTCTCTGTGTTCCTGAATTGAAAATTGAGTAAAACTGCAAGGACCATAAGTATAGCTTTCCTTCTTTAACTAACAAAATACCCATAAAAAATCCATCACCTTGAACTCAATACATAAATTATTAGGGAATCTGGGAGGCTGCAATAATAGCATGATTATGAAAACAAAAGGCATCCCGCATGTACCTGATTTACGGATTTTAATATCAAATCACAGTCACTCAAAGTACAGTCCAATAAATATATAACTGGAAGCTTTATCATGTCATGATCCGAGTTTTCTGCCACATAAAGATCTATTGTCAAACTTCTATAGAATGCATCAGCCATTTAATCAAGAAATTTATACCAGAAGTGAAATCAATGAACATAAACATCCAAGTCCATCAAATAGGATCAGAACCATCAGAAATTTAATAATGTCAAAATCAATTTCTTCCATCAGAAGATAGAAATTGTTAAAGAAGTGTAGAAGAAGAAGAAGAAAGAGAAAGGAATAGAGAAGAAGAAGAGAGCGAGGAAAGAGGAAAGAAGAGAGAAAGACTGGAACTTCTCTGATTTATCAATTCGTCATAAAAGCATAGGAGAACAATGAGAGAAGGCGTATCTGCTTTACATAGGCCAAAAACATGTATAACGTTCTATTCTCTAATAATCTTTAACCATCTAACTAACCAACCGTTACATTCTAACTAACTAAACCTCCTTTTAATATTCTCTATGCATTACATATCAGAAATCAAGTAAATCAAACATCCAAGTGAACACTAACCACAGGATGTGATCATAGTCATTCATAGGTAAAAATATTAACTGAGAAATGAATCTATTAATTAAAAATGTAAGAATACGTGGCCATTGTAGAAACAAATGTTGAAGAAAAAGTAGATTATATTTCAAGAAGTAACTACATCAGTTTTGATTTCGTTGAAACTAGAGGCAGATTGTAGGCGTACTTCTTTTTCATGATTACAAAAGCATGTAAATTCCTGACAACAATCACCTTAAGAGAAATTCCCCAAACATAAAGGCTCAAAATCAAAGTCAAAACAGCCGAACAATTCTGTTTCATTATCAATTGTATTCAACCTCTGCTTCTTAAACTTTCAGTTTATAAAATTTTGAGGAATTAAAAAGCTGTATCTTCATCAGAATTAAGCAAATCAAAGAGAAGTACTGAATCCTCCAATCCTGTGTCCTTGAGATTCTTGAAAATGTAAATGGTTCAGACAAATCATTTAAAAGTCAAATTACATTTCCACAATCAAGTTAGCAACCAATTTAGTCAACTCTTATCGTTTAAGGAACAAAGCCTATGGTAATATAAATTGCTAATATAGAAACTACAGATAAGTTTGTATAGCTAAAGTTGCCTTTCTTTTAGTTTTTTTTTTTTTTAACATTTATAAAAACTAATGCCTGAAAAAGAATTTTATTAGGAACAAAATAAGTCAGATGCATACATAGACTGACAACCTTACCATGATCAGAAATAGCTTTCATATTTCTATATCCACTTTTCAGTATATCCATATAGCCCTTAAAGGCTCGATGTACTTCACGAACAACCATTTCCATTCTCTGGCAATATCCACACCAACTATGGCTAAACAAGACCAAGACATCCTTATTCCAAGCATTATCTTTATCAGAGTGGTTGAAACCAATGGCAAGTTCAGAGAAAGTATGAGTTGTGATCCTGGGTAAAGAATCCATTTCATGAAAATCCAAATTAACAAACGGTGGGCGGGTGGCTTCCCTAGGGCTTCGAAAAACATGTTCAGACCGCTGATAAGGAAGCAGTGTATCATTAACAAACCCAACAAGAAATTCATTTAGTGAAGAAAAGTTGAAATTTTGACCTTCAGGAAAAACATAATGTTGCAGGCGCACAGGATCAACTATAACCAAAGATGGAATTATAAAATTACCAGTTAAAACTTTAAGTAACTGGTAATTACCTTCAGAATAGAAAAAAGAACCATTGAAACCAAGAAATTGACCGGATTCTTCCCCAAATCTGTCCCCATAGGAATAGGAGTTTGTTTCTGCTTTCACATTTTTAGTACCAGAAAGTTCATCAGCCACATTAGATTCTTTCCCATACAGGTCACCATCCGAAAAACCCTCTTTTTCCATTTTCATATTTTTGGCAACAGAAAATTCATGATCTGCAATGGATTCTTTCTCAAAATTGTCTCCATCTAATGAACCCTCTTTGTCTGCTTTCATATTTTTGGCAACAGGAAATTCACAATCTGCGATGGATTCTTTCTCAGAATTGTCTCCATCTAATGAACCCTCCTTTTCTGCTTTCATACTTTTGGTAACCAGAAGCTCCTGATCCACTGAGGATTCTTCAGGCTTGGTAGATTTTATCTCTTCAATTAAATCTATGTGAGATGTCATCGCTTCATCATTTTGATCAGAAAGCTCTGTCAATTTGGAATTTTCTTCAGGCTCTTCAGCAGATCTACTAAACAAAATTGGGTCATTATCCAGGTTTGGACTATCTGTATGGCCAGCATGGGAGGTTTCTGCTGGCATTGGATTAGACAGAACTTCTGAATGGGATTGTTGTGCATGAATTGGTTTGATGTCAATATCATCAGATAAAAGTTGGAAACCTAAATCCTTTGCCAGGGAGCTTAATCTTCCATCCTTTTTTTTCTGCATAAGGTAGCCAAGGATCTCATTCAAAGAAGTCACTTGAAGATCAGAAGTTACTTTGTCCAAACTAAGATGCTTGCCTTCATTTATAACCATGATTGTAGACATCTTCTCCTTTAGTTTCATCTTCTGAGCTGTCTTAGACAGCTTCAATCTAGGATGTTCAGACCCACTCTTCAAGCTTAGATAGTCTTGAATTGAAAATTTTTCATGACTACCATCATCCTTGTTGCCTAGTTGGTTCAAAACATGATAATGCTGTGCCAGTTCTCTAAAAGCACTGAGAGCTTCTTTACTTTTACCTCTAGTTTCAGAGGCATCAGATGATCTGTCAATAAACAAAAGTGCTGATGGCTTATTTGCAGGCAAAATAGTCCTGGGATCTTGTCCTTTACCTTCCAGCTACATGATCGCAAACAAGATTTCGTAAGCAATGGAGTAGTTAATAGCAAGAAGCATGCATGTCATTCACCAAAAAACAAGAAGCATGCATGTTTGAGTCATGGTGGCATACCAAGGGCTATGCATCCAATACTTCTATTTTTCAGACGCTAAAATATATTAAAATGGCCTCAGTCATAAAGGATTTACAAAGGGATTAGGAAGTTCTTCTAAGCTATTAAAATGGAGTAGTCTGTAAGGGTTTTTTTTTTTTTTTGGTTCAGTGAGTACTTGTCCTTGTTTTTGGACTGCTTTCACTTCTCTTGACTAAATTCTCTCTTCTATCAAAAAACACAAAGAATATCCTCCTAGCTAACTTTATATCCATACAAGTAATTTTTTATTTTAATTTTTGAGAAAAAGCAAACTGAATAGGGAAAAACATGCTATGCAACAGAGCCACCTTTGATAAGACAAAATTACAAACCACTGGAGTTAAAAGACATGGGGTAACTGAATGTTGAAGTAAATAAGTTGACTCTTGGTCAAAGAGATATCAACTCTAGTTTAATTTCAAACATGGAATCAGTTCATAAAGCATATGTTGAATAGACATGAAAAAAAAATAAAAGCAGAAAGATCCATGAAGTGCAAAGGAAAAAAAATGACAAAAAAGCTCATTAAAAAGGGCCCCCAAATCACTCAGCATATTTTTCAGCAAGAGTCTCAAAAAACCAAAGCAATGAGCATACCATTGCGGTGCAATTATAAAACGTGAAAACAGTCCATCAACATAATCAGATATGTGATTGAAACTAAACGTGGTACAAATTTTTTTTAAAACAAAAACGAAAAACACAGGAACATGAAATAGAAACAAAATAAAAGTTCGCAAGGTTATATTCACCTCATTGACAAAGTAATTATCCACATGTAAGGCATGCTTCAAGTCATCCTCTTCCTTAAGAACTTTCAAACAGCTTGGACATCCGTCAACATAGAGCACTGCAAACCATGAACCAGAATCTCTAACACCTAAGGATGAAAGTATCGATCTCTCTGAGACTAGACCAAACCTATGCCGTTCTGGAGGCAGAAAGAATTCTCTCACATAGGTTATGAATTGTGAGTAGAAAGAGTGAAAATGTTCAAATTCTTGTGGGGTGCATGAAGGTAGAACATGAGAATTGCTATCATTGGCCTCCTCCAGCACACTATCATTCATTGAGGTGAATCTCCCAAGCCAAGGAACTTCACCAAACCCGTCACTGATGCTGAGTTCAGCTTTGCACATATCCTCTCCTGGTATGTTGGTAGAATAAACAGTAAATTATAATTAATACATTTATCAAAACGGGTAAGTTATTTTAACTTAAAAGTTTCATATCATCATGCATTCAGCTAATACCAGCCACCTTCAGGTTATTCTTCCCTTTAGATGCTAGAGTTCTATCATGTTTTCCACTAAAGCCCGCTCCAAATTTATCCCCTGCAAGAACATTTTTCTGTTATGTTGTATCAAATTATCAGTCATTATGCAACACACTCATTCAATAAAACCACTTTGAAAACATAGTGGAAATGTCATTGATATAAATAGCAAAAGCAGTTTTTCTTTAAAAAATGGATTTTATCAAGAGGTAAAAATGAAGTGGAAAAAAAAAAGGAGTGAGAGAACATGTAAACCTCAAGTAACAAGTGGGTGGAAGGGAAAAAAAATCAAGGAAAAACCACAAAAAGAAAGAATATTCCAAGCAATAGGTCCAAGTCCAGTAATCATTATAAGACTCAAACAAACATTATGTTGGAGATCATGTGTTCTCCTTTAGCATCATACATTTCGCGCTCTTTGTCTGAATCATCCTGATTTTAGGCCTTTGGGCTTTTCTTTCTTTTGTAACCTGCTTTCTGGTCCTGCATCTTTCATTTCAGCCGAACAAATCTGATTGTATTTTCTATTAATTTGTTTTAGTTTGGTAGCAAAAAATTGAGAAATTTTAGGGTAATCATATTAGATTAATTGCCTTCGCATGTATGCCTCTCTTTTTCTGGTCTATAAATAAAATACAGCAGAGAACAGAGATTTCATGACTCCCTTCTTCCAACACCTCACAACACATAAAATAGTTAACAAAAAGAGAAACCAATTAAAACCAAAATGAAAAATAACAGTAAAAAATAAAATAAAATAATAATAATAATAATAATAACAATAACACACCCAAAGTTTAGCTGCAATAACCAAAAGATCAAATCATATCGATGAAACTGAATTTTCTTCAAGTCATGCATGTTACCAAGATTTAGACTTACCATGCATGCTATAACTAATTTCTGTTCCATTCTGTTTTGCAAGCAACTTTGTAGTCCATCCACAAAAATCTACGAGAACTAGAGCCTTATCAGTTGAATCAAGGAAAATTCTTAATTCCTTTGGATCCTTGAGAGCCTTAAGGGGAACCTCCTCAGGTGCACTCATGAGATAGGGATGCAACGAAGACCAAATATTTTTCGCTTTAAGTGTTCCTCGATACTTGTAAGATATAGAATAATGGAAGTAAATTAATGTTATTTCCTCAGTATGAGCACCTATAGAGTCCGCTAGCATCTTCTCTGTATTTCTATGCATATATCTCAGTTTTAAAGGACCAAAATCCTCTGTTTTACCAGAAACTAAAAGTGCCACATCCTTCATAAGGGAGCGAGACTCGCCAGACCCTGCAATTCAAATGAAAATCAAATACATTAGGACCACTCTACTAAATGCAAAACATTTTAATATGAAAATTATGCAACTGTAAATATATGTGTGTATATATTCATTATCATTACAACCTTATCCAAATGTAAAGGAATACTAAAAATGAAATTAAATATGCGTCAGAGCCAGACTATGTGACTAGTTCAAGCATGATTGGCGTAGGATGTAAGACAATCTTGAACCCAGAAACTTCAAGGAAAAATAAATTTTCAAAATACAGTCTAGTTTACCTAGGGTCAGTTGTAAGCATTGATTCACGATGCTATACGATAAAGGAATCATCATATTAAAGAACAAAGAAATGTAGAAAGTTGTCCAATTTATCATGCAAGGCCTTACTGTGATTCTTCCACATGCTAAATTGGTGATTTAATATCCTTAAGTTAAAAAGTTGCAGGTGCAGATCAATTTTGCAGCTGAACCGCATAAAATCCGAAGTTTTGAATAATAAAATCAGTTTCTAGACATCTCAGGGCCCATGGGAGAGTTAATGTGCAGCCCGATGGAATTACAATAATTCTTTCAGGCGTACAATGAGGTTTCGTCGGAGAGCAAATTATAAATCGCTATGTATTTCTGATGTAAATGTTCTTACTAGCAGTGCCACGTTGGACATCACTCAAGGAAGATATGCATATGTATATATACATACATGCGCACATATCAGATAAGTCCGACATTTAAAGCTTAATTATGAAAGGTTATCAAAGGAAAAGTTTGTCATACTCGAACAAGGTTGAATTTGGTCTACAGGGATGAAAACGTGTATATCATTGAACAACTAAGAAATAAGTTCTGAAAAATTGTTTCAAGGAGTAGGCCCAGAAGTTGGAAATTAAGGCATCAAGCTTTGAGCCACTTATAGCTGGCCACGCTTGAAACAAGTAAAAGAGTGGGAAAACAGTAACATAACCCAAACGTCACCGGAAATCGAATACATATAGAGTATTCTGACTGATGTATTCACTAAGAATCCGCTAGCATCTTCCCCCAACATCCCCAAGAAAAAATGAACCGAACAAATGCATCAGCCGGAACACATAAAGCAAAAGAAATATAGAGATTACAAGGAAGAGTGACGAGAAGAAGGATATGTGGATGAAGTCGGATCTGCGAAGAGAAATTTTGTTTTGTAAGGATCTGCCATTCTGCCGAGGCGGAGGATGCGCCGTGAGTGTATAAGAATGAAAAGAGTATGGAACCGAGGAGTACGAAAAGATGCTTCATCGCGCTCTGAGCTATACGCGATCTAGGGGCACCGCCACTTCTCCATACCAGGACGCCTCGAGTTTCCATTTTCTGGACATACGAGAGAGACACGTTCAGCGACTCTGGGATACAGAAACCGCAGGGTTCGGCCAAAAATAAAAAAAGAATAAAGGGAAATTTACATTTTGGTCCTAACCACTAGAATATACGATAAAATGGTTCTGTGAAATCGCATAATTACAATAAAGTTTTATAGAACTTTTTTATAATTAATTCTTTAATAAAAAACCATTCTCTCTCTCCCCTTTGACTAACGCGACTAACGCGTCTGTCTCTCTTTCCCTCTCTATCTCCATTAACAACTTAAATGTGTGTCATTGACAACTCAATATGTTTTCAGTATGCTATCATTGACAACTATAACTCACTGTCTCTAACAACTTAATGTGCGTCATTGGCAACTCAGTGTGTTTCCATTGACAATTCAATGTGCTACTATTGACAACTATAACTCATTGTCTTTAACAACTAAATGTACACTATTGACAACTCAATTCATTAACAACTCAATGTGCTACTATTGATAACTATAACTCACAACTATAACATTAAGTTGTCAATTGTAGCACATTGAGTTGTCAATAGCGCAAATTTCTCAATGTTGGGAAAATTTATATTTAGTCCCAACCAACGGAATTTATGAAAAAATTTCCCATTAACAACTTAATGTTCGCTATTGACAACTTAATATGTTTCTATTGACAACTCAATGTTATAATTGTGAGTTATAGTTGTCAATAGTAGCACATTGAGTTGTCAATGGAAACATATTGAGTTGTCAATGAAAACGCACTGAGTTGTCAATAGCGCACATTAAATTGTCAAAGACAGTGAGTTATAGTTGTCAATGGTAGCACATTGAGTTATCAATGTAAACACATTAAGTTGTCAATGGCGCACATTAAGTTGTCAAAGACAATGAGTTATAGTTGTCAATAGTAGCACATTGAGTTGTCAATGGAAACACACTGAGTTGTCAATCGTGCACATTAAGTTGTCAAAGACAGTGAGTTATAGTTGTCAATGGTAGCGCATTGAGTTATCAATGGAAACGCACTGAATTGTCAATGACGCATATTAAGTTGTAAGAAAGAGTGAGTATAGTTGTTAATGATAATACATTGAGTTGGCAATGGAAACACACTTAGTTATCAATGGGGGGAGAGAGACTGGCGCGTCAATTAAAGGGGAGAGAGAGAAAATAGTTTTTTATTAAGGAATATATTACAAAAAAGTCCTATGGGACTTTATTACAATTACTTGATTTCACAGGATCATTTCATCATATATTCTGTTGGCTAGGACCTAAATGTAAATTTCCAAAAAAAAAAGAAGCCGGATGTTGAGCTGGAAATAATAGTAGGACATGTGTAAACCGTCAAAAGGGTTTGACCATTTATTCAAGCTGCAATAGTTGAATATATATAATTTTGAGAAATTTGCATTTTAGTCCCAACTAATAAAATATATGACAAAACGGTCTAGTGAATTCACGTATTTGCAAAAAAACTTTTTGGGATTTTTTTGCAATTAATTCTTGAATAAAAAAGCATTTCTCTCTTTTGTTTGGCTGACACATCTGACGGCTCTCCCTCCCTCCCCCCTCTCTCTTTGAAGTTATAGTTGTCAATGACTTATATGGAATTGTCAATGGTAGGACATGGAGTTATCAATGGCTTACATTGAGTTGTCAATTAAAAATACATCACATTCTCTCTCTCTCTCTAAAAATCCCATTAGAAATACTCCGTCCAGTTCACAATATAAGGCACTTCAACTAATTGAAGGAAAATAAGAAAGGGTAGTTAACTCTCTAATATGTCATAAATTGCAACTCTTTTCCACTTTTACCCCTTATCAGAGAACATGTTTGAAATTTAAATGATCGGGCAAATTGGAAATGAGCATTAATTACAAGGATAAAATTGGAAAATGAGCATTAATTATCTTATAAGTATTCTATATTGTGGACCAAGCCATTCTTCTAAAAGTGCCTTATATTATGGATCGGAGGGAGTACATGTGCTTCCATTGACAACTCAATGTAAGCCATTGACAACTCAATGTAAGCCATTGACAACTCAGTGTCCTACCATTGACAACTCAATCTAAGCCATTGACAACTATAACTTCAGAGTAAGTTATAATTGTTAATGGTAAGACATTGAGTTGTCAATGGCTTACATTGAGTTATCAATGGAAACACACTTGTTTCTATTGGCATTTAAAAAAACAAGAGAGAATGAGATGCACTTTCCATTGACAACTCAATGTAAGCCATTGATAACTGAGTGTGCTACATTTGACAACTCGATGTAAGTGATCGGACCGAAACTGTCGCCTGTTTCGATCAGTCAAAATGATTGCACCAATAATGTAGTATAGGGGCAACCAATCGTTCTTCTCGAGGAGCGCGAACTGAAATTCCTAGAAAC